>ML791268.1:114218-258206 GCA_009831015.1 Picea engelmannii | reverse complement strand
AGATTCATTAATTTGCCAACCATTCGAACTCCAACTCATCCTTCTAGAAGATTCCTTCTAGAAGGATCGAGAACTTATTCATTTTCTCCCTTAAGAAACATTTCCGCACCCTGACCATTAAAACAGTGCGGAAAGTCCGCAGTTAGACTGAACGCAACCTGCGGAAATCAAGTATTTCCGCAGGACAATATATATGCAGCCTGCGTACTATCTTTAAAAGTGTGATTTAGAGAAGCTGATAAGTGTAACTTTCTTCATGAAAATGATCTTAATGAAGAGTTATATCTTCTATCAC
This sequence comes from Picea engelmannii, assembly GCA_009831015.1. Lineage (NCBI taxonomy): Eukaryota > Viridiplantae > Streptophyta > Pinopsida > Pinales > Pinaceae > Picea > Picea engelmannii. Next base: position 257,911 of record ML791268.1, on the reverse strand, counting down.
CATGTCATTATCATGTCATCATCTTAATAACCAAAAATGTGGATAACAATGATGATGATCAAGACTATCACATAACTATTGTCACAAGGGATTGTATTCAATCTGAGTCTCTTTTTACAAGAGACGATCACAGTAAGAATCTGTTGGAAGAAATTTCACTCTAAAAGGTCCAAGAAACAAGAAAAATTAATATCAGAACTGACAATTCCCAAAAATATGTCAGCTTGCGAGTTGATTGCATAAATGAAGAAGTTGATCAATATGTTTCATTATTTAAAGAATATCTTGATGTGTTTGCATGGAGTTATGATGATTTGAAGGATTATGATAAAAAAATGTTTCAACATATTATTCTCTTGAGAGAAGGGGTAAATATGGTCAAGAAAAAGATAAGGATGATGAATCCCAAATTAAAACCTCTCTTAAAGGTTGAATTGTGGAAATTAAAGAAGGATGGAATAATATACCCCATTCAAAATTCTAATTGGCTTTCAAATCCTGTGATAGTAAGAAACAAGACTTGGGAGATTTAGATGTGTCTAGATTCCATGGATTTTAACAAAGAAAGTATAATTATCCTTTACCTAACATGGAGTGTCTTCTCTAGCAAGTCAAAGGATCATCCTACATGGATATGTTAGATGGTTTTTCTAGGTATAATAAAGTCTTGGTTGCTGAAAAACACACAACGAATACATCATTCATAACACCTTGGGAGGCATATGTGTTATCACTGAAATTTTGTTCACAAATGATTATAGGAATACAACATCTCCAAACACCTATTAATGCACCTGCAAAACCAAGAAATCATTTTCCAAGAGGCAAAAACTATACAACTGGTCAAAAAATTGACATGTGCTAAAACACTAAAGAAAGCGCATGCACAGTGCGCGGACCAAAGAATCTCATAGAGCACACAATGTGCCATATGCACGATTGTGTATGAGAAAATCCATGGACACCTGTGAACGACACATTTATGGTTCTTTTTGACCCCCCAGCCACTTCTGGACCAACTCCTAACTTGATTTGACCCTCAAATCTGAGCTGAATCCAAGTGGGGGGTTGGTGAAAGACCTAAGGGTGGCCTAAAGGGCCCACTGTTCACACTAAAGACCGATTGGATATTACCTCAAAGGGAAGCTATAAAAGGATGACATGGGTGGACTTATAATTCAAGAATCTCATTGTATTGTTATGTTGCCTCTATTCTCCTACACGAAACCTATTTTCTTCTTGGAGCACACTAGCAATATATCATTAAGGTATTCAACTCACCTCTTGAGGGAATAAGCTTGGATTTCTTCACCATTTTCTTTCTAGTTTACCATTTTTAAGAAGAGCTCTCACATAGAAGACTCAAGAGCCCTCCCAAGGAGGAAGAGGGGATCCATAAGTCCTCCTTTCTCTACAGTCTTTTCCCACTAATATACTTATCCATTGGTGGCATGATTATTGGTCATTTGTTTGATTAGTTTTGGTTCTAACTCCCTCATGCATTTTAGTTTTATTTATTTAGTTATTTCTGTAGTTGTTGTTATCTTAGTTGTTTGTTTATTTCATGTGATTGAATTGTTTGATTCATACACTAACCCCTATCCTGTCTAGCAGACCCAACCAAACTTGCAAGTGACCCTCATTTTCTCATTCAAGTGACAAAAGGGACACAATAGATTGGAGACCATACTAGGGATATGGCATCAATTTCCTCCCTATTTGGGTTGTTTGAGAACTTTTTTTTACTCATTTTCCTTACAAGTTTCATAGTCAACCTAGGCTTACCTACAAAGAGCTAAGTTTGGAGCTGGAAGAGGAGAATTCCACTTAAATGTTTCTCCCCGGACGCATATCAAAACGTTCATGGGTTTTCCATCCCACAGACATGCATTTCGATCATTGTGTGCCAAAAGAACTTCATTTCTCTGTGCATTCTGCACACAGTGCAGCCAAAGTTCCTTGGTTATCTATGCATTTTGCGCCCACTATGCCTATGTCTGAACTATAACCCATGCATCTATCTAGAATATCAACATTGTAATAGTTTTTGTGATGTTTTGAAGGCCCCTAGCCTTCAAAATCCTGCTTTTATGCAATATTGTAAATGCACCACACTTAGATCCCCTCTCCACATGAAGGGTTAGTCAAAACATAGGCACTTAGGGGGTTAAAAAGAACCATATTTCTCCTCTTTTTCTTTGATTTTACACATGGATGGCTTGTTTTTATTGTAAAAGTTAAGTTGAGATCATTTACTATCACATATATAAACACTTGCATTGGGACCATAAATTGAACTTTAATCACTAAGTATGCTCTTCTCTCGCACCATAGAGCGATCTTGAGAATCAAAAATGTGATTAAGGAGACATTTTGTCTCCCTTAAAATCTTTAGGAGAGGACAAAGCCCCCCTAGGGCTCCTCTTAGTTTCTTTTCAAAACATCTTAAATTTGTAAGGGCCCATACATGCCCACATGTTGCAAAGACAAGATATTTTTTTGAAGCTACTTTCTTAGTTTACATCACTAGGGGAGTTTAAACATTATAGTAATGGGCACATGCATGCCCACATTCTTGAAGTCTAGGATAGTTGTTCAAAATATTTCTTATATTAAATCACATTAGGGAGTTTAAAGGATTGGTAAGGACCCACATGTCCACATGCTAGTTCTTTAGGAATTTTAAAATTTCGCAAGGTTGTACTAATGGAATCTAGCAAGATAGGTAATCAAGATTTGTAAGGACCATATGAAGCCCACATGTTGCAAGGTGACACCTAACTTATTAAAAATTTGTCACATTTTATCACTTGCTCACACACAAAGTCACTCCTCACTCACATAATTTCATCTAGAATTGTGGAGGTTGAAGTAGGTATCCTCCAAAGGGATTATGAAACATCCCACTATTTCTTGAAGAAATTATCCACACCCACTTAATTCAAATGAGATTGGGTCACGCCCCCAATATCCCAAACAACCACATCTAAATTTTTTCTAAAAACTCACGAAGTTTTCCTCCACAGGAGCTGCCAAAAGAAATATTTTAGTCTAGGTAGGATCTTGGGGGTAGGCATCCAAATAACTCCCCATTACCTGGTTCTCACATCTTCAAACATTAGAAGTTCACAAATGGGGAGCTTTAAATCCTCAAAGTCAAGTGTTCCTAACACCATAAGGCAGGGAAATACTCATGAAGGGTTGAAGGCCGAGGTCCATTTGTTCTATGCGTCCCCCCTTGAGGCACCCACCTCTTGGAAGGGATCTAGCCCATGACCCATTTCTAAGGCTGAAAATCTAAATGTCGTACTTTAACTGAGGTACCTAGTGGCCAAATTTTAGGACATTTACCCAGGTATCAATTTTGGGTTGCAATTGCACATTGAGCATATTTTGTGTGGCTATTGGGAAATATCACCAACTCTTTTGGGATATGCACCCTCTACCCCTCATTATAACTGATTATTTCATCCTTCACTAGTTCCTCTTTTGGTGGCTTTAGACCCCACTGTTGAGTGCTATTAGAAGGTCCAATGCTATTTGAGAGGAAGAATGTTACATCTTTACAGGACATGAGCATTTGTTTTCTTTTTTCTCCCATGTGGACAAAATCAACCTACTCACACGTATGCTTCTTTTCAATTTGATTTATGTATGATGCTCTTGTGATTACATAGGATTGTGAGATATATTGTGATGGTCCAAATTATACAAGTCTCTTCTTCATTTATTGCTCTCATCACCATTTGCACACATTCACTTTGCTAGTCAGACATCATAGGGGACCCAAAGAATCCTTGTTGGTCCAAATGCTTGCAAAATCTCCCTCTTATCCTAGGAGGAGTTTCTCGCCAAATCGTCATCTCAACCATATACACACCTCTATGATTGCTAATATTTTTCGATCAACTTTTCTTGGTTCCACTTTACTTGGGTCCAATTCCCAAGGCCAACCATCCACTAGCTCTCTTTTACAAGGAAGTAGGGGGAAAACTTATTCTCAAGGGGGAAGTACAAACCCACCCAACCCCCCTCAAGGGTCAGATACACAACCTACTCATACCATGGTTGGAACTAAACCTCCACCGCTACTCCACAATCCATATTTGGCCTCCCTCAACATACCTTATTTGAGTAAACTCACAAATGACCCTATATTGCATGACCCCACATGACTCGCTATGCCTACCAAACTACCTTCAGACATTCCCAAGTTTGAAGGAAAGGCAGGTGAATATCCCACCAACCATATCATAACCTTCCACTTATGGTGCTCTTCAAAAACAATCATGGATGATTCCATCCATTTAAGGTTATTCCAACACACACTCACTGGTTCATCAGCCAAATGGTATGTAGACGAAAAATCAGGGTCCCATGTGACTCTTGAATCCTTGGAAAATTTTTATTTTACCTTTTTTCAACTACCATTTCGTCACGACAATGGTCTCAAACTAATCTCTGAGTTTAAACATACCTTAACCACACATATTGATGACCACATTCATAAATGGTGTCAGCAACATAGTTTATGCAAAGAAGAAATCACCAAAGAACAATGCCTCAATTGGTTTCTCATATCACTCATCTCTCTCCTTGTCAAAGATGTGGCCTCCACCTTTCCCCAAACCGAAGAGGAAGTCATCATCAAGGCTCAATAGTACGACCTCATTTATGCATTGTCAGGATACTTATACACAGTACTACCTGACACCCCGAGACCCATACCATTCGGCCAGGAAAAACCTGGGATGTCTCACTTAGCGGATGGATTTATTGGTACCACAACACACCACAATAAATACATACAACCACCACCTATGTATGGTACACCCCCATATCAATCGATCTTTGGAGGACCCCCTTATTACCCTCCCGCCCCTTATCAATAGCCATACCCTGTTGTCCCCCCTCCACCCATGAGTGTACCCCTGTCGGCACCCATGATGCGCCCAACTATTCAACCAAATTTTTTTACTCCCTCTACCTCAACTTATAACCTGGGCACTAGTGAAAGCGCTATGCCTTCCTATACACCCTAAAGATCATTGCCACAAAATAATCGGTATTTCCCCTTTCCTAGTCCTCCACAGCCAATTGCTCCTCCACAAGAACAACCACACGTTGGGGTTAACTTTGTTCATCCCTCCCCCATTCAACAATTTCAAAATTTTGAACAACTGAATACAGAAAATCCATCCCATCAGCCGAATAATGCCAAAAAGAAAGGAAAAAACTAAAACAATAATAACAAAGGACCAGGGGGAAATAACCCCCAACAAAATCACCCTATTGGGGGAAACCAGAACCAACATAACCAAAACCCCCAATGGGGAAATAACAACAAAATACAAGGGAGGAACAATAATAAAAACCTCAGGATGAACTTCCCTTGTGCCCTTTGCAGTGATCATGGTCATTATACTCACCATTTCCCCCAAATTGTTGACTTCAAACAGATGAAAGATTCCATGAATGCACCATATCCTCCAGCGCAGCCTGCCCCACAACAATATTTTTAACAACCACCTCCAATGGTGTTTCAAAAACCTATTTGACACCAAGGTGTGATGAATACCCAATAGGAAATACATCCTGCCCCACCACAGATGGGACAATATCAAAACTTTGAGAACTTGGGGAATCACAATATCCTCCTCACAAGCGAAGAAGAAATTCTTTTGCAAATGCGCAGTCGTTAATACAATGCACCCCATGAATCTAATCCCACCACTTCGGAAGAATTTATAGATACAGTTGTCCCACCCTTGATGATTCAACACCTTATCATAGAACCCCCCATTCGTATTCCTTGCATCCCATTACGACAGAATGTCAACAACCCTCAATCTAGGGAAGCACACAATTACAATCTGGTTGATGACTTGGAACAATCTTCTGTTGCCATGTCGGTATTGGAGGTCCTTCAAACCTGTCCCACTCAATTGAATCCTAACTTTTCGACTTTGGCCTGCTAATATTAAAATCATCACATTTGATCTAGATTTTGGGGAACCTCGCCTCCCTGCTTTAGTAACTTTCCAAATACTAGTTAAAATATGGAAAATCATGGTTGATCGATGTATCATCGATGAAGGTGCATCCACATGAATCATGTCCCTTGAGATAATACCATCTGCCATCACTTTGAGAGCTTATGATGGATGACCATCCTCTCCTGAAGTGATCTTTCAAAATGTCCCCATTGAACTCAGGGGAAAAACAATCCTTATAGACATTGAGGTTATTGACGCCCCTCTCGATTACAACATCTTGTTTAGACGTAGCTACATGTACACTATGAAGGTTGTGGCCTCTTCTATATTTCTAATGATGATGTTCCCCCACAACGACAAGATCATTAGCATTGACCAAGTTTCACATTACGAGCCTAACCACTCCTCCAACATTGATAACATCTTACCTTTTGTCCACACTAGTTTTGTTTCATATCCACTCATGGATATGGGCCCCAGAATTTTCAAGGAACAATGTTTGTTGGGGGTGTACCATGGAGAACCACCGCTCATACACCCCTTAGCACAAGTGTGTGTCATATCTTCCAATAAGACTGAAAATGAAGATACCATTCCTCCCACAGAGGCCTCTCCACCCATTGATGTCCCAATAGTGGAATAAACTCTACCTTAGGAATCCCCTAAGAACCCTACGACACCACTTATACTCGATTTCACCCTTCCCGAGGGTCAAATCCTGGTTTGGGAGACAATTCCCCAAGCCATTACTCAATTTCTCGTCTTATACCCCCCACCAGAAGTACAAGATTTCCAGGTAGCCGCAATGCTTACCCTTCCCAACATGGTGTTGGCCATTCTGGTATGGTATCTCCACCCACCTGTGATGGTTCCTCAACCATCCCTCCCTCCCCAAATAGAGGGAATCTCGATGTAGCTTCCAGTACTAACTCCAACCACATCGCTCTCACCCCCACTTGCTAGCACCACCGTGATGGCTGGGGGAAGACATAAGAAGAAAGATCCCACTGCTCCACTTCCTCCCTGATTTCAACCTCCTTGTGCATTCTACGAGAGAAAGGGACATCCCACAAATATATGTCCCTATCTCCCCAAGTTACGCAATTTTATACAACTCCCTCGAGCAACCACATCGCTCACCTCTTCACCAAGAACACCTAGTACTACAACTGCATCCCCTAATACAGGCAGTGAAGGGTTGTGAACCAGATTCGCATGTACCATCTATTCAGAATATGGCCACTACACTCATCAGTGCCCTACGTTACCTCAGTTTTGACAGACACTAATGACAATATGCCTAAAATTTCAACAACACCCCTCTCTGCCCACGCCATAGGGTACCCATGTCACCGACATCCATTATTTCATGACTTAAATCAATGAGCAAATGATGTGTCCTTTTTCTCTTTGTGACTCACTTCATCATTTCACATACCCGTGTATTTCAATCATTGAATACAGGCGTCATCAAATGGTCCTTATTCAAAATCCTCCAACTAGCCCACTTCATGTGATGCAAGTGATTCCCCCTATTCCTGCTCTAGATATTGTTCACATCTCCTCCCATACACCTTAGTCACTTCCCACCCCTCCGTGGTTCATGGATAGACTATTTGAGGACTTGCCCCCAAATCCTCCCAATTCTTTGGTTCCTTTCCCTCGAGAAATCTTACCCCCGGCCACAGTTTACAACCCGCAGTGTTTAGACATTTGTTTTATGTCAAGCATGCCATCGCACCATAGTTTCAATATTGCCTCTACACATTCATCCCTTCACGACCACCACACGGTGATAATCACCAATGTTACTTCCCCGGATCCCCTATATCCTCGCATTTTCCACTGCGACGAAGATATCCTATAGGAACTAACCACACCCGATTTCCCATGGAATGTGCTTCATCACAGAGGGCTCTTTCTCTCACAGGAAGCATTTGACCCTCTTAGCCAAACCTCCATATGTGCAATCGAAACCAAGGATTTTATTCCATCAAGGAATATAGACTGGTTCAACAACCCTATCCCTATCTCCGATGCTTTTGAATATAGCAACATGGCCAACATTTTCCCCACTGTCAAAATTGACATTTCCATCAAACTCAGAATCGTTGAATAAATCACCATTGGCACTGCATGCTCCCCTGAGGAACTCACTGCTTACAAAGAACTCTTTTAGGAATCCGAGGATATTTTTTCCTTGTCATATACAGAGATGCCCGACCTCTATCCTTTGATCATCGAACACCACATTGACACTTGGCCTGATGTCGCCCCTGTACATAAAAAGAAACAACCACTACACCCATCCAAAGCCATGGCTATCAAATCCAAAATTGACAAACTACACGCCGCGAGGTTTATATACCCCATCGCATACACATCATGGGTCTCTAACCCCATCCTCGTTAACAAAAACCAAGGAATTATTCGCGTCTTCACCGAATTCCAAGATCTCAATCATGCTTATCCCAAAGAAAACTTCCCTACCCCTTTCATCGACCAAATAATCGATGAATGTGTAAGCCACAAGGCTCTGTCCTTCATGGATGGTTTCTCTGGCTACAATCAAATCCAAATTCACCCAGCAGATCAATATAAAATTGCATTTACCACCCTATGGGGTACTTTTTCCTATCATTTCATGCCCTTTGGACTCAAGAACGTACATGTTATTTTCTAATGGGTCATGACTTATGTTTTCTACGATCTCTCTTGCATCATCCTTGCTTAGTTGGTTGACCTCACTTCTCGATCCAAGCAATGAACTCAACATCTAGATGATTTACGAGTTGTCTTTTAACAGTGTCGCCAGTACAATATCCGATTGAATCCCATCAAGTGTGTATTTTGCATAACCATCGGACACCTCCTTTGGTTCATCATTTCCCAACATGACACCACTGTGGACCCCTTCAAATTCCAAGCTATCACGAAAATTCCACCACCTCGGAATTTGCACCAACTACAGAGCCTACAAGGCAAAGCTAACTTTTTATGACACTTTGTCCCAGATTATGCTACTCATGCACATGGTTTCCTTTGCTTACTGCGTCATGATATCCCATTCTGATGGGATGAACATGCTCAAACCACTTTTAATGATTTAAAATAAGCACTCTCCAATGCCCCTTTAATTAGTCCTACCGACTATGATCACGACTACATCCTTTACTTATCGGCCTCAGTCATCTCAGTAGCAGGAGTTCTAGTTCAACTAGGGGATGATGGTCGTGTGCATGTTATTTACTAAATCAGTAAAAATATGTCAGGACCATCCCTGAAGTGTAATCATGAAGAGAAATGTGCCCTCGCAGTTGTCCTCGCAGTCCATAAACTGCATCATTATATATTTCTTCGCACTTCCAAATTCATGGCAGATTCCAACCCCATGCAGTACTTCAGGAATACGACCTAAAGTTTTCAACTCCAAAAATCAAGAAAGCACTTGCTCTCACCGAACTCATTACGGTGTTTCCCTTAGACACCACAAGTTCTCTCATCAATATGGATTTTCTCGATGAACACCTCTTCTACATCCCATCGGACGACCCTTGGTATGGCGACCTTATTATATACGTTTGGACACAGAATTTTGGGTCTCATCCTTCACGGGATGATCATCAGTGGATTTTCCATAAGCCCCCTCTAAACCTCCTTATCGATGACATTTTATACCGACGTGGGGTCGACACCAAACTTCGTCGATGTTTGGCCATCAACGAGGTAGATAGAGTCTTGAAAAATTTCCTTAGTGGCGCTTGCAGTGGCCACCTCTTAGGGAAGTCCACAGCCCAGAAAATCATCCAAGCCAGATATTTCTAGCCCACATTGTTTCATGACTGCATCCACGCTATCAAGTGATGTGACAAATGCCATCTTTATGAAAACAAGTCACGAGCGCTACCCATTCTTCTACAACCATTCATCATTGTCGGTCCCTTGTGCAAATGGGGCATAGAATTCATGACTTGCAACCCTCCATATAGAAATGGACACAAGTATATCGTTGTGGTAGTAGGTTACTTTACCAAATGTGCCAAAGCCATTCCTACCTTCAATAATATCGCTGACAGCGTAATGCATTTTTTCTTCAATCACGCCATTACCTGCTTTGAAGTCTCACTACATTTAGTCTCTTATCATGGTAAACAGTTTGAGAATGAAATATTCTTGGAACTCTCCTCAAATTTAGGCTTCTCCCATGAGTTTGCCTCCCCATATTAACCTCAGTCCAATGGGTAGGTTGAGGTTGTTAACAAAATCCTCAAAACTATGTTGCAATGCATTGTCAACAAACATAAGACCAATTAGCACCATATGTTGTTTTTCAGCATTATGGGATTATCACATGGTAGTCAAAATTTCCATCGGTTTTACACCATTCTATCTTTTACATGGGATTGAGCCACCCTCCCCATTGAGTGTGAAATTCCCACCTTGTGCACCGCCATCGAGTTATTACCCGACACTGCTCCAATGGAGCAGTGCTTGCTAAACTTAGATTTGTTGGATGAATATCAGCAATCTTCATTACAGAACAATGAGACAGCTAAAAAGTGGTCTAAATCCACCTTTGATGGCCATGCCAACCTTCACTCATTAAACGAAGGAGATCTCATCCTAGCCGACAATATCGCTCATGATACTTTCGACCATGGGAAGTTCAAGTCATTATGGCATGGACCCTACATCGTTCAACACTGCCTCACTAAAGGCACATACATCCTAGCCTCTCCAGAAGGCTATCCTCTCAAAGAACCTATCAACGGATTGTACCTAAAGAAGTTTTACGCCTGAGCATAGTCACTCTACACTAGGATTTTTATTTTTTCGTACACATTTTTAGAGTTTTTAGTCTTTTTGTGATCCCTCCATGAATTATGTCTGATCCACCAATCTATGTTATTTATAGATGCATTCTCCATCATCCTACCACATTGGTTACACTCATGGAGCTAGTCGTTGGAAACAGAATCTCGCTTCGGCTGCTTGGGCCCCCTACACCTCCTCACACGAACTGCTCCACTCTAGAGGCATATGTTTGGGATCAACAACCAACAATCAAGTAGAATACACAAATTTCATTTGCCTCCTCGCCAAGGCCATCCAATTCCACATTCATCACCTTACCATCTTATTAGATTCCCATCTTGTCGTCCTGCAGCTGAAAAATGTGTATCGTGTCTAAGATCCTTGCCTCTTTCGCAAATACCTGCAAGTTAGACTCTTATCTCAAAATTTTGATTCCATTACATTTACACATATTCCATGACAATTCAATCAAATAGCAAATAAAATGGCTAACATAGTATTAGATTGGTGTTTATCACATCAAGACACCATCACACATACATAAACCATCAAAAACATATGTCACATAATATAGATTAGACCTCATAAAAACCAAAATATCATCACATGTAAACATCGCGGTGATCTCAAACATGTATATCCATATATATAAATAGAACAATGTGTCATAAATGTTTACAAAACAGTACAACATGTACATCACCCATAGGTCAGTAAGCCCCCCTCACCCTTATAGGTACAAAATCGGTGTCACACTACCCTATACAAAATGGGCTCGCATGCCTATATAAATACAACAATACAACATAGCACTCATTTTTTCCTCTAGAGAACCACCACCATGTCCTCTATATTCAGTAGGTGCTCCACCAGTTGGGGGTCCTCCCTGTCTTGGGGGCAGTGGTCCAATCATCACCTCCCCCGCTATAGACTCTCTACGAATCAGGGTCCACAACTCGGAAGAGACACCCACACAATGATATAGGACTCTCTCATCCTAGATGTGGGACCACATACCCTCGGGCATGCCCTATAGTAGCACCTCCAACCGATGGATAAAATCCTCAAAGTCCCTGTTAGCCTCTCCCTGAGGCGCATGCAATGGCCGTTCACCTGGATCTTCAAATATGTACCTTCAACCGACTCTCACCTCATTGGCTGGCCTCGCCCTAGCCTCATCCCTCTAACATCTCTCTCCCACCCATGGCTCTACCCACAACGATCTCACTGGCCCCTGATGAGTCGTATTCGCAACCAACTTTGCCTCTCGGCCTCGTGGCCCCAGATCTACACAAACAAAAAAAACGATAGAATCAAAATCCATCCATATATAAACATATGCTATACTATAAAAATCACAAAAACATAAAGTAGACCAACATACCTCTTTGGTCCCAAACCTCCCCAGGAGGCAACACCATATTTGGGTCATGCCATAAGTCCATCACACCATATGGGAACCACAGAATAATCTATGGAATTTGGCGCCACACACGTGCCAAGGTAGCCATGAAATAGTGGCCACCCTCCCCACCTCCATGTCGTACAAAACTTTATTCCCACCACATCAGTCATGGCTCCCATGCCTTAGCTGCTGACAACAACACTCTAGGGAACATCATGCGAATCCTCTCCAAAAACCATGCCACCAAGATCGATCCAAAGGCAAAGTCACTAGAGTCAGCAGTCTGACATCGGTTAATTTTCCCCATCATCTTGGAATGAAACATCAACCCCCAAGCGAATAACTCCCCATCGAACACTCTCTGCATAATACTCAACTAACCAACATTGATTTGTTGAGTTGTTAAAGATCCGTAGATCCTCACGATTATCGAAGCAATACATTGATGCAAAAAATCATCCATCGCCTTGATATAGACAACCGAACCTGACATAATGTTCGATCCCAAACAATACCTCCATGCCACGTCTACCAAGTGTACATCCATTGGCAACAGGGGATTCGCAAGTAGGGCCATTCCCCAAAAAGGGAGCCCCATCAAGAAATAGACATCCTCCCTCGCCAAGAATGCCAACTACTCTACCCGCACAATGAAGCATTGTAGCTCAGTTCTCCACATAGAAATCAAGTACTTCAACAAGTACTCATGTGCCCGTATCAATGGGCCATCAAATAACTTCAACAACCCACAGGCTAAAAAAATTCTCCGTATACTCGAATCCACTCTCACTGCCTCCCTGAGGCGCTCCTAGTCCTTCTCTCTCCAATGGATTGGCATACTGAGTTGATCACCTGCATCCACACCGAAAACACTTGATCATCCATCATCATCACTAAAAAATATTCAAAAAGACAATTTTTTTCAAAACCCCAGCTTTGCCTCAAGTGCGCAACTATCACCCCCCACAGGCACACACACATGCGTGACTATTCTTCTCACAATTGCACATCAATGTACAGTTGTCAAAGAAACATATGTGCATCAATGAAAACTTGTCACCCTCACATGTGTGCATTCATGCATGCCTTTTATTAACACAGTTGCGCACTAATGCGCAAATATATGAGAAACAGTTACACACAGTGCACAACTTTAATTTGAACAGATGCACACCCAATGAGCACCCATTTTTCCCACTCACGCGCCACCGTGCATGGCTGTTTTCAACAAAGCCACACATCATGTGCTGGAGAGATAATTATACCCATGCATCTCAGCATGGGTATCCTTCCTTCTCCTTCACATTGGTGGGCCCACCCCTACAAAACCCCTGGTATGGCCATCCATACGACGTTGCCCAGAAAATAAACCCTATCTACTATGCAGGAGGATGAGACCACTAACCTGGCTCTAACAAATCCTGGATCGGTTGGCTCAAACTCCCGTAATAACAAAATCTCCTAAAAAAACCTGTAGTCAAATCACTATGGCCGTAGGTACAAATGAGGTGGCATTGTGGGCCCCATAGCTATATATTGTCCCTTTTTCCAAACTTCCATGTTTAGTTACAGTAGCTCAGAGTCTCTGTTTTATGATCTTTCTTCATCCATGGGATCAATATCTCGCCGCCTACACAGTCACATTCCACAGGTCACCATCCATACTCTTCCCTATGGGAGAATTGTTTTCTCACATGACATCCAGGTATGCATGATCATATTCAAAATTATCAAATAACTGTCATATGTTCTTTATCTTCAGATATTGTTCACGTCGGGTATCTGGTTTTAATGTGTGAAGGTACTTCATCATCACAACCCATCACAGGCCCTTCAGGTATTTGATCAACACTGGCATGTAATCATTCCCTTTGAATCTCAATTGCATCTCCCCGTCACACCCACCAACATCTACCTCTAGGATCCCCACATTTGGCTCTGCAGTACTATCACCTCTGCTGCATTTCGGTACTATCACCCTGTAGCACTCTTCCCCACATGAGTTGTCCCATTCATAGTCCCCCTTGGCACTTTGACACTCATTATTATTTCACCCCCTAGGGATGGGAGTCATGATAGTCTTACGCATTTCCGAGACTCAGCCGCATAATCCTTCCCCTAATTTTTCTATCTTTCCCAATGGACTCCTAGGTTATCTCATCACGGTTCACATTTGAATGCACCTCTGCAGTATCATTAATCCTCCATTTCCTCCACAATTAGTTTTCCCATCTGTAAATTGTCCTCCATTCATTTACCTCATACAAAAACCCACCCATGGGGCCCCCACCCTCCACCCGTTCTGCACGCAACTTGCACCCTCATAGACCAAGCCATATTTCACTGGGGCACCCATTTCTGTATCTGTAAACTCATCCCAAATTATTCTTTATTCATTTGGTCATTGTAAAAACCTTTATTTACAACATTTACATAGCGTTTTGTTGTCTCCATTGGCGACCTTCTTTTCCTACCAATGCAATCCATGTCGCCCTTGTTTGGGGCATTCATTAGCTTATACTCCTGTTGACATCGTCCATAAACCTCGAGTATCCCACATTCCATGTACCCCTTATCTCTGAGTTTGTCCACCTTGTCATGCCTCTGGCACAATTTAACCCACGTCTAGTTGTCCCCCTGATGCTAGATCCAGGTTCACGATTGTTGCCACTTACCCTTCACATATATCCCCAACCAAGGGCAATCTTGCATCTCACCACATATCGACTTCAACCATGTTCCTTATCAGTTCCTGACCTTATCCAATAGATTTCATGAAGCCCTTCTTTCTTCTTAGATTTATGTCTCCCTTTCTATCAACATCAACACAGTTTATATAAGGGCAAGAGTATCTTGACTCTCATTACCTTTACAATGAGGAGTCTCGTACGACATAGAGAGAACCATCATTTCTCTCTATTTTCATTGACCCCCTTAACATTCGACTTCAACACAATCTCATGTTACGGTGGGTCTTACTTTGCGACTTTTGCACTTGTTTTATACTAGCTGGAGACCTCTGAATTTGTTAGGCCATCAATGCCTACTATTGATCGACACTTCCTACAGTAGTCCTTTCCTATGTTCAGAGTATGTTCACCATAAACATTGTCATCTGTCATTATCAAACTTCCCTGGAGGGCGCTACAGTTATCTACATCAACATACATATTCAGTTACTATCTTACATATTTTCAGTAACATGACATGAGCGTAGGGCATGATCGCCTCATTTTTATACAGACTTTGTTTTTCTGACCTAGAGAAAGGTTTGGTCCCACATTTTCCCCTCTCCCTCCAATGGATCTCTCTTGCAGTTCCTCTCAGCACTCGTTCTTACTATGGTACTCTCATTAGAATAAACATTGATGTATATCGGCTATACATATGATCCTGACCTCACACATAAGGGGGCATCTATTATCACGGAAATTTCATCCGCAACTGGTTACAGGAATACAACATCTCCAACCTCCTATTAATGCACTTGCAACACCAAGAAATCATTTTCCAAGAGGCAAAAACTATACAATTGGTCAAAAAATTGACATGTGCTAAAACACTAAAGGAAGCACGCGCACAGTGCGCGGGCCAAAGAATCCCATACATCGCACAATGTGCCATGTGCATGACTGTGTACTAGAAAATCCGCGTACACCTGTGAACGACACATTTATGGTTCTTGTTGGCCCCCCACCCACTTCTGGACCAACTCCCAACTTGATTTGACCCTCAAATCAGAGATGAATCAAAGTGGGGGGATGGTCAAAGACCTAAGGGTTCCCTAAAGTGCCCCTTATTCATACTAAAGACCGGTTGGATATTACCTCAAAGGGAAGCTATAAAAGGATGCCATGGGTGCACTTAGAATTCAAGAATCTCATTGTATTGTTATGTTGCCTCTATTATCCTACAAGAAACCTCTTTTCTTCTTGGAGCATACTAGCAACATCTCATTAAGCTATTCACCTCACCTCTTGAGGGAATAAGCTTGGATTTCTTCCCCATTTCCTTTCTACTTTACCATTTGTAAGAATATCTCTCACATAGGGGACTCAAGAGCCCTCCCAAGGAGGAAGAGGGGATCCATAAGTCCCCCTTTCTCTACAGTGTTTTCCCACTAATATACTTCTCCATTGGTGGAATGATTATTGGTCATTTGTTTGATTAGTTTTGGTTCTAATTCCCTCATGCATTTTAGTTTTATTTCTTTAGTTGTTGTTAGCTTAGTTGTTTTTTTATTTCACTTGATTGAATTTTTTGATTCATACACTAACCCCTGTCCTATCTAGTAGACCCAACTAAACTTGCAAGTGCTCCTCTTTTGCTCATTCAAGTGATGAAAGGGACACAACAATATGCATACTCTAGGATGCCCTTTGGTTTGAAGAATGCAGGAGCTACATTTCAAAAGGATATGGATCATTCTTTTGAGGGGTTGATAGGAATATTCATGGTGGATTATCAATATGACTTAACAGTACATTCAAAAACAAGAAGTGATTACATTCATCACGTGAGGAATTTTTTTTACGAGTGTACATTATATGGTGTTTCCTTAAATCCAAAAAAAAATTTATTCACTGTAACTCAAGGAAAATTGTTGGGTCATATTGTGTGCAAGGAAGGAATCTATATAGATCGTGAAATAGTTAAATCTATAAATGAACTTAAACCGCCATCATCTAAGGAAGGAGTTCAATCATTCTTTGGAAAGATCAATTTTGTACGAAGATTTTTCGCTGACTATGCAAGTATTGTGAAATTGATCAATTTATTGTTGAAAAAGGGCCAAAGGTTTGAATGGATAGCGAATACACAAGAAGCTTTCCATAATATCAAAAGGGAAATAACTACAACTTCGGTCCTTATTATCCTATATTTTCAAAAAGACTTAATCATTTATTCATTCACTACAGAAACGGTGGTTGCATCTATTCTTACTCAAAGGAATACCAAGGGTGATTAATTGGCGATTAGCTTCATGAGAAAGATCCTTCATGATTATGAATTGAGATATTCAGAATTGGAGAAAAAATACCTATCTCTTGTGAAGACGGTGGCACACTTTCGGACTTACATATTAAATTCTCATGTCATTTCTTTTGTTCCATACTCTCTTGTGAATATGCTTTTAAATAAGCAATTGAGAGAAGGAAAATGGGAAAATTGGCTGGAAAAAATTCAAGAATATGACATTGAAACAAAAACTTTAAAGGAAGTAGAACGACATGTTTTATGTAAACTCATTGAAAACAATGATTCTTTGGATGTAATGGTTTCAATTTCGGTAGGAGAACCCATGTCATATTCAAAATGGTATAGAGATATTATATTTTATTTAAGGTCTAGACAATTTCCATTCACCATGAATCCTAAAGAACAAAGAACATTGAATATGAAATCGAGTCAATCTGATGATTGTTGATATATTGTTCAGAAGAAACTATGTTGGTATATTGTTGAGATGTGTTGATGAAAGGAAAGATCAAGAATTCATGAAATAATTCCATGAAGGAATATCTGGTGGATATTTTGTGCCTACCGCCACCGCCCATAAGATAATAAGAGTTGGGCTTTATTGGACATAAGTTTTTAAAGACTCATATGCCACAATAAGGAAGTGTGTATCTTGCCCACAATTTTTAGGGAAAATGAATAAATATGCAATGTCATTATAGCCTATATCTGTAGAACAACCATTTTCCCAATGGGGACTTGATGTCGTTTGGCCAATAAACCCAAAGTCAAGCAAAGGACATATATATATTCTCACCGCTACAGATTATTTTACAAAGTGGCCAGAAGCAATGGAATTAAAAAACGTTGATTCTGAAGAATTGATTAAGTTTCTTAAAGATAATATTTTGTCAATATTTGGTGTCCCAAAAAAATTCATCACTGAGAATGGGTCGATTTTTATTGGTTCAAAATTTACACAATTTTTTGGAGAATATGGAATTATTTTTTATTTTTGTAAGTAAGATGTATATGTTACCTATCATGAACAAAAATTACAGTATCATCCTAACTTCCAGTTGTTGGAGTACTGAGTTTCCTCCAGAGGAAACCAACTCAGACTCACATATAGACTAAATATGATGTGGAAAATTTAACATATTCGCCAGAATCACCCCATGGGGAAACCGGTTAAGCCTAACCAAGTGTTTGAACTCAAAAATAGTCTATTTATCAAAAAACTACAATAATGACCTAAGCTAGTCCTATACACTAACCAACATAGAGAAAAAACATTTCCAAACTCCAAAAACATAGACCAAACGTTTCAGACACTACTGACGATTGTAAAAAGAAAAAATACATGCAAACACATATATGCTCACTGCCTGTCACGGTGTCTGGTGGGCGTGCATGCCCTCAGATTCCATTGCGCATGTGCCATGTATAATTTCATTCTCATCCACAACCATATGTGTTGCATCATCCTCTCACTACACATCCTTCCCCTAGAATTCTCGAGTGAAAACCACCCCTGGAGAAGCAGGAGCATTGAGGCCAGATTCTAAAGGATGTAAGGAATGAAGGAGAGTCGAGAGAATTTTTTCAATATATGCATCTCATCGTTCCAATTTATCTAGTCTAAACCTAATATCATCCATGTCCTGTCGGACTGCAAAGACCAATTCCTGGAGAATTGAAAATGAATCCCATAGGCCCAATGAAAAGATGCACTCTGGATGGACTTGCTCCTTGTTGTGGGATGCCTCCACACATAGTTCTTTTGAGTGTACATTACCATCATCCAATGAGGGCATAGAGGTTGGTGACGGGGGAGGTGACGATGGTGCCAATGGAGTGTAGGGTGGTGGACAAGATGGACATGCCACTACTGAATACAAGGTTGAGGCCAATTTAGGGAGAGCTCTAGGAGAAAATCTGAGAGAGTTCCCATGGAGGTCAAACCATTCTACATGGAACACTCAAGGAGAGGACAAAGGTGGAAGGCTGGATTGGTCTATTGAGGACTAAGTTGAGGATGGAGTTGAGGTACTTAGCATGGGGGCGAAGGAGGGAGGGTTTTGACTACCCATGGCTGTGCGATTTTGATACTAGAGGGCACCACACTTTGGATTCCCTCGCTGGCGGGGCATGGCTTGAGTAACAAGACGTAAGGGTGGATAAAAGACCAGAGTTAACAAAGTAAACACTAGAGGGGGCGACTGAGAACCCGAAATGATGGGAGAAGAGGGGGATAGTAACGAAAAGGGAGAATGGACGTCTCCATAAGAAGAGATCATGGGAGTAAAGGTGCATGAGTGCATGAGGAGCGGGCCCTGTACCAATTCCATAGAAAGGATGGGATTCCAACTCTAAGTGCATTGGAGTACTTAGTTATTGTAATGTCTCCCACCTCTTAGAGAGGTGATGAGGAGACTCAGTGGCATGGGTACTCCCACTAGGTCATAGTCTTAGGCTGAAGGGGGAAGTCAATGAAGCTAAAATTATATTTTTAAGTTGACTTAAGAAAGGAAAAGGGGATTAAAGATAAAAGATAACTCAACAAAAGAATAGAAGATTAACCCTGGGAGTTAACCTAACTCAACAAATAATTAGAAGGAAAAGGTATAAGTAAGAGGCTGGGGTGCACCTATTATCCATTCTGGTTTTGGATTAGCATTTTCTATTGCTCTTGAGCATTCAGTTTGGGGGTTTTGCTGTACAAACCCTTGTGAGCAACTCAGTGGTGAAATATCCACTCACTTTGTTCCACAGCTTGGTATCAGGGATGAAAGTCTCCTCCACACCATTCTAGTCTCAGCTCATATCCATCTAGCACTTCAGAAGGTAGCAGGTCGTACTATTCTTGTGATTCCAGCAAGGGTGCACCATTATCTAGAGGGAGGTTCGATCCAGCTTATCCAAAGGGCCTGGGGCCATTCCGACACTTGGGTTTTGTTTGCAGGGGTAGGATCATCAGTTTGAGGACTTTTATGGAGGGTTATCATCCTCATATCATTATTTGCAGATTGGGACATCTTGGAGCCATAGGGGACGTCCTGTGATTCAGAAAAACTTAGATCTATAGAGATCTACTTGTGATTTGGTCCTGAAACTTCTTCCACAGGATTCTCTTAGCCCGGTCTATATTCCAGGAGAATTTCAAGCCATTTGGAGTTGTATTTATTCAGGGATGAGTTGCAATGGGGTTTCATCTATTCAAGAGGGTGCAACTCCCTTAGGAGATTCATCAGTTGGAGGGGTTAAACTTGGGAGTTGGGCTTGAAACTTCAGGAGGAGGTTCACACTGCCCTAGTCTATCATTGGGACGAGTTTGAGATCATTTGGAGCATCCTTCCATCAGGGGCGAATTATTGAGGGTTGCAGTCTTCACCTGGGGCGTGGCACTCTTCAGCTAGAGGGTTTGACATCCAGACCTACTGGGTGTTGGTCTTCATTACTTATTCATCCTTTGGAGGCTTCTTTTGTATCGACAGATCATTTTTTAGTAGCTCATATCTATTGATTGTACGACCATCTAAGGTTTATGCCAGATCGACCATCTATTGTATTGATTCTACATAATAAAAAGGTCAGATCTTGTTTGTGCTTCTATATCTTGATTGTGTTATGATCTTCATGTGTTGGATGAATATTGTATTCACTTAATAACTCAATAAACACCTACACAACAATAAATCAGTAGTATTTAGTGATACCAAGTGAAAATTTTGGCTTGGGATCATTACAGTGGTATCAAAGATTCGATCCTCCAAACCTGTGGAGAGATCGATGCATGTAGAGGTACAGTGGATTTTTTATGGGTCGGAAGAAGAAAAACAACAGTGAAATAGAGGCAGAAATGGAAGGGTCAGGGGATGACCATAAGACTCAAGGCTTGGATTTCTTAGTAACCGAACTTGGTAAGTTCCAACAAAACATGAATCGCATAGAAATCACCTTGGTCCAATAGTTGGATGAGTATTAGGAAACCAACAGAAGGGGACAGGCCGAAATTTATGAAACCTTGAAGAAAGCTGATGAGAATCTACAGAAGATGAATGAGAACCAATCTAGGATAACTGACCTTCAGATGCAAGTAACCCATCAAGGAAAATATCCTGATACGTATGGGAATAAGGAGGTTGGGGGTTCCGGTGGAACCCATGAGGAAGTCAGATATAACCTGGAGAAAGCACCGGGATCCGAAGGAAGTCTGCGAGGTGGCACATCCCATTGGCAGATGGGTAGCAGGGACAATCATAGGCCATACATTCCAGTGTTCAAAGATGAACAGCTAGGATGACACTCAGGTAGCAGAGATAACCCCAGACCATACATGCCCACATTCACAAATGAGCAAGGGAAACATGAACAGGTTGAAGACTTTGTGGAACAATTGGCCAGGAGTACCAAGGAATACTACAACTTGGATATAAGAGTTCAAAGACAAATGTCCCTAGACCAGTATTGTCAACTCAGGTTTAGAAACCAGCCTTGGACGAACCATAGGGGTAGCTTTGAGTTTGAGCAAAGGGAAGGGAAGATAGAGATTCCATAATTTGATGGTACGACCAAGATGATAGCACAAGCGTGGGTGAAGAAGTTGGATACTTACCTGCAGCTTAACCCCATGAGAGAGATGGAGGCCATCAAGTTTTCCACTATGTACTTGGATGGCAAGGCCCATGACTAGTGGTATCATGGGCTCACCACACTCATCCACAATCAGATTGTATCCTATACAGAATTCACTCAGAGGCTCATTGATAGATTTGATCAAGGAGATCCTGAGCTACATTTCTGGGAGCTCACCCAACTCAAGAAACCAGGTACGGTTGAGGCATACATTGATGAATTCTAGAGGTTGACAGTGATGGTGCAAGATATGTACCTGACCAGGCTCATGATGCTTTTCACAGAAGGGTTGATGGAACCCTTGAAGGGTTGGGTAAAGGCCTTCAAGCCTACTAACCTATAGGAGGCCATTTGGAAGACGAGGGATTTGGGTCCAGCTTCTAAACCAAAATTCTTACCTAGACCTCCTCTTAACAATTGTGGAAGAGATCAAAGGCCTCCAATAAAATAGGGAGGACATGACCCTAAGGGTTATGACAGGGGTCGTGGCAGAATAGATGATAACACTAGGAGAGAACTGAGAAGGAAGCAACTCTGCTTCACATGAAAGGAACCATGGAATCCCTCACACAAGTGCATGGGATGTGGAAAGGTACATTACATTGAGGTCACTTCAGATAATGAAGAAGAAGATGAGGTTGGACAGATACAGAACATGGAGGCAGAAACCATTGACGCAGCAGAAGAAGAACAAATTACAGGACATGATAGTATGGCCACCTTGGCATCTATCAGTGGAGTGCCCAAGTATAACACCTTCCGAATGAGGGGGGTCTTGCAGGGCAAGAGAGTCTCGGTCTTGATTGATGGAGGAGCTTCCCACAACTTCATTGATTCAACATTGTTGAAGAGAAGACACATACCCACAGTAGAATTTGAAGGATACAAAGTGGAGTTTGTAGGAGGAAGAACCATGCCGTGTGACAGATATATCCCAGGCCTAAAACTTACCTTGGGAAGGCATGAGTGGACACAGGACGTCTATGTCATGGATCTTTCGGATAACAACATCATCTTAGAAGTTCATTGGCTTATCACATTAGGTCCTATCACCACCAACTACAAAATGATGGAAATGTCATTCACAGAAGAGGGTGGACAAAAGGTAGTGCTTCAGGGCATGACAGGGAATGTTGCAAAGGTAGTCATGACCAAGAGAATGGAAGCCATCTTCTGGAGAGATGAACTAGTTTATGTAGTCGAATGCAGGGTTGTGACACGTGTGGATGAACAGGGCAAGGTTCATTACACTCTAGAAATCAAGGAGATCCTTGACAAACACCACAAGGTGTTTGGGCCTATTCCCCCAGGGGTTCCACCAGATAGAGGATTTGAGCACATTATTGAGCTAGAGGAAGGGGCCAAACCAGTGATCACCACAATGTACAGACATCCCAAGAAGTACAAAGACAAGATAGAAAAGGCCATCAAAGAACTTTTGGACATGGGACACATCCGGCCCAACAGTAGTCCTTTTGCTTCTTCAGTAGTGTTGGTGAAGAAGAAGGATGGAACTATGAGGATGTGCATTGACTTCAGCGCCTTGAATAAAAAGACCATCAAAAACAGGTACCCAATAACAAGGATTGATGAATTGTTGGACGAATTGCATGGGGTCGTCTACTTCACTAATATTGACCTTCATTCTGGCTACCATCAAATCAAGATGAGGGAGGAAGACATCTCAAAAATAGCTTTTAGATGTCACTACAGTCATTATGAGTTTCTGGTGATGCCCTTTGGGTTAACCAATTCCCCTGCTACGTTCCAGTCATGTATGAACCATGCATTCAACACGCAGCTAAAGAAGCACCTGGTAGTATTCTTTGATGACTTGCTTATCTACAACAGGACATGGGAGGAGCATCTTAGGCATTTGGACCAGATTTTGTCAATTATGGAAGAACAGTCGCTATATGCTAAGGAGTCCAAATGTGAGTTTGGAATGACAGAGGTCCTTTATCTTGAACACATTATCAGAGAAAAGGGGGTACAAGTGCATCAGGAGAAAATTGAAGCCATCATGGAATCCCACTCCTAAGACACTCACAAAATTGAGAGGATTTATGGGAATGTGCTCATATTACAAGAAGTTTGTCAAGGGATTCTCTCAATTATGTGCATCCTTGACTGATTTTACTAAGAAGGGACCATTCAAGTGGGACAAGGAGGCTCAAAAAACGATGGACAAGATGAAGAAGGTGATGAGTACGTGCCCAGTCTTAGCTCTTCCAGATTTTAGTCTTCCATTTACCTTGGAGTGTGATGCATCCAGGGAAGGAATAGGGGTCGTACTGATGCAGAAGAGGCACCCTCTTGCCTATGAGAGCCGGAAACTTCAGGGTCCTGAGCTACTCTACAACATTTATGATAAAGAAATGTTGGCTATCATGCATGCACCATCCAAATTTAGGCAATACTTGGTAGGTGCTCGGTTTGTTGTCAAGTCAGATCATAATAGTCTCAAATACTTATTGGAACAAAAGGACTTGAATGAGAGGAAACAAAAATGGGTAAGAAAAATATAGGCCTATGATTTTGACATTGAGTTTGTCAAAGGAAAGAATAATGTGGTGGTAGATGCCTTATCTAGGAGACCATCCATCCTTGCCATAACAGGGATAACAATCGATTGGAAAGACCAACTAGTGATGGAGTATGCAGAGGATCAGTTTGCATGCCAACTACTGGATGGGCAAGTACAAGATGAATATTTCAAGGTTATTAATCACCTCATCTACTACAAATACTGAATCTTCTTGGTTTCTGGGTCGACGTTCAAGGCCAAAGTATTGCAGGCATGCCATGACTCACCAATGGCGGGACATCAGGGGATCAACAAGACGTATAGGCAGGTGAGAGAAAGATTTTCTTGGAAAGGGATGAAGGAGGATCTGATTAGGAATTTCAAAGAGTGTGTGACATGTCAAGCAAAGAAGGATGAGCACACACACCCAGCAAGACTTTTGTAACCCTTGCCCATTTCGAAGCACAAATGGGAAAGCATATCCATGGATTTCATCACCGGGCTACCAAAGATGCAAGGAAAGGACTGCATATTCGTAGTGGTGGACAGGTTAACAAAGTTTTCACACTTCTTTGCCATAGATACTAACTTCAGTGCAATACAGGTGGCCAAACTATTTTTCAGGGAGATTTTTAGGTTGCATGGCCTCCCCAAGACCATTGTTAGCGATAGGGATAGCAGGTTTATGAGTACTTTCTGGCAAGAGTTATTCTGATTGGTTGGTATGTCCTTGACCCCTAGCACCAATTATCACCCGCAGACAGATGGACAGACAGAGATAGTCAAAAAGTGGGTGGAAGGCTATCTCAGAAACTATGTGGCAGGGAACCAGAAGGCATGGGTCAGATGGTTTCATTTGGGAGAATATTGCTACAATACCACCCATCATATGTCCATTGGCATGTCTCCATTCAGAGCTTTGTATAGCTATGATCACTTGTCATTTGTAGAGATTACATTCGAAGACAGCAAGGGACCGATGGTATAGGATTGGATACAAAAGAGCCAAGACATTATCAGGGAATTGAAGGATCATTTACAGAGGGCACAAAACTAGTAGAAGGTCCAAGAAGACAAGCACATAGTTGACCGTACTTTTGAGGTTGGAGATTTAGTCTACTTGAGGTTGCAACCATATAGGCAGGCTTCCATTAAAAGAAGCGGAGTGGAGAAACTGCATCCTCATTTCTTTGGACCCTACAGAGTCAGTCGGAGGATAGGGGTCGTAGCTTATGAGCTAGAGATGCCACAGGGTAGCTGAATTCACAACGTTTTTCATGTCTCATTCCTTAAGAAATCCCTCGTTCAACACATCAGGCCTATTGAGGTATTACTCCCCATGGATGAGGAGGGACAACTTGTTTTTATTCTAGAGGACGTGATAGAAGTCCGAGAGAAGAAGCTCAGAAACAAGAGCATCAAGAAGTACCTGATCAGGTGGAAGGATTTACCCATTGAGGATGCCACTTGGGAACAGGAACACGTGGTAAGAGAAGCAGGTTTCGAATTGCTTGAGGACAAGAAATTTCAAGCAGGGGAGACTGTAATGTCCCCCACCTCTTAGAGAGGTGATGAGGAGACTCAGTGGCTTGGGTACCCCCACTAGGTCATAGTCTTACACTGAAGGGGGAAGTCAATGAAGCTAAAAGTATATTTTTAAGTTGACTTAAGAAAGGAAAAGGGGATTAAATGTAAAAGATAAATCAACAGAAGAATAGAAGATTAACCCTAGGAGTTAACCTAACTCAACAAAGAATTAGAAGGAAAAGGTATAAGTAAGAGGTTGGGGTGCACCTATTATCCATTCTGGTTTTGGATTAGCATTTTCTATTGCTCTTGAGCATTCAGTTTGGGGGTTTTTCTATACAAACCCTAGTGAGCAACTTAGTGGTGAAATATCCACTCACCTTGTTCCACAGCTTGGTCTTGGGGATGAAAGACTCCTCCACACAATTCTAGTCTCATCTCATCTCCATCCAGCGCTTCAGAAGGTAGCAGGCCATACTGTTCTTGTGATTCCAGTAAGGGTGCACCATTATCTAGAGGGAGGTTTGATCCAACCTATCCAGAGGGCCTGGGGACATTCTGACAGTGGGGTTTTGTTTGCAAGGGCAGGATCATCAGTTTGAGGACTTTTCTATAGGGTTATCATTCTCATATCATTATCTATAGACTGGGACATCTTGGAGCCATAGGGGATGTCCTGTGATTCAGAAAAACTTAGATCTAGAGAGATATGCTTGTGATTTGGTCCTGAAACTTCTTCCACAGGATTCTCTTAGCCCGATCTACATTCCAGGAGAGTTTCAAGCCATTTGGAGTTGTATTTCTTCAAGGACGAGTTGCATTGGGGTTTCAACTATTCAAGAGGGTGCAAATCCCTTAGGAGATTCATCAGTTGGAGGGGTTAAACTTGGGTGTTTGGCTTGAAACTTCAGGAGGAGGTTCCCAGTGCCCTGATCTATCATTGGGACAAGTTTGAGCTCATTGGATCATTCTTCCATTAGGGCCGAATTCTTGAGGGTTTCAGTCTTCACCTAGGGCATGACACTCTTCAACTAGAGGGTTTGACATCCAGATCTAGTGGGTGTTGGTATTCATTAATTATTCAGTCTTTGGAGGCTTCTTTTGTATCGACAGAGCATTTTGTAGCAGCTCGTATCTATTGATTGTACGGCCATCTGAGTTTTATGCCAGATCGGCCATCTATTGTATTGATTCTGCATAATAAAAAGGTTAGATCATATTTGTGCTTCTATATCTTTATTTTTTTATGATCTTCATGTGTTGGATGAATCTTGTATGCACTTAATAACTCAATAAACACCTGCACAAAAATAAATCAGTAGTAGTTAGTGATACCAAGAGAAAATTTTGGCTTGGGATCATTACAGTTACTCGAGCGATGAAGTGAGAGATCGCAACAACATGCATGAGGGAGTAGTTAAAGGCAGAGGGGATCCACAGGTGCCAACACATGGGCATGGGTAAGGTGGCAACACATAATGGTAGTTTGGGCACATGGAGAGCACTATAACCCCATCTGGGGGTAGATAATGTTAAATTGTTATGGAATGGTCTTGTAGAATCCACCAATAAGATGCTCATTCAGATATTGAATAAATTTGTTGATAAGAACCAAAGGAATTGGCATTTAAAGTTGATTGACGTGTTTTGGGCGAGCATAATGACTCCAAAAGACAACATTGGGATGTCTCTGTATACATTGGTTTATGGGAAAGAAGTAAAAATGTTAATTAGCCTTGAGGTGAATGCCTTGAATTTTGTGGTCAATATAGAGGATGAAAAAGATTTTTTAGGTATGCAAAAAAGGGTCAATCAGTTATTGAAATTGGAGGAAGAATGAAGTAAATCCATGAACATGACCTCTTAGAGACAACAAAGTGTCAAAAAATGTTTTGATTAAAATAAAACCGTAAAGAATTTTTAGAGGGGCAAACTAGTGTTATTCTGTAATAAAGCTAAGGAGAAACCAACGATGCACACAAAATTCTAAGAACTTTGGATCGAACCGTACATCATTGAAACAATACTCGATTTTAATTCTTATATGGTCAAAGATATGAAGGGTAAAATGATAATGTTTCATGTTAATGAGAAACATTTGAAAGGATTCTTCACCTGAAATTTTCTCATTTCCTTATACATAATTTTATTTTATTTTGTATATTCTTACAGTTGACTCCATAGCCCAATGGATGGAAGAACTTGTCATGAATATTATGGATTCTTGAAAACCCATAGGGGGTTATCATCCCACTATTGGATCAAGTTGTTTAGATCAGTTCATGCTTTCAAAATTTCCTTTCCCTTTCTATTTTCCCAAATTATTTTTTCCATTTCTTTTCACTCTTCTACACCTACCCTTGTTTCCATTTTTCCATTATTCCCTTATTCTATCCATTTCTATTTACCATACTTAGTTGTATTTAAAAAATTGTCAGGTTCACGGGGAGGTTGGTTGGTGGGTCTTCATCCCCATCCAATTTCCTATGGAACAAGTCTAACCAACCTCCTTGTTATATTATACATAGCCTTTTTTTCTAACTTCCCAGATTCGTGGGGTCGAGCCTTCATTCTCCAAGTTCTGCGATCTCAACTCTGGATGCAAAATTTTGTGATCTTCATTTCAACCATCAGACTTGTCATGGGTTTTGAGTCTCTACGTATTTTATTTTCCCTTCATACAAGTCCGATAGACCTCTTTTCTACACTTAACTTATTTTTTATCATCCACAACCATGGGTTCGATGGTTCCTGGGTTGGCGGTATCATGAAAATCTTAATATTCAAATCTACTCTCATCCATCCCCACTATTCTATTGTTTTTTCCAATATTCATTAAATGTTGTTTAATGCTAACAATTGATTGTGCAGGCTTCGAAAAGATTGTCATTAATGGTGAAAGACTCAAGGAGATTACTTATTAAATTTCATTAATTCACCATTTTTCCAAAGGATTATATTATTTTAATCTCTCTGAAAAGATTTATTTCAAGTTATTATTCAATTGAAAAAATACTAGACAATAGTTTTTTGGAGATACTTGAAATATTTTTTGTCATGAAGACCACATATTTCAGTGGTCTAGAGCATATTCATATTACTCATCTCCTCCTGCAAAACAAGACATAATATGGGAATCCGGAATAGCTCACACAGGGTGTATACCTGAGGTTTTTGAGAGCATAGAACTTGTGGTATGGTGCAGTGAGAAGTACATGTCAAGCTAGAGAATTATACAACTTCAAGATCATTCCCCCATTTCCCTTTAACTGCAGGTTTTTCGCAAGATGTTGAAGCTCCCAGAGCCAACACTTACCTTCAAAGAAGAAGACTGCAAAGGTTTTCTAATGAAACATAACAATGGCCTAGACCTCATGCATGAATAGTTGGAGAATCTTGCGACTATTCCAAAAGACATAACCAGGATCCACGTCGATTCATTTCGAGAGATTGCATGGCTATTCACCAGGTTGTCAGGTTAGGAAATCACTTATAACATTTCTCACATGATTCTATATATTTTATATTTTATAGTAAAAGAACATGCCATCTTTGACTAGGGAAAATTGATTTCTATCAAAATCTCATCCCAATTATCACACTACAAAAGGGACAAAAAATTCTTTATGTCTTTCTATTTTGTATTTTCTATAGTATATTGTTCTCAATTTTCAAACTTGACTATAAGTAAGAGGGTGAAGTGTGAAATAGATCAATTTGTCTTCTGGTATCATGCATCACGGAGACACAAGATCTCTACGTGTTTTTAAACATTTTACAATGATTTTGTCTCAGTCCTCAAAGGGTTCTTGTTTGGTGAAAATACCCCAAGGATATCTGACCAAGCTAAAAAATTGTTAGAGAAAAATGGAATCATGGAATAGATGGAAAATCACAGTGTCATCATGATATTTTGTTCCAAAGAATATCCCTCTTTTCTTCCATATCATGTATCTAAAAAATTGTTTATTATAGAAGTGGAAAGGAAATACAAATTTTGTGTACATTTGTTCCATGAAAAAAGGAAAAAACAATGCATCCCATTAGCATGGAATATTGGAGATTTAATTTTCATAAACATAAATAAAATTGACTAGTTTGCAAACCATTTCAACAATGTGAACTTAAAGTATGCTGAAAAATCAAGGGCTTTGATCCTAGCATAATATTTGTGGAACGCATGCTTTCGATAGGATTCAATAACTCATTCATCCAGACTACCTTGAATTAAGAAGAAGAAAGTAACAACCAAAGTAATCCTATACACAAAGTTGGTGACCTAGACACAGTACTAAGTACTAACGAGTTGTATAAGAAGAAAGGAAACGATCCCAGTGAAAGGATCACCATGTCTCCATTTGTTACTCCCAAAACTACCATATCCCAGAGCAATTATCCAACACCTCACCTAGTTAAAAACATTTCCAACAGAGTTCAAGAAGTGGAGGAGAGACGAATCCTCCCCCCTGGAAAATTGAGAATTCACACAAGTTACCCACGAGAAAGAAAAGGAAGAATTTAATACAAGAGGAGGATGACAACCTTATAGAATACGACATCAAAATATTTTCTCTAGATGAGATTGAGCTCAAGGAGGATATTGAGAAAGTATTTCCCGCGATGGAACAACTAGAAATTGTAACTCAACAAAAAAAATTATTAGAATTTTTTGCAAATGAGATTTTTAGTGAAGAGGAATCCTTCACTTTTCAATGTGTTATTTTTAATAAAGAGTCTAAAAAATTAATTGTGGAAAGAGGTGATCAGAAAAATTAAAAAGGAAAATCTCGCTTAGAGGTTGACCTGAAAGACATGCGACCATGCCAAATATCTAAAATTCATAGGGAAATCAATGATGCTCTTGAAAATTCCATTAATGGATTGGAAGCTGAAAATGCCAAGCTAAATGAAAGAATCAGAGAATTGGAAAAGGCCTTAATGCCTCCACCAATCCTGGAAAGTCCTTTATCAATAGTCAAACCAACCACACCTTCCATTAATTTGAAAGGATATTCAAGTCTACTGGCAATAGTCAAGAGTTATGTAGAAAAATATATTAAGAAGAGAATGAGACTAATAACATAAGAATGGGAGGGATCCAAAAATATTGTTTCTTTTGGTTCAAGGGCAGATGCCTTCCATGAGTATCTGCAAGTTGACTTAAAGAAAAAATAAGGTTTCTACACTGATGTTGTATTACCATTTGGAATTAAAGTCTCAAACATGACACATCTGAGAAGAAGAGAGGATGATATATGCTTTCTCCAAGTGTAATAAAACAACTGAATTCTTGTTGGAAGGAAAATATTAAAAATTTGAGTAACATTGTTCAAGCATGCAGCAAAGACATATTGAAAAGAGAAAAATTGTTCAAAAGACTCATGGAGATAGATCTAGAAGGAAGTACTAATGAGGTACAAGACCCTAAATTAAATCTCAATTCAATGTTTCTAACAAACTAACAAGTTGATGAGCAAGTTTAGATATTTAAAAGGTTATCAGTTGAAATTTTTTAAGGCATACTTGAATATAATGAAGATGAAATAGACAATTGAATAGTTGATTATTTCATGACAAATCAAGATATTGAGGAAGAAATACATGGTATTTATCTTGACTTAAGAGGCTTGTAAGGTGAATTAATCAACATTAAAATCAGACATAAAATAAGCACTACACCAATGAAAAGCTATATTGAAGATTGGTTCAAAAAGGTAATTGACAAATTAACCAAAGAAGGGAAAGAAACAGTTGAGATGATTCCTATAACTAGCAATGAAGACAATAAAGGGACAGAAATAAGAAAGTAAAAGATGAGAGAGACCATCATAGTAAGTTCATGTTGATCATATCCTTCTTTCTTTATGAGTTTTTCATCCAGTTACTTCGCTTCTTTGACTAGAAAGGTTTAACTGAAATCTGATAACTTCTTCCTCTCTTCTTTCCAGGTCTTGCTACTGTGTCATCAACCACCATCCTCCTTATACAACTTACTTCTTTTTTATATTCTCTTTATGTTCGATGGGAGTCCCAATCCCACTCCTAAGGACAAACACATTTAAATTTCAGGGCTTTGTAACAAGCTATATATTTTCAGAAATCCTAAGAGAACTATTTCGGGATCAATTTTTATTGTATTTTATAACTCTGAGTTTTGAGTATAAAGTATTTGATATTGATCTATCATTATAGTAATTTGAGCTTCCCATGTGTTCATTCTCTTAAATTTCTCTTATGCATGCAAACCATCTTCTTTTATTTTATGTGATCAAAAATATTTAGTTTAATTATGATGGATGTGAGGAAATTTTGTTTATTTTTTTTAATTATATGAAGTGTGAGATCCCTAGTCATTTTTAGGGACTCTATTTTTAAAGGAAAAATATTTTTTTTTCTTTCTTGTTACCTTTTTATTGCAATCTTTATATTTCTTTGATTATCACAATGGACTTCCTCAAAGTCCTATATTCTAAAAAAACTAGAGTTCCAAGAAAATCATATGACAAAGAGGAGTACGACCTCTATAAAAATGCAGGGGGATTTGTATCCCCGTGAGGTTGTTGTTTCAGTCCTGACGGATTCAAGCATCAACACACCTCTTTATGGTATCTTAATTTCCTTTTATCCACTAATTCTTTATCATGCCACATATTCTCCTTAAATTTAGAAGTGACAATATTTTTAATATTATCAATATTTTTCATGACGAGTTGTTCTTGTATTCCCCAATGATTTAGCCAATATTTGGCATCTTTATGCCATTGCCTCTTGAGCCCCTGTTGGTTTTTGCTAGAGTTTGAACAATTTTAGGGAGCCTCTTATCATCCATGTTCTTTATCTTATTCTTATATGTTAGGTATCTAATCATAACAATGCTCTCAATGGGGGAAATGCTTGCTTCTATGAGGAGGATATGATAGGGTGTATTTCCCTTAATTTTGATATTATAAGTTATATAATTATTTTGGATCTATTCTATCTTTCTCCGAGATTCTCTATATATAATTCAACCCCAAAATTTACATCCATATAATATAATCAAAGTGGCGAGAGTGTGAAAGAGGAGTTGTTTCTATCCCAAATCCAAAGGTCTAGTGATTTACAATTGTTTTTGATCCCATAATATTTTCGCACTCCATTTATCCCTTTTTAAACGCTATAGGTCCAATTGAGTTTGTGGTGGATATCGATTCCAAAATATTTGTATGAAGGCACTTCCTGCAAGTTATTGTTGTCATAAACAAAAGTATCAAAGGTGATCATTTTGTATTGAATTATCATAAGCTTTGTTTTGTTAGTGCTCACAACCATTCCCATGCTAGAGAAGAATTCCATGAGGATTATTAGTTTCTTACCTAGATCATAAGAACTCTTCACCATAAAAATAATATTCATTAGGATAAAGAAGGAGGATAATGACTATACTAGTGAGAGTTGGGACAACACAACATTCATCCTCCAAAAAATATTCTAGCTTATCAATATAAATGCCAAAAAAGGTAGGGGACATGGGAAAACTTTGCTTGACTCCTATATTACGGCTAATTTATTCCGACCATCCCTGAATGTTTCTAAACTTGGAAATAACTTTATCATATAGACTTACTACAATAACTTTTAAATTGAAAGGAAATTTAAGCTCTTCTAACCTATTCTAGAGGTTACTTCTAGGAACAATTTCAAAAGATTTTATAAAATCAATGAAACAACAAAGGAGAATTTTTTTAGCATTCTAAAATTGCTTTGAAATTATCATAAATGTAAAAAGGTGGTCCATAATGGAATAATGACCTTTGAAAACAACCTAGCCTCTAGTTGTTTTTCCATGGCCTTCTAGCCATGTAACAATATTTTTTCCAAAATACTTCTATATAGATTAGCTAAAATGGGGCTAATCATAACACTCCTACAATTTGAGGGATTGCTTTTATCCCCTCTTTTAAAAATAGGTACAATGAAGCTTTGAGTCCAATATTTTTGGAAGCCCTGCTCGATAGCTAAATTGAAGAGCTTATCTATGTGAGGGATGAGGACATGTCCTCCAATTTTGAATATTTTAACTTGGTAACCTTCAATGTCCTTAGAGTTTCCTTTTAAGAGTTGCTTAATCCCAAACTTCATGTCTTGTATAGAAAACACTTCACCCTTTGTATATATATATATATATATATATATATATATATATATATATATATAGATAGATAGATAGATAGATAGATAGATAGATAGATAGATAGATAGATAGATATAATTTTATCTAATTTCATTCGCAATCAATATAAGGATCATATTTAAAAACCCCATTAAAAATGGAGACACTAATAAGAAGTTGGAAAAAGGAGTTTGTTTTTATTTATGCAAGCTAATCCAAGTCAATCCAAAGATAAAAGAAAATAAGTTGATTCATCCAACACATAAAGGAAAAGAAATAATCCTTCCTATTTTTTTTCTAACTCATAGGAATGCAAGTGCATTATTTAAGCATTGAATAATAACCATGAAAGGCTCCCTCACCTTTATATGTGATAAAATAATATATTTAGTACTAAAACATTATTTTAAGGGAATAGAACCCATTTTCATCTCCCATGCATTGTTAAGGGCCCTATACCCATCCCCTTTATGAAAACTTAACTAATGGTGCCTATGATACCCCTTGGAGTTGAAAGGCCCCATAAAGAGGACTTGTGTTATGTTGGAGGTCATTTTTTTATCAGTTAAGGCATAGAAGGTTCATTTTCTTTCACAAGGCCCTTTTTTTACTTTTTGACCATGGTCTAGGCCCCTAGAGCCATCATTTCTACCCAAAACCAATTAATGGAATTTATATCCTACTTAGAGAGCAAAGGTCTTATAGAAACTCATATTCATAATTTCAATGCATATTTCATGATGCTTGATCCTAATAATCATTTTTTAATATTTTATTTCTTTGTTATCCTTCCTTGACCATTTTAAAAACCTGAATAACCATTGATATTACTAAAAATATCACAATGTTTCTTGGTAAACCACTCACAATTGAAACATTTCCAGGTGAGGGAATGAGAATGTAGGTGTTTTTCATAGTGATCGATACTAAGAAGAATGATTTAAGAAACAAGGCCCTTGTTATCCTCACTTGACCTTCGTTAGAACTCAAGAATCATTTTTGGTTGACAAATAGCACAATCGTAGTGCCCATATCCGATGTAGAGGTGATTTATACCCTAGAGAGGCCATATGTGGTGGTTCAAGGACTTTTCCATGGAAATTGATCCCAAGAAGGGTCGTATAATATTTTTTTCCTCCCTCAACTATGGTAAACAACTTGAGACCCATCCATGTTTCCTAAGACCATGTAATGAACCCATATGAAAATTAGATGTCAAAATCTCGCTCAAGAGGGATCATGTCATAGTTTATATGTGTTGTTAATGGTGCATGAGATTTGGAAGTTTCAATTGGTGATTAAGGCCATTGTTTCCCTTCTAACCATATTTATGGCTTGACACTCTTTTATACTGTACAAAACCCACTCATGGTTCCTATATTTATCCTAGATATAAAAAAACCCTACAAAATTCCTTTGTGTTGGTACAAGGACTTGTTCAAGGCTCTTGAACTTGTGTTAACATCCTAAGGAACTTTCTTTCTTGATTAGATTATTTTCATGGTCCTAAAACCCATCCATGTTTCCATGCGGTGGTTTGAGGATGCATTCATATCACTTCAGCTTTAGAAGATAGTGTAGGCCCTAAGGTTGTTGTTTCCCTCTCTTGAGTATGGTTATGGTCTCAAGGATATTCTTTCCCTACTAGAACCATGGTTAAGGCCCTAAGACCCATTCACAATGCACAAAACATATTAGCGGCACCCATATCCAACTCCCAAGTCAAAGAGTCCTAGGTGAGGGCTCATGTTATCATTTCTAGGTGTTATTCATGACACTTAATATTAATCATGTTCAATTAATGATTAAGGACCTTGTTTACTCAATTGACCCTATTTAGGGATCAAGGACATTTTAAGTGCATAACATTTACTAATGGGACCCATATTACACTCAGAGGCTTGGTAAAATCCCCTACAAAGAACTGATGTGTTGGTTCAAGGACTCTTTTCAAGGATGTTGGGTCCAAGAAGATTCAAAAATGTCCTAAGGAACTTTGTTCCATTCCTTGATCGTGGTCAAGGATCTATTATGCATACTCAATGCATAAAACCTTCTAAATGTGTCCATATCCAACTCTAATGCAAAACACCCCCTAGAGAGGGCCTCTATTGTGGTTTACAAGTGTTGATCTAAGTGATTAAACTCGAGAACATATGTTTAGGGCCTAAGGCCCAAGTGTTTTCCTCCCCTAAGAATGGTGCTTGGGCTTGAGAGGTTTCATTTAGGGCTTAGTCCCCTTGTTTCTCCCCCTAACCATTCTTAGGACTTGAGATCCATTTGCATTTCATATAACCTACTCATGGTGCCCATATGTGACTCAAATTATAAAGAACACCAACCATGGCCCTAAGAGTTATTCTTGATGTGGGGTCAACACACATTCTTGTTAAGGGACTATGTTGTAGTTTAATCATGGTTCCAGTATCCATATAGTAGGTGAGATATATCGTACAACGGTCCTATGTGGTGGTTAAAGGACATAATACTTACATCTTTTGAGGGTCGAATCCATTGTTCCTAACACATGAGCCCAAGAATATTCATTGAGAGAACAAGGCCCTTGTATCCTCCTCTGACCTTGGTTAGACCTCGAGACCCATTCTTGGTACAAAACTAACATAGTGATGGCACTTGTATCCCACTTGGAGGTGAATATGTAAAAATATGAAACATAGATGATTAAGGCCCTTCTGATCTGAATTAAACAAATAACTTGTTGAATTTAATTAATCGGAAATTAAATTTTAGACCATAGCATTAATCATACAATATATGGAAATCATATATCTAAAGAATAAATCACTTTCACACATACATAGGTAATTTATCCTCCAAATTATATTTCCATCGCTTCAAAAAAATTACAAGGAAACCTTCATATTCTACTAAAAAACCTACAACTACACAGTCAACAAAACACCTTGAAACTGACCTGACATAGACGATCTGTGTGAGAGGTAAGGATTATGGAATACAGATATTGTAGAAAACTATTGTAAGGACTACTATACAACATGTATGGCTTATCTTTATGAATGTATGGACCTATCCATATGACTACACATATCTGTCCATACCACTGCAAGGACATCTATATGACTATACATATATTTTTCGTACTAATCTATATGACTATATGGATCTTCTTTTGTAGCTTCTACAGACCTGCTCCTATATTGTTGTCTCTTTCCATGTATCCTGATCTTTCTTTATACTTTTAGGCAAAATCAAAACCATAATTTATTTTTGAGATTACTCCTAATTTAAGCCATGCATGTATGGAATGCACTTGTTATATTGAATATCTAGATATAATGCTTTTCACTTTTTTACTATATGTGAATTACAAAATATAATTACTTTTCAAAAGTAAAAAATATTGGAACTACTATTCTCACATTCACATTGAACATGTTCTCAAGTTCCTACCTAAACTATATTTCTCAAGAGTACCTCTTATACATGAAGTAATTCTACACCAATCTATATTTATCTATGAATGGTTCAAAATTCCCTTTTCTAAAGGATTAGTAAGAATATCAACTACCTAATCATATATGAAAATAGAATGGAGTTTCATTACTTCGATCTCTATATTCTTTGAAGTAGCATGAAACATTGGATTCATATAGTTTTATACAACTCTGATTATTATAGTAAATGATTATGGGATCCAACTTCTAATGAAAACAATATTGCAAGTCACTTCATAATCTAGATGGCCTCACAAGTACTAGTACTTCATACCAAGTATATTCTACTCCTTGTTGAACTAGGATATCATAGTTGATCCCAAAGTTAAAGTAGCACCCTAAGGTGTTCTTCTTGTCCCCTCCTCTAGATGGCCAATCTATGTGTGACTATATTTGCATTTTCACTTCACCATCTCCAAGATATCTTAGACCATATTCCATTATGCCCCTCAAATATCTTAGGCCATACTCCTGTGTGCCATCTTAATTTTAGTATTAATAAATTATATTTAAAAAAACAACTTATAAATAAAAATAAAAAATAGAATAATTACAAAAATTAATAATAGAGCTAAATGTCAAATTAAAGTTTCATTTATCCAAAAATTGGTGGACTTGGAACTATTTTCTCATCTACGCAGTTTGTTAGATTTGTTCATAGGAATTTTGTGCGTGGAATTATAAAGGCCTTATTCCTCGGAGAGATTTTGATTTAGAGTTCATAATTTGAAAATGATTATCAAAAAGAGATATACTTGGCATGGGTGATAGATGGAGAATGAATTCCTTCGATCATACAATTTACCACTAGCTTTGCGCATGAGATATTAGCATTAGCATTTTGTATACTTTGGAAAGGCCATAGATATAGAGAACTCGAGGAGGATGAGTCCACTCTCAATACTGTTCTCATTTCACTAATTCCCTTCATTAGGGATAACAATACAACTTTAAAACTAACTACCTATCTGGGGAAGGAGATACATGATCCTGTGGTTCAATAAGAAGGAACTAGTTCAAAGACTCAACCGACGAGGGAGGGGAAAGAGTTTTCATGGTCTAGGGGTATAGGTTTAGAACTATCACCTATAAAAACTCGAAGCAGTCCGAAATAATTGGCACAAAAATCATTCCAGATTTTGTTCCTTCTTCCATTGACAGTGGGCCACTTAGAGTGATGAAAGCCCTAGCGAGGGATAAATGATGTTATTGATTTCCCTAAATATAAGAGGGATTGGAGGCACCCTCAAAGTTTCCTTCTTCCATCGCCTCTTGGACCACACCCGTCTTGATATCATATTTCTTCAAGAAACTTTGGTAATTGCTCAGAAAGCAATGGATTTCTTGTATATTTTTCGACCCTCCTAGGCTACAAGTTCTGTTAACTCTATGTGTACTTCGGGGGTACTGTTAGTCACGTGGGATCAAAATTTATATGATTTGGTTCCTTTTCTCATGGTTGGTGGTATTATGTTAATAGGTAGGAGTTTATTAAATCATCGGGAGTTGTCTTTGCTAAATATTTATGGATCGTGTTCAGACTCTAAAACATTCTGGAAATCAGTGGAAGACAATGGAATTTTATTTGTAAAAAACTTGATCATGGAAAAGGATTTTAATATCATTCTTTCTTCAGACGAGGCTTGGGGAGCTTCCCGAGGGATCGGAAATTCATAAGACTACTAGAAAGATCTATTTTCCTCCAAAAACCTTATCGACATCAAATTGGCTAAGTTGCCACCTTCATGGAGAAATGGTTTCATTGGTCAGGTAGTCATAGCAAGGAGATTAGATAGGATTTTGGTTTCAAAATATCTCTTAACAGATGTCGGCCTATATAGGTCCTGGTTAGAATTCCCTTATATATCATATCACACGCCAGCATTATTACAGATGGAATTACCTCCGGATTATAATATCCCTCCTTATAAATTCAATGCGCAATGGCTCAATGATAAGTATTTTGTGGATCTAGTTTTTAAGGTTTGGAGAGACCTCGTTTTCCTCTCCGAAGGGGGAAAAAAAATTGGATCATATGGAAATTAAAAGAGTTCAAAAAACATACAAAAATCATGTATAAAGAGAATAGTACTCGAAACAAAGCTAATATGAACTCACTTGAATCAGATATAAAGGATATCATTAAATATCTGGTAGGAGACCCTTCAAATCAAGTAATTGAATTATCTCTCGGGCAGTTGGAATTGGAAAGAAATGGGATATTAAGAAGAGAGGAGGAACAATGGTAACTACGTAGTAGGGCCCTTTGGCTCACCAGTGGGGATAACAACACAAAGTATTTTCACAATTTCTCTATCCATAATAGAGTCAAGAAACATATTTGGGAAATAAAAAATGGCAACGACAGTTCTGTAAATGAACAGGCTACATTAAAGGAAGCAAGAGTCCAATATTTCAATAAATTCTACAAGGCTTCGCCCATTCTGAATACAACCAAATAGTGTAAGTTAATTGAATATTTTCCATAGATGTTAGATGATGAGGAGTCTAGCACATTTTTCAATTTGGTTACTATGGAGTTGAAATCAATTCTCTTCCATTTTAAGAAGGAAAAGAGTCTGGGTCCGGACAGGTGGACAACTGAGTTTTTTATTTTTTTCCTTGATCTAGTCAGGGAGGATCTCCTCACTATGGTGGAGGAATCAAGAAGATTAGGTTCTATTGTGAGAGGCCTAAATTCAACATTCTTGACCACGATCCCAAAGGAAAATAATCCAAAACATTTTGATGAGTTCTGACCAATTTCTTTGTGCAATCTGTGCTATAAGGTAATTTCAAAAATTATCACCAATCAGATAAAACCTTTCCTATATAGGTCAATATATAATGAAAAAATGGGGTTTCTAAAAGGAAGGCATATTCAAGATGCAATAGGCAAAGCTCATGAAATTCCCCATAGCATAAAAAACAAAAAAAAATGAAAGCCCTTGTTTTAAAGCTAGATTTAAGGAAAGCTTACAACTGTATTGATTGGGAGAAACTAAGATTGATCCTTCTAAAAGTTTGATTGGGGATCCAAATGAAAAATTGGATCATGTTGTGTGTCACATCTTCTTCCTTTGTGGTCTTACTTAATGGGGAGGCTACAAAATTATTCATAAGCAGAAGGGGAGTCCGACAAGGATGTCCTTTATCCCCCCTACTTTTGATATCAGTAATAGAAGGCCTCAGCTTATTACTGAAACATATTTTTGAGGAAGGACTTATTACATGGATTAAGGTTTCTAGAATGACAAAAATTCTTCATCTACTATTTTTGGACGATGTCATCATTATGTCAAGGGATAGTATAATATAATGGAGAGAGACCAAAAAACTTATTTTCCTTTTTTGTAAAGACTCGGGTCTATCGGTGAATCAATTAAATTCCACTGTCCATTATGACGGCCTCATGTATTTAGAACTGGGCCCTTAAATATCTTCTTCACTATACCTTTAGTGATCTATCACTTGGGTTCAGATACCTAGGATACTTCCTAAGACAGGGTCTCATCGTGTTGTTGATTGGGACTAGATAGTTTCAAAACTAACAAAAAAAATTGGCTTATGGTGCAATAGGTGACTTTCATTGGGAGGTAGATACATTTTGGTAAAAAAAATGTTGGAAGGCCATCCTATCTACTGGATGTCTATGGAAGCATTGCTCCACTCAGTAATAAAAAATATTAGAAAAGTGATGTTCCATTTTCTATGGAATGGTCATTCTCACACTCAGCAGTACCATTTATGTAGATGGGAGGTCCTTTCTAGACCAAAAAAGAATGGGGGATGGGGTTTTCGTAATCTATTCCACTTCAATACGGATTTGAATTTTATTACCCTATGGCGGGTATTAACGTAGGAGAGTATTTGGAATCAGTTTATTAGGTATAAATACCTACATAACTCAAGTCTCATCAATTGTATTGTATTTCCTTCTCATAACTTCAATTCTTCTTCGAGGATTTGGTTTAGTCTCATGTTCACGATCCCCATTATCAATAATTGGATCAGATGGCATCCTAGGCCGGTCATCTTATTTATATTGGACGAGAAAATATTATTGGCATTGGCGACAGGTCCTCTCTCCATGAAGAGGTCATCTCTCTATTAAATAAAAAATAGATAACTACTCTAGCACACGAATCGATGACACATGATCATGTTACATTTGTTGAGTTGTCGAGGAGCGATGAGGATTTGGAATTGAGAGGTATTCAAGGTACAGAGTGGTATAACTTTACAATGGATTTAAATCAATCAGGGATCACACTCCACAAAGGCGCAAAGGATTCACTCCTATGGATTGGAGGCAATTCAACTGGAAACTTTACTGTCAAAAAATGTTATGATGCTATCTTATCTACTTAGGCTCTCCCTACGTGGCATGGTTGGAAGGTAAACATTTGGAAGTGGGATTTACAATTGAAGATTATTTTGTTTTTCTAGTTGGCTACGGACAACAAGATCTTAAGCTGGGAGATATTAAAAAATAAAGGGTGGGTGGGCCCGAGTTTTTTCCATCTGTGTAAAAAAAATTATGAAGATAGTGCTCACCTATTCATTTAGTGTTCCTTTGTAATTTCTATTTGGGAAAAATGTTCACACGTCCTTAATCATCATTTCTCATGGACCGACCGAAATATTAATGAATGTATGGAATCTTGGTCAATGAATAAGTCATTATCAAAAACGCTCTCGATCCGGACATGCTCGTTCATTTGGAATGAACGTAACAAAGTACTCTTTGAAGGTAAAATTACCTTGGCCCGGATTGTTGTTTACAATATTTTACAAGCGCTCAATATAAAACCAACAACTCATAAATTATAGGTTTTAAGACTGAGCCCGATCTTTTGGATTAATGGGTATACTTTGGCCTATTTTTATGGAGCCTCTATAGAAGGGGGTTCAAATTCTGGCAGAGGGGGCTCAATAAAATGCTTAGAATCTCCGGATTATATATGGTACTTAAATTGCATAGAAGTAACAAATACCAAAGCAAAATTATTGGGAGTGTGGGCTACTCTTATCATTGCAAATCACTTGGACATTCAGTATATTCATCTTTTGGGGGACTCCAAAGTGATAATTGAATGGATAAAACAAAAATGAAACCTCCAAGCCATTAATATTGAAGGATGGAAACTCAGAATTTGGGATCTGGTTGATTCTTTCCAAGGTATATGTTTTCAACACATCTTCAGGGAATCAAATGAGGAGGCAAATAAATTATCAAAGCAAGCACTTTCAGTGTCAAAAGGAATACTATCATACTTCACTTGGGATGGAGAGAATGTGGGGCCTTCTATTCATATGGATATATTTTAATTCCAAGATTTATCTTCCTTTTTTGTAGTTTGATCCTTTTGTATTTGAATTGATTATAAGTATTTTATGATATTGTGATGTTAATATCCTATATATTAACAGTTCCAGAGGGGGGATACTTTATTTTTGGTACATCTCAGTTTTTCTACATTTTGTAAAGTTATGTGGACAACATATTTTGACTGTTATGTGGGGCCAAGTTGAACAAAAAGGATTAGTCCTTATTGATCCATGGATTTCTGATGATGTAAAAAAATTATTATCTAATATAATTTTGTGCAAATTTTGTATTGGAAAAAAGAAAGGCCATAAGATTTAAATACGAAGCTTGGAATGTATAATTAAGAAACTTGGGACCTGAGTGGTCTCAATTTGGAATGAATACACTCTCCACATTTCACAAACATTTTTGGAATTAAAGTATGTCATATAAGCATTTCAAAATGACTTTTTAATGAATATGCATATCAATAGTGCAACTTAATATTTAAAATAAAGGGATGACATGTGAGCATTTAAAAGAAAACACAGGAACTTGGATATCAATTTTGATGGCATTAATTATTTTTCAAGAACATAAAGAGAGAGCATCGTGACTTTAGAGCCTATGGAGGAATTGTAAGTTGGAAAAAATCTAATATAATTAGTGCAAGACATATAGATAATTCATTAGATTTTTACCTTGCCCAGTTTCTTTTATTAGAAATTAGATTTTTCCCAGTTTCTCCATGCATTCAGTTAGGATAATGAGTATACCTCCATAGACTTTACCAGTCAAATCGTTGGGTGGAGGGGGTTCCCTTGTCCCACAAACAAGGGGGTCCCATACACCAATTTGGTGTGGCTTGGTCGTGACCTTAAAAACAGATTATTATTATTATTATTATTATTATTATTATTATAAGATATTAAATTTATATTACAAATATAATTTTTTATTTTATATTATATTTAATAGAAATTAAAGAAAATACTAAATAAATTAGTATTTTTTTATAAAAACATTGTTAATAATTTTTAATTAGAATTTTAAGAATTAGTAAAATTAGTATAAATCTTAAAAATATTTCCTTATTAATTCCTACAGAGGGGATTATATCAATAAATTTGCACGATATACTAGTTAACCTGACCATAAATTTAGGGTGTTTTCCAATGTTTAACATTGTTTTATTGACTTTTTGTATTTAAAAAAAAAAATCATTTTTCTATATTATTGGTTGATGAATTGAAGCCCTTATTGTTGGAATTGCGAAAATTACATGATGCAACAATGACAACTTAATACAACCCGAGGATGGAGACTTTATTGGACCCTAGTTATTAGAGTCTTCTATGTGCCATGTTGTATAGTCTATATCATTTGAAATACTAATTATTTAATTATCTCGAACACAAAGCATCATAATGAGAGGGAGAATCAACTGTAACACCCATCCTACCATTTTTCATATTAAGTTTTGTAACTTATATTTCATAGTTTTGTAATCATTATTCAGTATTAACTTCTCTCCCATATCCAACTAAAAATGTTAATGGTTTAATTGTAAAATTAAATATTTTTACTTATATAGAAATATATAGAAAGAGAGGGGTATTATGTTGTAGAATAAATTTCAAAACTTCCAAATTTCAGATACATAAAACAAATTTTAACTTAGTAAAGGATATATGTAAAAAGGCTTCAGATTTTATGAAATAATTTTATATCTACAAATATCTGAGAT
Source organism: Picea engelmannii (assembly GCA_009831015.1). Classification (NCBI taxonomy): domain Eukaryota; kingdom Viridiplantae; phylum Streptophyta; class Pinopsida; order Pinales; family Pinaceae; genus Picea; species Picea engelmannii. The sequence continues at coordinate 213,358 of ML791268.1, read as the reverse complement.
GGAATTAATTTGAGGCTAAACTTGAGAAACATTAATATAGATAAAATTATATACTTATTCATTTTCAAGGTTGTGCAGAATAATCATATCTTCTCCCCATAACTCTACACTCCTTACTTCATGTACATCCTATGCTCTACACACTTTATACTCCTTCACCACTAAGTTTTCATACTGACTCATTTTCAACTTTGTGTAGAAGGATCATATCGTGTGCGGATAACTCTACCCTCCTTAATTCCCACACTTTACACTCCTTAATGCACATCCTAACTGTCCCACACCTCATACTTAGTCATTTTCCTTGCTCTTCTTACTCTACATACTTAGTGATTTTTTGCATTCTATACTTCGGAATCTTCAAGGTTATGTATAAGGATCATCTATTTTTCAGACAACTCTACACTCCTTACTTCCTCACATATTAAACTTCACACACATTACATTCCTTCCCATACATCCTAACCTCCTCACAACCATACCTCCACGCAACTCATTTCTCCAAATTTTATTAATTTTTACTAAGGTTTACTTTGCATTGAATACTTAGTTTGTTTTACTGGTTTTTACTAAGTTTAATGTGCCCAATTCTATTTTTCATCACAATTTGACTTGGACAAAATCTAGATACTTAAGCCAACCCTTTAGTTATTTTATCAATTTTTTTTTCCAAATTTTTATTCCCCTCCCCCTCCTTTCAAATATTGGGATGGATATGGGATGATACTAATATTATTTTTCAAATGCATAGTCAACTACCTTGTGAGATAGTGTTGGAAGCCAAATATTCAAGTCATTTCATCAATATTTAAAACACAATTTTGACGAAAAAAAAATTTATTAGCTGCCTCATTGTGTCTGCGAAGATTTCAATTATGATTTTTTTTGAAGAGTCGCTTGATTGGTTGTTGTGTGTTTTTGAGTTTGTGTTTTTTTTTAATAAATTACTCATTTACTCTTTTTCAATTTCATGAATGTTAAAGCATGAAATTGAAAAAAAGCTTGGCATAAACACATCATACAAATTCTAAAATTTCTCCTTGTGAAACTGGATGAGTCTTTAAAATACCTAATGATCTTAAAATCCTTCAAGGGTATTGAACATATTGTTTTGTGAAGTGTCTCTTTATCATTTAGATATTAGTTGATCGCATTTTGATTATGCCTTGATCATTTTTCATTTAGAGTTTTGATTGTCACTTTACACCTTCAAGATAGATTTTGGTTTAAAAAACTTCAATATAAATCTATAATGTGAATGCTACCCTCGACCGTCATATCACGGTATAATAATTGTTTTACATGAATGTTAGTCATTCTCTTAAACCATTACACCCTTGTATTGCTTGCTTGAGCTCGCATTCATTGCATCGTTGGTGGTGCTTCGTAATTTGTGGCTAGTTTCTTAGTAGAGGAGGTGGTTTTTGAGTGCGTTTGTCCTCTGGTTCATGGTTTAATCAACAACTAAAGTTGTAGTCATGTTGGTATTCCCCCGAAATTGTAGTTATTGTACTACCATCAAAAATGAAAAACATATTGTTTGTATCGGGTGGTTTCAAACACAGGCTCCTCCTTTTTACACATGTTGGTATATCATAACCAAGTTTATGACCCCTGTGGTAAGGATAGAGCCAAATGGCTCAAAGGATTTCCTCTCCCACTATGATGATGTGGATGATCTCACAGTATTTGGATGGGTTAATTTTATACAGTCATTCGATGGTTTCAACCTTGAAATCACCCAAGATTTCGCCAAGACCTTTGATGGTACTAGAGCCAAAATAGGTGACTTATGGTTCCAAGTCAGTGAGGAATCGATAACAAAATCCATGGGCTTGTCACGAGAAGGAGACTGATGGTTCAAGAATCTAAAAATCAAAGGTATTCCTTGGCACATGTTAATGATTTCTAGGAAGTCATGTTACGACGTCAAAGGTACACCCATAAATCTGTTCAAGCGTCGATGGCACGATTTGTTATTAATTATCAAGAAATTTGTTACCTGCGAGGGACGATATGGATTGGTATTTTTGTTTCATATATTCATGTTAATGGTATTATTAGGGTTTAGGTTAAACATGCCTTTTTATATACTTAAAAACCTTTAGAAGATGGCTAGATTTTAGCATAGACAAAATCCTAATTCACAATCGAGTGTCTTTCATCATGGCTTGTTCCAAGTCTTATTCATTTCCCATTTGTCAAAGGAGGGAGATACCTCGCAAAAATTATTGGTTAGGAATGGTTTTGTTTCACTCACACCTAAACCGGTAAGCGATTTACCCTTGTTTTTTGATGATCCTATTGGCCCTTGCCCATCGACTCACTCTCTGCAAGATCTTCATATCGAATTGCAAGTTACAGAAGACCTTGTGTTACTTACCGAAACCCCTGTTGATTTTCGTCAATCAATTAGTGACACACATCATAGGAATGGATTCATCGCTAAAAATTATTTAGAGGAAATGTTGGATAAATTGAAGGGTAAGGTATCTGTCACTCCCAATCCTGGACAAGGTTTGGTTGATGCAAATGAAATTAAAACCAAGAAGTAGGGAAAACAAAAAACGCATAGGGTTTAGGATATAGACTTTAGGAAGAAAAGGAATGACTGACTCCTTTCCAGGATGGCCAGGAATCGACATCACAACCATAAAAATCATATCCCCACCATTGATGTTAAAGACCCCATCTTTGTTGACGATACCAGTTTTGATTCCGCTAAGATAAATTCACCCTGATATGATTTTGTGTCTAACTTGCCTCCAGTTTTAAAGGAGGAAGAGGGATTCTCAGGTATCGAGTATGACCTCAAAAATATTATAGAGCAGGGTAAACCTCTTAACTCAGATCAAACTCGTCCACTGCAAAATCTAGAATAGGTGTATTGTGAAGGTTGCTTTCATTGGATCCAAAGATATTATAAAGACATCCCTTATCTACAGGCTCAACTAAATCAAGTAATGACTCGAAACTTAGTTTTGGAAAAGGAAAATGAGGATCTCATAGCTAGCATCCGATCAAATTCGTTGAGGGAGAACAAACGTTTCAAGAGATCGAGAGATGTGATCATAAAAAACTCCACCAGTTTCAACGTTGTTGTAAATTCATAATTTTTTTATGTTTCCTTTTCAAAGTTCTAATTGGTAAACATTCTTCCTGTAAATCACGATTGGATTTGTTTAAATAATAACTGAATTTTTTTATATTTTTTTTTATTTAGACCAGCTACAAAATCTACGATTCTATAGCTTGTCTTTTAATTTATTTGTTTGACTGTTTTCTAATTTAGATTTTTCTTTTCTCTTTTCTCAGGTGAACAACAGATCAATGTGTAAAGGTTAAAAGAACGAGTCAAAAATTGTGAATGCAATGAACTTGTAATTTCGTTTTTGAGAAACAATATTTGAATGATGTAACTATTTTGAATAGTTGTCTCAACAAAGCTATCTTTATGATTATTTTGTTTTAGTAAATGCTTTATTAAAGTAGATCTGTCTCTATCTTGTATGATATGAGAAACATACTAGGAATTTGGTTTAAATAACACTGCTTGCCCATAAATAAGGGCAATTCCTTTTGGACCTTATCATGGACTTATCATTTTGAAATAATACGGGATACAGTTTACCTTTTGGATTTAGTCCTTATTGCAATGCCCTATATATTGGCATTAGGCGGTTATAAAAATATTGTCTACTCATCTTAGTAATCAAATTCTTAACATTTGTTTGGACTCAGTTAGATTGGGATATATATATTTGAGATATGTACCTATGGAACTGATTATGTGTTGCACGACATTAGTTTCACTATTATATGTTAATGATGATGATAGCTCTTTGATTTGTTAAACATGCAAGTTAAAATGTGGAATTTAAGTACATGGATACTAGTTCAAAAGTTATGTTGTGAATGCATAGCAGATGCAAGACATGATAAAAATAAACATGCATTTCTTAAATTGAACATTGATACAAATATGGATCTTTATATGAAATTATTATGTATATGCATAGATATGAGTTATTGGTGGATTAACTTACAGGGTAATGAGCTATGCGATAACCAAATGACTGTAGTGTTGAGCTGACTTGGATGTCATAGACATCAAGAATATAGTATATGCTATATGTTGTACTCATTATTTAATTTATGATTCAAAATATTTCTATAATTTGTGGTGAGTGTGGTTTTGACAGAACACGCAACTTGCTTGGAGTGGTTGTTTGATGACGTGACTCTAAGAACAGTAGTTTCACAATATGGATTGACGTAGGGTGTTGACCCTAGTTATATAAGGAGGGGTGGAGGTATTTCCCACCGTTTATCCTCTGAAACCTAGATTCGTGGGAGGGCTATGTCAAGTCACGCTCCCCTAGATGTGTGATGGCGATTGCGAATTGCCTGTTGGGGAAGCATGGTCGAGATGTATGAAACTTCTTCTTACGGGTTCTATATGGAGTTAGGTCAATATAGTTGACACTCGAGCTTAGTCCAACAGAGGAACGGATACGATGGAAGATGGAAGTAGGTTAGGAAGGAAGTATGCTTCGATGTTAGTTGAGAATACCGATTGGGGATTAAATATGCCACTATTGTTTACTCACTTGGTTCCTACCATGTTTAAAATCCTCTTTGATTTACTATTTATATTTTAAGTGTGATAATGAGTTATTCATGAATTGGTGTAATTTTGATCGTTAAGATTATTAAATGATGCATTACTTGATCTATTGTCCTACATGTCTTGGTGATCATATAGGAACTATGCACTAGAGGCAATAATTGTTTGTCGTTAGTACATACGTGAGATATGTGTCCGCTAGCTATGCACACATACTCTACCCATGTACACTAGTACAATTAATTAATGTATTAATTATTAAAGTAAATTATTAACTATTTAATTAATGTTTATGAATATGTAAATTATATTGCATACAAAATATCTAGAAACATTAAATACCTTATTGATTTTGATAGATGATGGGTATGATGAATTAAATGAGCATGGTGGGGTGTTATGTACATTTCGGGGAAAATTGTCAAATTACATTTATTAGCTAGCATGAGAAGAAAGACTTTTCATTTTATTTATTGTTGTTTAATGCAAGTCATTTATGTTTTAGTTTTATTTTAATATTTTCCTAAAACTCTAGATAAGGGAGGTTGATGGATAATAATGAGGGTGGTTGAGGAGACTTGGGGAATGGTGTATGGAAACTTGACAAATAGGGAGGAGAAGTGGTGAGGAAAGGAGGATTGGGAGGTTTGAGCATGATGAGAGGTTGTGAAATCTTTGGAAGATATATTTCTTATGATAGTTTTCTTTGAGCATTCGTGCTTTGTTGTTCTTGGAGTCACGGGCATGGAGGGCCAAGAAATTGAAAGGTTTCTTGGAGCTAGGAAGTCGGCTAGGCTACTAGTTGGCCGGGAGGATTCCGTTGTTTCACTCTAGGCAAGCAGGGAAAGAATGCTTGGAAGCACCGAGGACTACATTACAACTGATGAGCTTCGACAAGCTAAGGAGGAGGTATTTTTCAGTGGTATTTGGTTATTGATATTTTTTTATTTCTTTTGTTTTAAGTTCTAAATCATAGAGTTAACATATTACTTATTTTATCATGTTACCTAGATTTATCATTGAGAAAATGTACAAGAATTGTGTAACTGAAAATCAATAAAATTATGCTAAAACAAAGTTGTTATTGTGTATGTATTTAATAAAAGATTAATTGTTTAACATCCTGGATGGGTGCTACATATGGTATCAGAGCTCGGTTTCAAAACTGAAACCTGGGCTTCACCACCCACAAAGATTTTTTCTTTGTGCCAACATAGTCTGGAAGGTATGCATCCAATTTGGGTTGTTACATCAATGAAACAATCACTTCTACAATTTGATAAGAAATTAAGGGAATGGTTTCAACAATTCATGGAATAGGAACACGTTCTTGAATTCTGAAGGGCCAAAGTTGAAATCTCGATTTGTCTAATTAGAAATTAGTCTCAGTTTGGCTAAGCTGGCAAACAAATTATAAATATGAATATGGCCATTATAAAAATAATGGCCAAATTTTTATTAATCTTTGTGCGTGAATATAAATATGATAACTTTGTCTATAGAAATTGAACAGTTTGTAGAATTTTTGATTTTTTCTTTATTATTAGACATACATATTACAAAAAAAATACCCAGAAAACTTTACTTTTGTGAAACTTGTAAATTTCCATGCTCATTTTGCGTTTCTTATTTATGGTAATGTTGGCCTAGAGTTTAGAAAGTGAACGTGGTATCAGAAAATAGCCTTACTAGTTCCACTAGCACCTGATTTGTGATAGACAAAACATCTTCTTAGATCAATGCTGATATGAAATGGTTAGTAATGAGAACTCTTCATTATTATTTCTACCTGTAGAAAAAAAAAAAAAAGGTTACTTCAAAATTTTCAAGGGAGATATAAGTGGTGTACAAAGTTTTACATTCAAGAAATTTGTGAGGACTTAGGTCAATTGAAAGAGTTATTGATTGTCAAGTTGGAAGGGCAGCACTCTGGTAAGCCTTTGAATGCATTGAAAACCTTCGGATTGGTTTGCAAGCCCTCTCTCGGTCTTAGAATGAGCGGTAATCAGGAAGCTGTAAGATATCTGACGTGGCCATCAATTCAACGGGTCCATGAGGTATTTTGTATTTATGCATTTTTTCTTTTTGTTCATTGATTTAGTTTTTCTAGGGCATATAAAACCCTGTGAGGATATCAATGTAAATTCAAATGGATCACTACTACAGTATCGATGGGAAAAGAAGATATGACCGAATGGTGATTTAATTTCGATGAACTTTATAAATCCGTAGAAACTAGCATGCAAAAAGTATTAAAAGGTGAAATTAAGGGCTTCGTTTTTGTACCATAAGTAAAATTCCAATGGTCAACACTAGAAAAAAAAAAAACAGGACCAAATGTACATAAAAAAAAAGTTATTACATTAAAACAAGAACCTGCAAATATTTACCTACCTCTGCAAGAATGGTGGATCGACATCATGGTTAACAAGCAAAAGACTCCTGTCGAAGGGATTAACCACACTAAAAAATTGACTTAGAAATGTCGGAGGGATTAACCACGCTAAAATCTTGACCTAGAAATGTCAGTCCTCAATTCATTTAAAAATGCACTTGTCTGGCTGAAATCAACATGAGCTGAAAATGAAATACAGAGAACCTGCATCTTCAGAGGGGCCTGCAACCCATTCATCAGTGTCACCTCTTTCGGTTCATTCATAATTGTCTTTTCCAGTGTACCCTCAACTACATATCCAGGAATCATACAAGCATTCTTCTCATCTTGACACCAAATATCAAAGAGTTGCCTTGACAAACCACTCTAGAAGCCACTTGGGCTTGCCAATACTACTGAAGGTACAACATCCTGAAAGTTATCTATGATTTTGAGAGGCAAAATGTTCTTAAAATCAAAAGGATTTGAACATTCAAATTGTGTGCGAATTCGCTCATTCATTGCTTTGATGTATGTCTGATAAACAACCATGCATCTCTTTGCTAAAGGAGATGCATAGTAGATAGGAACATTTTGGATCTCTGGATGTGCTTCCCAATATTCATCAAGAATCAACAGAAGTTCCTGTGCATGACCCAGTGCAAATGAAGGAATTAGGACCCTTCCACCCTGAGACACAACACTCTGTACAACATCAGTAAATATTTTCTCTTGGATAGCTCTGGGCTGAGGAAGTTGCACACCATATGTTGACTCAATAATACAAACATCATGGGATAATTGAGGAGTATTAGCAACACAAAGGTGATGATCTTCTTCCTGGCAATAATCACCAGTATATAATACGTGCACCCCTACAATTTTAACCATAAACATTGTTTCACCCAGCACGTGCCCTGCTATGTAACACCAGAATCGGATGCCATTCACCTCCAAAGTCTGGTTAAATTCAATCATCTGCGGATCCTGCAATTTTGAGTTTTTAAGAATACCAAAAACAAGGTTTTCTCTACCATTTCGTATTCTCTGAATTCTGGTCCATGTGCCCATGGGAGAAGTTGAGATAGCCAAGGTTCGCTTGTACCCACCATCACAGGGCACCCTAGCTAGGGTCGTCTGAGCACCAGCAGAACGTTTCGAAGGGGCAAGATGAGAGGCGCTTAATCTAGAAATGACGTAAACAAACTTTGCTTCTTATTTCATGCTGTTGTGGAATCCGCCTAGTTCCCTCCTGTCCCTTATTGTTCTGACTTGTGGCAAAGCCCCTTCCTCCTTGTCGCTGAGGTATTCCTGATCTCTTAAAACTATAAGTCCTTCCTTTAAATTTAATTGAAACCAATCACGACATGTTACCCTGTTACTAGTCCAGTTGTGGAAATACTCATGACCAATAACACCCAAGATAGAAGCGTAGTCAGCATATGTTGCAGTTTGTGGAGATGCCAAAACAAGTCTTTAATTAAATATATTAAGGATCTTTTTATCCATCGCTCCGATGTTAAAATCAGGTACTCCCACAATGTTAAATAGATCAAGGTCATATTCCAGACCAAAGACATCCTCATCCCATTTCATGGCCACCTTCAGAGAATACATAGCATGACCAGTCTTTGATATATCCTCTGTAGGAGTCCAAATGTGAAGTGAAACTTGGTGTCCTAATCATGTAATGAATGTATCATCTCTACTGACTAATGGACCAACAACCAAAGCAAATAGATATCAAGGCTTCCTGAAAGGATCTTCCCAGACAGCTTAGTGTCTGCTCAAACCTCCCCAAAATCCCCCCTTCCTATGTGTGTCAAGTCCCACACTGTGGATACTCTCAGTTGTTGATCCACTAAGTACAAGATATATGTTTTGAATGATTCTCGAACCGGGATAACGTCTCTTACCCTTTCATCATATGTCAAACCCTGGTTTTGTGCTTTTTCCTACCACTACTTTGATAAATCTCGTGCAATTTACTATGACACGGTGCGATGAATCAGAGTTGAAATTTACCATCACACCCACACACTCATCCCAAATTATATAATTTGGAAGAATTACACCCACACAGTCATCCCCAAATTATATAATTTGGAAGAATTCAATAGGAGCTCAATTCTGTCTCAGAAATTTCATCAATTATTCCTTGAATTGAGACATTGAGTCAACACATTTCCCAAAGGAATCCTAAAATATCTTATATAAATATCTTGGATGAAAAAAGAACTACAATATATATATATATATATAATCTATCTTATGTAGCACTGGGAAGAACAATCTTGACTTTCTGACCTTACCACACCTAAACTCAAGGAGTACGACAACATTGATATTAATAGGAATGAAATAATTATGTGGACATATGTGTTGAGGTGTGGTTATGAAATTACTTATTTGTGTCGAGAGACGTGTTGAGGTGTGATTTATGATTGAAATTGAAGTGACATGATGGTGTGTAATAAATTGAACATTAAAGATATGTCTACCACAGTTATTGTTACAAGTGGCATGATTGTGTCAGGAATATTTTAATAATTTTAGGAAATGGAAGACTCTTAAAATTTATATTATTAAATTGATATTTATTACAGTTTTTAAGTTGTTAACAAAAGAAATTTGGCCCCAAATCATGAAATGTAGATTAACCATCTAAAAAAAATAAAAATAAAAATGAAACCATTGACTATTCATATTCCACCTATATTCTCGTAATTATAGAGTGAATTATTATTATTATTATTATTATTTTAAAAAGAAAAAGAAAAAATAATAATAAATAAAAAGTAAATAAATACAAAATTTTAATATCACAAACCTTGAATGATTTATAAAGTGACGGTTCAATAGTGAAAGCACTCAAGTATGCATGTTCAGTAGCCTCGTATTCTACCAATTCAAAATATCCATGTGTAGGCTTGCAAAATGTAAATTATAGCAATCTAAGCACTCAAAACTTCATACAATAATAAAACTCAATATCTTCGTACTTGTGGTCTTTCTTTTTTTTTCTCAAAGTAGGCATGATATTCAATGGTATATGATAGTAAGAACTCTAGAAATATATATATATATATATATATATATATATATATAAAGTTATTATTATTATTATTTTCTCTTCAACAAAAAAAGATAGAAAATTAAATAAAATGTCATATAAAGTATTATTTATTGAGATACACATACACCTTGATAAGAGACGTCAACCATATCTTTATGTGGAGTTCTTCCATAAATGGAAAATTCCAAGGGAGTCACCACTAGGTATAAGTTTAGGTTTATATAGATATATATAGACACACACTTGGACACTTTAATTAAAGTGAAAAGAGTGTTGTAAATACTAATTGATGGCGTTTGTCATTTTATTAAAAAAAACAAAAAAAAAAAGGGTTCTTAATGGCTCATTTTATTTTTACATAAGCCTTTATCACTAAGACTTTACATTATATATTTTGAAGTATAGAAGGTTATCATAGTAAAACAAGGGTGTTAGACGGTGTTTGAGTGCATGGTAAAGTCAGAGGTCATATTCAATTCTAAATTCAAGCAAAGTATAGTCATGAGTATGAATTGTTAGTAACGTTGAGGGACATGACATGAGTAAGCCCAGTCCATGTCACCTAGAGTAGCCCATATTAACATTGATAAGAGAGAATTATGTATGGGTATTGCAAGAGGGACAATTATTACTTATGAGTTACATAGGATTAGCCTTGAGAGGAGGTCAACAAGTTGTAGGCTATCATGGTGTTCGTATATTATGAGTGGAGAATAATGGTGGTCCCCACACAACTCTTATTTGTTATATGTTGAGAGAATATATGTGGTTTTATATAGCCCCACTTATTCTCCCAGGAGATAAGGCCAAATGATTATTCACCTTAGAGGAAGCATCTTTTGAATAAATGGACATGGGGTGCAATGTATAGAAGTTTTGCTAGCTTAAGAGTATAATTTATGCACATGAGTTGCCTCTATACTTTAGTGTGTGTGGGAAAGAGAATTGTGGATTGTATTTGATGATTATGTAGGTTAGTATGGTGATATGGACAACATAACACTGTAATGGGTGCTTTCTACATTCATAAAACATTCAAAAGGATACTATAAGTGGGCTTATGTTGTGAACCCATAACTTGAGTTTAGAATGATACATGAAATATCGTGATAATTTTTTTTTTTTATCATAATGTGTGATGGGGTATATCAACCAAAGTGATGTTAGGTCAAATCATGTTTAATTGTTGAGTTGGCATAATCATACTAAAGTAGTGTAGTTCATGTATATATTGTGAAGGATTGGTAACTTTAGTATAATAAGTGATAAGTACCTTAGATAACACTAGTTGACTAAGAAAAATGAATAAAAGAACACTTTGAGAAAAAGAGTATCCCTTAGGAAAAGACCAACACTTTCACCTGTAAATTTATTTGGTAGTAGAAATTCCAATGGAGTGTCATGGATTATTATACATAAGTCCCTTATAAGAGGGGTGAGGTTTCAAAATGGAAGCTCACACCTTGAAATACATTAATCAATCAAACAACTACTTGGTCTCTAAGAAGGGTTTTACCCTATGAAGAAAGTTTTAAAATAAATAAATAAATAAGTAATAACCTAGATGATTTTGATGGCATCAAATGGCAATCGATTAGCAATATCTTATTCAATGTTCCTAAGAATGGAAAACTATAGAATGTCAATCTCATGAGTAATGGCATATGTACTGTCAAGATAGAGTGATAATCAAAGTCAATAATGATTGTTCATAATTATCAAGATATCCTAGGTGGGATTGTGCATATGAATTAATGAAATTATAATGGAACTCAATATAACATTCACTTATCTAAAGAACCAATAATGAGATAAGATTCTAATTGTATGTCAAACTAGTAGACTATACTTTAATATAAAACTTAGGAAGAATAAATATATTAGAGAAGTGGGCATTTTCATTAATTTAATTATGAATGGTAATAAAATAAAGTTGGGACATAGTAAGGCATTTTATAAATAGGGGTAGTCACATTTAATGTATTAATATCACCCAACTTATTTTTAACCAGGTGAAGGTCCAATGGGACTAGTATAACATAGGGTTTGCTATCATAAAAGACACATAGAAGTTGTGTCATGAAATTGTTTTTTTTCTTAGATTGAGAATGACCATAACTTCAGGACGAAGTTTCTTAAAGGGTGGGTGTATGTAATGCCCCATATATTTCCCTTAGGAAGTTATAAAAATATTGTCTACTCATCTTAGTAATCAAATTCTTAACATTTGTTTGGACTCAGTTAGATTGGGATATATATATTTGAGATATGTACGTATGGAACTAATTATGTGTTGCATGACATTATTTTCACTATTATATGTTAATGATGATGATAGATCTTTGATTTGTTAAACATGCAAGTTAAAATGTGGAATTTAAGTACATGGACACTAGTTCAAAAGTTATGTTGTGAATGCATAGCAGATGCAAGACATGATAAAAATAAACATGCATTTCTTAAATTGAACGTCGACACAGATATGGATCTTTATATGAAATTATTATGTATATGCATAGACATGAGTTATTGGTGGATTAACTTACAGGTTAATGAGCTATGTGATAACCAAATGATTGTAGTGTTGAGCTGACTTGGATGTCGTAGACATCAAGAAGATAGTATATGCTATATGTTGTACTCATTATTTAATTTACGATTCGAAATATTGCTATAATTTCTGGTGAATGTGGTTTTGACAGGACGCACAACTTGCCCAGAGTGGTTGTTTGATGACGTGACTCTAAGAATAGTATTTGCACAATATGGATTGATGTAGGGTGTTGACCCTAGTTATATAAGGAGGGGTGGAGGTATTGCCCACCGTTTATCCTCTGAAACCTAGAGTCGTGGGAGGGCTATGTGAAGTCACGCTCCCTTAGACGTGTGATGGCGACTGCTAATTTCCTATTAGGGAAGATTCGCCGAGATGTATGACACTTCCGCTTACGGGTTCTATCTGGAGTTAGGTCAATATAGTTGACGCTCCAGCTTAGTCCAACAGAGGAACGGATATGATGGAAGATGGAAGTAGGTTAGGAAGGAAGTATGCTTCGATGTTAGTTGAGAATACCGAGTGGGGATTAAAGATGCCACTATTGTTTAGTCACTTGGTTTCTACCATGTTTAAAACCCTCTTTGATTTCCTATTTATATTTTAGGTGTGATAATGAGTTATTCATGAATTGGTGTAATTTTGATCGTAAAGATTATTAAATGATGCATTACTTGATCTGTTGTCCTACATGTATTGGTGATCATATAAGAACTATGCACTAGAGGCAATGATTGTTTATCGTTAGTACATACGTGAGATATGTGTCCGCTAGCTACACACACATACCCTACCCATGTACACTAGTACAATTAATTAATGTATTAATTATTAAAGTAAATTATTAACTATTTAATTAATGTTTATGAATATGTAAATTATATTGCACACAAAATATCTAGAAACCTTAAATACCTTCTTGACTTTGATAGATGGTGGGTATGATGAATTAAATGAGCATGGTGGGGTGTTATGTACATTTTGGGGAAAATTGTCAAATTGTATTTATTAGCTAGCATGAGAAGAAAGACTTTTCATTTTATTTATTGTTGTTTAATGCAAATCATTTATATTTTAGTTTTATTTTAATCTTTTCCCAAAAATCTAGATAAGGGAGGTTGATGGATAATAATGAGGGTGGTTGAGGAGACTTGGGGAAGGGTGTATGGAAACTTGATAAATAGGGAGGAGAAGTGGTGAGGAAAGGAGGATTGGTAGGTTTGAGCATGATGAGAGGTTGTGAAATCTTTGGAAGATATATTTCTTATGATGATTTTCTTTCATCATTCATGCTTTGTTGTTCTTGGAGTCACAAGCACGGAGGGCCAAGAAACCGAAAAGCTAGGAAGTCAGCTAGGCTCCTAGTTGGTTGGGAGGATTCCCTTCTTTCACTTTGGGCTAGCGGGAAAAGAATGATTGGAAGCGTCGAGGAATACATTACAACCGATGAGCTTCAACAAGCTAAGGAGGAGGTAATTTTCAGTGTTATTTGGTTATTGATATTTTGTTATTGCTTTTGTTTTAAGTTCTAAATCATAGAGTTAACATATTACTTATTTCATCATGTTACCTAGATTTATCATTGAGCAAATGTAGAAGAATTGTGTAAATGAAAATCAATGAAATTATGCTAAAACAAAGTTGTTATTGTGTATGTATTTAGTGAAAGATTAATTGTTTAACAACCTGGATGGGTGCTACACTTATGTAGACTGTGCAATGTGATTATTGTTTCTCATATAATTTCTAGACATGAAAAATTATTTGTATTGAACTAGTTTTAGACCGTTCTACATCTATCTTTTCATGTTGTGTTATTATTTTACATGGTTCATTATATTTTGGATCTTTTAATATCTCTGACTAATTGTCCATCTATACATTTTGAGTTTACATCGAATGTTGGGTTGTGGCAAGTTTAAAAACTTCCAAATTCTAGGTATATAAAATAAATTTGGGGTGAGAGTGTTCCAGATTCTCCATTTGTTGCGATCTGTTTCTTGTTTCTAGTAGTGGTGGACTTTTGTTTTTCCTTGCGCCATCATCTCTTGTTGGAGTTCCTCCTGGCCTGGTTTTTCCATTCTAGGTTCTTGTTGCCAAGCATCTTCCAAAAATCAAGTGGTTCTACCATTTATTATTTCGCAAAAGGTATGTGTCTGGATCCAGGCCTTGTTGCGCCAGTCTATATTCCATATGGCGGAACCCTCCCTACTGCCTCTGAAGCAGATTTTGTCCTGATCATAAATGTCCAGGGAATACTTTACCTTCCACAGGTTGACCCATGGCATGGTAGTTTCTTTGACCTAGCGCCACCAGAGTTTCTGCCCATAAGCGTCATTGGTTACCTGCAGGTCGTGTAACCCCAGGCCTCCTTTTCTTTTTGGTTTACAAACCTTCTCCCAAGCCACCAATGCCCATTTTTTCCTTGTTTCTTCTCCTCGCGACATGAATTCTGTTTGTATGGTTCTTATTTTTTGTAGAATCCCCTTGGGGGTTGGGAAAACTGACATCATAAAGGTTGGGATAGCCTGCAAAACCGACCTGGTTAGGATAAGTCTTCTAGCTAGGTTGAGGGATCTATACTTCCAATTTTTTACCCGGTCTTGTAGCTTGTTAACAATTCCTTCCCAGGTTTACTTCTTGTAAGATTTGTCTATTAGGGGGATTCCCAAGTACTTGGTTGGAAGTGCTTTGCGCTCAAAGCCCAAGATGTTGGCCAAATTCCTTTGGATTCTGGGGTTGGTATTAAGGAAAAATATCATAGATTTGGAATGGTTTATCTTTTCCCCCGAGGCTTCCCCAAACTTGTCTAAGATTCTTTTGTAGGATTTCACTTCCTTGACCGTGGGTATTCCATGAAGTAGGGTGTCATCCATGAACTATTGGTGTGTAGATGTCAGGCAATTCTCGTAGGGTTTGATACATTTTATTTCCGCTATTGCAGTTGCACTTTTTATGCTTTGACTGAGACCTTCCATCATTAGGATGAATAGGAAGGGGGATAGCGAGTCTCCCTGTCTCATTCCTCTCGTTGGCCGGAAAGGTTTGGCTGGGGCTCCATTTACTACTAGTGAGAATCTTGTTGTGGATACTAGGTTGACTATCCACCTGATCTAGTGTTAGGTGAAGCCAAAGGCTTCCAGGGTCTTGACCATATAGTGCCAACTGATTTTGTCATAAGATTTTGCTAAGTTCAATTGTATTATCATTCCCGCTCTTTTCTGAAGCTTCTGGGTGTGGATAAGTTCATGGGCATGAATGATATTGTTCGTTATTTGCCTTCCTTCCATGAAACCCGCATTCTCTTGTGAGACCAGTGTGGGTAGGAGTGGTTTCAGTCTATTTTCTATAACCTTGGAAATTATATTATACACCACATTTCACAGTGCTATAGGTCTGTAGCGATCGGGGGTTTTGACTTCATTTTCTTTGGGGATAAGTGTAATCATTGTAGCATTTAGTGCTCTTAAAATGGAGGCTGACCTTCTAGAGTCTTCCACTACCCTATAAATGTCATGTTTGATGACTTACCAACAGGATTTAAATAACTCCATTGTGAAACCATCTGGGCCTGGGGATTTTTCATTGGGCATTTCCTAGAGTGATTGGTTTATTTCCTCCTCCGTAATGGGCTTGTTCAGGTTGTTATTTTGTTCTTCTGTTACGAGGCGGGGGATATGTTGGATTATATTTTATATGGCCTCCATTCTATCTTGGTTAGGTTCCTGGGCTATCTCGTGGAAGTGGTTTACCATAGTTGCTTCGATGTCCTTACGTGATTCTCTCTCTATTCCATCCCGGTCCCTAATCTTCATGATTTTCTTATGTTCTCTTCTGGCCATGGTTGTTTTGTGAAAAAACTTGGTGTTTCATTCTCCTTCCTTTAGCCATTTGATCCAAGACTTTTGTGGCCATAGAGTTTATTCTTGCTGGAAATGCTCTTCCCATTCCTGGATCATTTAGATCTCTTCCTTTTTCCTCTCCTCATTGTAGCCCTCCGAAATGCAGGTTTCCTGGAGTTTTTTCATTTTTTCTTCAATGTTGTTCTTCTCTTGGTTTATATTCCCAAAAGTGTCCTTGTTCCACTCCTTGAGCCTATATTTGATATGTTTTAGTTTCTTATAGACTTTGAACATCCTTGTCCCTTTCTCTGGTTGCTCCTCATGCCACCATTGTTTGAGTCTTTTCTTGAAAGTTGGGTGTTCAAGCCAAAGTTTCTCAAATATGAAAGGTCTGTTCTTTGGTGTGGTCTAGAAGCCTACTTCCAGTTGCACTCGCCAGTGATCAGATCCCCCCCATGGATGGATGTTGCAGTATAAGGTTATCCCCTACATAATGATTGATTCTGACACTAGGAATCTGTCTATTCTTGTTGCTACCTGATGCTGGCTCATTCGCTTATTGTTCCAAGTGAACTGGCCATTATTAGTTTTCAGATCTACCATCTCCGTTTTGTCTATGAATTTTGAGAACTCCTCTGCATCTCTATCCAATCTTCTTTTACCTCCTTTTTTCTCTGCAAGTGACGTTATGATGTCGAAATCCCCGGCTAGGATCCATTGGAGGTTGTTGGCTCAGTTTTTAAGATCCTTTAGGTCTCTTAGCATTCCTCTCCTATCCTCTGACACTTGGGGTCCATACACATTAGTGCATAAAATCACCTCTGCATTCCCAATAAGTTGCATGCAGACCGTAAGGGTATGCCTTGTTGCTTTAGCTGCTATTAGGCTTAGTACTTGTAGGTTCCATAGTGTGAGGATACCTCCTCCCATCTGGTGGCCTCCAATAGCCACCATCTTGTACTTGTGCCATTATTGTTGACTAATTGTTTCCATTCTGTTTGTATTACACTTGGTCTCTTGAATAAAACAGAGATCTGGTTGTTCCTATTTTAGTCTATTTCTAAGAATTTGTTGCTTTCTTGGGTTGTTTAGGCCTCTTATATTCCAAGTTATAACCTTCATTTAAACATGCACAGGGGATTTGGGGAAGAGTTTCTTGATCTTACCCGAGTTTATCAGTAGCGCTCCAAGCTCTTGTAGGGCTACGCTATTTGATTTCCTGCCTTTTTTTCTTCGCGTCTACCTGGGTGAGAGCTATGGTTGTCCCTTACCAACTTTGACTCCTAGGTGTCCAATCTTCGTGTGTGTACGTTTTAAGCCTCTAGCTTTGGCTTCCTCCCTTAGGAGGAATAGGTACTGGATGCGGTCAAGTTGCTCTGTTGGTACACTGTCTACTCCCTATCTTTTCCATTGCTCAAGTATGTTCGTGAGATCTATCCCTTCCCTTTCCACAAGGTCTCTGAGTTCTGGATCTTCTGTGCCCACTTCGCTTGGTGTCATTTCTACCTCTCCCTCTGCTTCTTGCATGGGGGTGTTGTCATCTCTGATTTCTCCTTCCATCGGGGTTGCGCAGCTTCCCTGTTCCTTCTCGTTATTTGGTCGGTCGGTGGGCTCGTTTGGTGTCTGTTCTCTAACCTCCTGAGCTTTTTTCGTATCCTTATCGACTTCTTCCCCTTTATTGGTTTTATCCCGTCCTTCCGGTTTATTCTAGACCTCTGGGTTATTTCTTTCTTGGGCTTTGCTCTTCATTTTGTTCGCTCTACTTCTGGGGTTTGGTTTTACAAACCCTTCCTCATCCTATTGTGCTTTGGGGTTTTCTATTTCCTGTTTTGTATTAAGAGGGAATTCCCTTATCAGGTGACCATGTTCATGGCACCTTCTACATCGGAAAGGGATCTGTTCATAATCGATGTTTTAGATTTCTCATCCTTGAATTCGAGGCTTATGGCTTCTGGGAGTGCTCTCGATACATCCATCTCTATACATATTCTTGCATAAGATGTGTATCTCCCTTTCAGGGTGGCTTCTGCGGTCTTTATATATTTCCCCATTTTATTTCCTATTGCTTCGAAAGTAGAGGGAAACCAGTGGTCTAATGGTAGGGAATAGAATCTCAGCCAGACCGACACCTTTTTGAAGGTCTCTTTTTATGGGGAAAAATTTTCCTTCCATGGTTGCATGTACAATCCTATTGATGCATGGAAGTATGGCCCTCCTTCAAATACTCTATTTTTGTCCTCCAGGTTTATGAAGACTGTTGTGAAGAAACATTTCGAGCCAAGATGGAGCTCCACTTTCCCATTTGGATTCTAGTGATATTTGATCCAGTTGCGCAGCATTCTTTCGGTGGGCCACAAGCCCATAAACTTACCCTCAACCCAACATTCTTGAGGGAAAACGTTCTTTCCCTCTCTCTACCACTACATGTTTGTATGAGGGGGTACCCTTACCCCCTTTGGTGTTCATGTTGTCCTCTGCTATGGCTACGACTGTCCAAAACCCTAGCTTGCAGTTGCCTGATTATCATAACATTGTCCTTGATAAAGACCATTCATTACCTCTACATTTAATTATATTAACTTTCATGTTCATTGTATATTTTCAGTTTCAAAATAACAAGCCACAACCTACACTATGATGCAAATCTTGTTAACATTTTGGATGACATCTCACCCACGCTATAATACAGATTTTCTCCTTTCTATATATTAATTAATAAACATTCAATATATTAATTGAGATATGTTCGATTAAAAAAACAAAATACCAAACATACATCCATACAATAAGATTACGTCCCCTCTTATCGTGTCTCTTTTCCATTAAAGTACTCATGGAGAATTAGTTAAAATATATTGGATAACAAGATTTTTTTTTTACCAAACGTATCTTCATAATCCATTTATGACCAATTAAATAGCGGAGAACATTGCAACCATTCATTTGAGATGGTTTGTGATCGGTGGGCGGTTCAATGATTTACTTAAATGTAAATTTTCGGATTAGACGTGTGCTTGAGAGTGTTGGAATGTGAGCGGGTAAAATGTTTATTACCAATAATCGAACGAATATGGTTTTTTTTTAATTATTTAAAAAATAATAATTATTATTTAATTATCTTTTTTAAATCATTTTTTATGATATATTTTTTTAAATATGTAGAATTCATTTTATATATAAATAAAAGAATTTAGATTATTTTTATTAATCCAGAAAACCAACATTTTAAAAAATATTTAAAAAATTAAAATTGAAATTCATAACAGAAAGAATAATTTGCGTCTGATAGTGCCTCGTTGGCTTTATTAAATAGCACATGCATGTCAGTGTAGTTCGCATTGTACATAGTCTAAGTGAAGATAATTCACCGAGTCCATTCCTAAATTAAATTTCCCATAGATAATGTTTTTTAATATATTTGATTGTTTTTCTTGTTTCTGTTTAATTTTCTTTCATTATGTGTTCAATTCATTAAATCAAAAAAATTATATATATTATATTTTGTTATAAATTATTTTCTCATAAGTTTATAATTATAAAAATTTTATAATCAATTTATAATTTTACTCTATCATAATTTTACAACTACTCTTCTCATAAAAAGAATAATAGAAAAACCAACCCTTGGTATGATAAAGAATGTAAAATTGCTAGGAAATCCATTAGGGATGCTTCTAATGAACCCTTAAAATTCGATAAGATCAATACCTACAAAGCCCTAATTAAAAGGAAAAAAAATATACTATATCAATAAAAGGCAAGAGCAACTTTCACAACTATACAAGTTGGATCCTAAGAAGTTCTGGAGCCAAATTCTAAAATGCAGTACTAAAGAAAACAATAGGATTCCCTTAACGGATTGGAATTCCTACCTTAAAAGTCTTTACGAGTTCCCTAATGTCATGGACACCATGGACACCATTCATATTGTCCCTACAAAGGAAGAAGTTTTTTCTTTAGATGACATAGAGTTCGGGGTTAAGCGGCTCGTAAATGGGAAAACTAAGAATATTGAAGGCTACCAAGCTGAAATTTTTAAAATCAGAGGGTCAATCCTTATCCCTCACATACACAAGCTCTTCAATTTAACAGTCAAGAAAGGCTTCCCTAAACCCTAGACGCAAAGCCTCATTGTTCCTATTTTTAAAAATGGGGATAAAAACATTCCCTCTAATTATAGGACCATTATGATTAGCCTGATTTTAGCCAAGATTTATGGAATTATTTTGAAAAAGAAGATTAATATTTGGCTAGAAAGTCATGGTAAAAGAGCTAAAGTCCAGGCCAGGTTTAGGAGATATCATTCAACTGTGGACCATCTTGTTACCTTTAGGATCATTGCAAAGGAGTTCCGCAATACTAAAACCAATATTTTTTGTTGTTTTGTTGAATTTAGAAAAGCTTTTGACATGGTTCCTAGGAAAAACCTTTGGAATAGATTGGAAGAGATAAAAGTGCCTCTCGAGTTGAGGGTTGTTGCAATAAGGATGTATGAGAACGTTATTGCTAAGTTTAAAAACACTGAGGGCTAGTCAAAAGAGATTAACTGCAATATCGGAGTCAAACAAGGTTGTCCCTTGTCCCCTACCATTTTTGGCATATACATTGATAAGTTAGAAGAATGCTTGGAAAAACCAGGTTGTGTCGGCCCTACTCTCAATGGTATAGTCATCAATCTTCTTCTTTATGCCGATGATATCGTTCGTATGGCAAGGAGTCCCCATGATCTTGAAAACCAACTAAGAATCCTCAAGGATTTTTGCTCCAATATGGGTATGACTATTAATACTAATAAGACTAAGGTCATGATTATTAAATCCAATAAGATCCGTTATGATACCTTTGTATATGAAAACAACAACTTGGAGGAAGTGACTTCATACAAATATCTTGGAATTGATATTCACCACAAGCTCAATTGGAATTATAACATTGAGAAAAGGATTATTGGGGGATGGAAAGCTTATTATGGGCTTGAAAACAATTGTAAATCAACTAATCTTTGGAGTTGGGATAAGAAGAAACTTCTCTTTGAGACTCTTGTTACACCTGTTATTCTTTATGGCTGTGAAGTCTGGGGCTGTAGTATCTCATAAAGATACTATTAAAAAAAAAGTCAAATCAAAATTTAAGGAAAAAATGTGGTGTGATAAAGAATTAGAGGAAAAAAGAAAATTAAGGTATTATAAAGATGTAATCAACCCTAATCTAGAAGATCAAAATTATCTATCTGTTTTGCCAAGTGTAAAGAAAAAAATAAGCATTGCTAAGATAAGAACAAATTCTCACGAGCTCCATAGTGAAACTGGGCGTTGGTCAATTCCTAAAACGCCATGCGATGAAAGAGTGTGTCACCTTTGTGACACTATGAAGGTTGAAGATGAAAATCACTTTCTCTTAGATTGTCCAGCCTATACCCATATTAGATCTCATTTTCAAAATATTGATCACACTACCAACCTTCCTAACCTCTTAACTCAACAAAAGTATGGTGATCTTGGAAAGCTTCTCTTAATGTTTTTCGAACACAGAAACAAAATTCTAAAGAAGTAATCACTTACTCTCTTAAGGTCCGATAGACCAATTAGGTCTTAGTGGATGTTAATCATCATCATCATCATCATCATCATCATCATCATCATAAAAAAATATAAATTTGTCTATAAACAAGTAAAAGTGATTTTCAAAAATTTATGAAAAAATGATTTTATAACCTCAATCTCTTTCAAAATGGAAGAAGTAAGCATCTTTAAACGAGATTTTTATTTCACTTTTCTAAAGAATAGAAATAAAAAGATTGGACATTCTTTCCTGAATTTTTTATTCCGTTATGATAAAAAAGTCAACAACATTTCATATGCTTTGAAAATTCGAAAATAATTTATTGAATATCCATCACCATCAACTTCATAAAATCATATAAATTGATATACCTACTTTAAATATATTCGAGCAATGTAAAACTCTAAACGTGACAAAAACTATAGAATTTTAATTCTTCACACATTCTACTTACTAAAAGTCAAAAGCTTGACATGTCATTCATTAAATTTTGATTGACTTGGAAAAGAAAACACACAATCCGAAAACTAAGTCTCATTTATAACTTGGAAAATAAGCATTTGACAGATTGGGGTTGGAAATACGCCAACGATAAGTTGCACATATACATTGTATATGTTAGGTATGGGGTTTGAAAGTCATATTACCCGCTCTAATGGTGACGACGATGAACATTCGGGGGACGTTATCTTCTTGCTCTTCTCCCCTTAAAATAAAAATATGTAGGAGCATGGCGTGGAATTTTTATGGGGCCACCTCCTTCTCTCCTTTCATATGAAAATTCTCAACGAAATTGATTTAATGAGACTTTTATGAGCCAACATGGTTTTTAATACAATGTCAAGGTATCTATTAAGATTTGATTTAATTATACTTTCTAAGCTAGCAAATTTACTTATGTATTTGAGTTTAATGGTTAAGAACATTTGTTTCTACCTAAAAAAATCATAAGATATATTACTTGATTAAATTTGATCTTGTTTTTCTTATTACTTTTATATTATATATTATATTATTACTTGCCACTAGATATAGTTATGTTAATTAATATCCTCCACTTCTTGGTGCCTTGTTCTTGTACCAATTCTTCCTAGTTAAATGGGATAGTGTCCTCATTGCTCTCCCAGTTTAAGAGAGGCACTATACTTGTTAGAATAGGTGCAACCAACAAATAAAGTCTTAATAAGGGAAAAAAATGATCCTCATGGGGTATGTGGTCATGCTAGCTTCTTGGAGTGATTTGTATAGAGTAAAAATAAATAAACTCTTACATGCATAAGTATTGTTATCATTTTAAATAACAAAGGAGTAGTGACCAAGCTAAACATTATTATGTCTAGCAGTGAGAGATACAATTTTCCTTCCTCATGTGCACATTGTGCAAAATATATGTTCCATACATAACTCCCATTATGAATCAACCCAATTCAAGGCTCACACTAAGTTTGTTACCATACCAAGCCACTCACAAGTAGAAGGCAATTGAGGCAAGATGGTAAGATTCATTTGTCTTAGAAGAGAGGCATATCATTAGCATCAAAAGGTAGGGAAAAAGAGACCAATATAATATAGTTGTAACTATCAAGAACATGTACTATATTACTGTTGATTTCATCATGGAAATTATATCTGGCAAAAGTTAACAGATTCCACCCAAAACCTGTAGAAATGCAAATAGTATCCCAACAACATAGTTCTTTAGAATAAGTGTTCCAACCATGACTTGGACCTAAAGGTCATTGACACTGTTCATCCCATTAAAATATTTAGAACCAATGTTATCGATGATATAGATAGGAAATCACCCACAAATATACCTTCTAAAGAGGTTTCCCCACACGGTAAGGAAGTAATGGCATGGAAGCACATGAAAGGGAATATTTAGAGAATGATGTAGTCTAAACGTTCTACGAAATGATTCTTCTCTGTCGATATATTCCGAGGATATTTTCCCAAAATCCGACAAGAAATTATTAGATCTGCACATTTGAGTGATTATTTTTGTATAATTCAAGTGCCCCAAGAGTTTTTTAGCATGCTAAATCCATTTATGCATTGAGAAATAGATTTTAAACAACAAAAAATAGTGATTTCATACATATTTATGTCATCAAATTACAACGCAAAATGTCATCTTGTAAAACAGTTAAACAGTACCTTTAGAGAAGACCTCCAAAATAAACAAAAAAATCCAACAACTAGAAATTTTGTTGAAAAAAATAACAATACTGGAGAAAAATAAAGAAAAACAAAACCATAGTGAGCAATAGTTTCTCCATGCACCATGTAACAAAACTCAAGCCACCTAACTCAAGAATTAACAACATAAGAAAGTATTAGTAATAACGAGTTTCCCTAAATAAGCAAATACAATACAATGTTTCCAAGTGCGATAGAGAAATGACTACTACTATCTTGAAAATGATTTGCATAAGCAACTATATTATTGGATATTTTGATTTTAGATTAGACATTTTAAAAATGATTTCCTTTCTTTGAACTAAGAGCTATATATCATCTACTCTATTCTCATTGTCCAAGTTAAAAACATCCTGCAATCGTAATGATGATTTTCCATTTCCCAAAGAGCTATATATCATCTACTCTATTCTCATTGTCCTAGTTAAAAACACCCTGCAATCGTAATGATGATTTTCCATTTCCTTCTCGAGACTCATTTCTCTTAGGATTGTCACGAGGAACCTTAGCTACAATGTCGAGTATTGATTTTCTCGAGACTCATTTCTCTTAGGATTGACATGAGGAACCTTAGCTACAATGTCTAATCTAATATTATTATATCCTATGTGCTACCATTTTTTAAAAAATCCCTTCTTCCAAATTCGATCGAACATATATGCAATTTTTCCCATGTTGACCAAATCTGGTGGATAACATGTGCCAACGAAGCGCCCTATGATGAGTGAAATAGTTTCTCGAGTGAAATAGTTTCTCCATTTGCTTTGCATCTATGTGTTTGTTTGAAGAATGGAGCTCATCGGGAGAAAAGATATTGATTCTATGGAGTTTAACATAGAATCAACTATCTCTTGTAGGCTCACTACCTATAGAGCTAGGGACGATCAGGTGTAACCTTGCTTCCCTCTTTATTTAAATATTGTCTTATATTATTACTTACCACTAGAAATAGTTGTGATAATTAATATCTAATATCTACCACGTCTTGGTGCCTCAATTCTTGTACCACAGATGGAATCTCTAATCTCATGTTAAACATGACTCCCAAAATGTCATGGAATATTGTTGTTTCAACCATATTTTCTTACTAACTCTTCCTTTCCCTACCAACCCTACCAATTATATGATCTTTTTTAACAAATTAATTTTAAATAAAAATATTAAATTCAGCATTCAAACTAGGGGATAAATTTTAAGAGGGTTAACCTTTTCTATTATAAAGTGGCCACACAAACTTGTCTCATTTTGTTTCCAGTTCTATAAGTTGTTTTTTGGACTTCCTTCCACTCATGATAGACTTCCTTCCACTCATGATAGGGGCTAAGAAAGAAGAAGAATTGAGTTTCTTCATAACTACCTTCTTTGTACAAGGAGGGGTCCTACCCAAGTAATTTGAAAATTCTATTAATTGAATTGTTTTAATTGAATTTTCTCTCAAACCTTATTAAAAAAAATTCCACTATATGTTATTTTAGGTGGTTTCGAGTGATGGTAGTCTAGTTATTGTTGTTTATGAATGGTATTCATATCTTTATATGTTATCTTAGGTGGTTTCAAGTGGTGGTAGTCTAGTTATTGTTGTTTATAAGTGGTATTCATATCTTTTGATGTTCCCTATTTCCCTCTTGGTTGGTGTTCCCTATTTCCCTCTTGGATGTTGTTAAATTTTAAATATAGCCACGATTCTCATAAAAATAAAAGTAAAATCATTTTATATATTTTCATCATATTTCAATTCATTTATTTCAATTGTAATGTGTCAATGATATATGGACAAAGCCATATAATATTGAAAATAAATAAATTATGTTATAAAACCATATATAAAATAAATTGAATATACAAAATAATAATAATAATAATTAATAATAGTAAGATATCAAATATATTAATAATGGAATGATTAGTGACATTTTATGATTTGCAATACTGCAGAGAATGTCAAAGAACATTCACAAAGAAAGAGAAAAACAACAAATCATATGAGCAAGCAAAATGAACTATTCGTTTTATTTAGTAGAATAGGCAGCGTTTATATATAATAGGATGAACATACAATGGTTATGATCAAAAGTGGACCAATTCTAACTAACCAATAGTTAGAAAAGGTCCCAAACCCTAACAACTATCTTATTTGACTATTTCCTAGTCCCTGGGACTTGTGCCCAACCTCCCAGGTAGAGATGCGCCTCATTTGGCCATTGTGGTGAAGTGTGTTGCATATGGAAGGAGGTGCACCTTTTTGGTAGTGCCCTGTTGCTGTTCCTTGATATGGGTGCTCTCTTCCTTGGGGAGTTGTTGGATTTCTTGTTCTACGCACGAGTTGTCATCTCATCATCTCTAAACTCTCTCTTTATTCATCTTTCGTCTTGTCAACTGACTATCACATTCACAACTCTTACATAATATTTCTTTATTTATTTTCTATCTCCCAACCCATTACATATTTATACCCCAAAATCTAGTGATTAAAACCCTAGTCTATCCCAAAAATAGTCCATTTACAATGCATGGTCAGCTTAGTTAACTGGTTGTCCCATTGCTTTCTTTTGCCTTTCTCTCTTCATGCAGCTTTTCTATTGTTCTTCTATTTCTGGATTGTCATGTTGTCATGCTTCTTTTTCATTTTATTCTCATGCTCTCTTTCTTTATTCCTATGTCTATGTGTTATCTTCCTCCTGTGCGCTTTCTTCCTTCTGTGCACTTTCTTCCTTATATACACTTTCTTCCTGCAATGCGCTTTCCTGTGGAATGTGTCTTAGCTGCGTGCTACTTTCATTCCTCTGTGCACATTCCTTATACTTTGTTTTTTTCCCAATATTTCATCCAAAACTTCCTTTCCAAAAAGAGTGCACCTTCAAACCTACCCAATTCTTCCATGTTTAGGCACAAAATTGTTGTGAATTTTGTGAGAAACTATGGAAACAACTGAGAGAAGGCGGACTGTGATAGCCATTTAGCTTGGGCTGGAAGTTGATTGTTGCGACTCGTAAGAAAGGAAGTGTGTTTTTGAGTGGAGGTAGTGGTCATGCATGTATCCAACATTGTGTCGCAAAGGAGAGGTGGTTGGAAATATGGAACCAACTCAAAGGGGTGTGAGATGGTGACCTATTCTTCTAGGAGTGGAGACTCATAGGATTTGATATTGTTCGCATTTACCACATCGTGCATATCCAACTATGGTGGAAATTCAAGGAAATAAACATTGTCTCTAACTTGTTGTAGAATAGTGCAATGACCATAGTGGAGGGGTTTCATCTTGTCATAACGCTGGGACTGAAAGCATTGGTGCTCCATATGAAACCATACCTTGTCACTATGGGAAAAAGAGAGTGGATTTCGGTGCACATCATGATGGAAATTATAATGATGTTGGGAAGCCTTTAAATCCTCAGAAACATGAGCTTGTTTACGAGCCAAGTTTTACAAAACGGACGAGGAAAAGGCTTGTTATTTTTTATCTCGAGGAGTACCAGAATATTGGATTTATAAAGGAATCTCATAGAGGGAAGCAAGATGATACCCAAAGAAAGCTTCAAAAGGGGACAATCCAATAGAAACATGAAATGCCCTATTATAATTGTGTTGGGCAATGTGGAGGGTGGCATCCCACTGTTTAGATTTGGTAAACTGAATGTAGAGGGCATGGACTAGGATACGATTAAAAAAATCAATTTGTCGATCCGTCTGTAGATGGAAATAAGTGGATTATTTGAGGTTTGTTGGATTACTAAGAGGGGGGGTGAATCAGAATTAGCGTAATTATAATGTTTTTTCTCCAAATAATCCAAGTGTTATATCAATGTAGAATTATTATCCAATAATGAGCAATAAGAAATGAACAATCACACACATACAAAGTACACCAGTGTTTTACGTGAAAAATCAAATCGGGAGAAAACCATGGAATGTTTTATCTTATATGTCTTGAAGAATTACATTCATTCGAAGCACCAACTTCCTTTGTTTTCCAGATGCAACTGGAAGGAGGCTACAACCCCCTAGTTTCTCAGGCTACAACCTGAGGGAAGCTCCAACTCCCCAATTCTTTGGCTACAACCAGAAGGAGGCTACAACCTGCTATGTTCTTCGGCTACAACTGGAAGGTGGCTACAACCACCTGTCATTGCCCCATCCAACCACCCTGAAGTAGAAGTAGAATGATGGAACCACTGTCACACTATCACTGTGATATATACCACTGTAAAGATGTACCAATAAACCTAAACCATGCATCAACCATGCATCAACCTGTTCCTCAACCTGTAATCAACCTGTACCATAAACAAGTGCATCAACCATGCACCAACCTATAACAAACAATCTGTAATAAACCTATACCAATCATGTGTCAAGTACTCATCAACTATGAATCATCAATATGTACCAACATCATCAACTATAAACCTCATGTATGTGCAAACTCATCAACTACTTGTCTCAACCATGTACCCAACTTGTACCTCAACCAAAATCCCTCATCAATTTCATCATCCAAATATGATTTGTAACTCTGTAATAGACCTGGTGTATATGATCACATGCATGTAATGAATAAAGATCTGAAACTGATGCACAATGTTCTTCATATTGTTTTATGCAATTCCTCCAGGTGTCACTACTTGGAACCTCTCAGAAAAGGCATTATGGCAAGAATGACACACCTTACTGAATTCTACCTTATTCTAGAGAGCGACCTTGTAGAGCGTTCCCCGCACAGAATATTTGTTGAATTGATATGAACGTTTTACAAAACATACTACCAAATGTACTATAACCAACACATTTGGTCTTACTAAATTTGGATCTGTTATGAATAAGTTATGATGTTTTTACTCGAAACATCTATTTTTGACTAGTTTCAGGACTAGCCACAAACCCTATTTTCCACAGAGTGTAACTCCAAAAATACAATGACCCACAAGATGAATTTTTTACCATAGATACTTGGATATGTTTTCTCAATGGAATAGGAATTTAAAGGTATGAATCATTCTATAAACAAAGTTATTACAAAAATGCTGAGATGACCTGAAAAAACATACCTTAGAAAGAATCATCAAAAGAATTTATCCTTCCTTGAATTTCATCCTTCTTTTCTTTACATTCCTCATAAATTCGGCTGAGATATACTTTGGTTACCTCAGACACCTATAGGCATTCAATATGCTCAATTGTGTCTTAAATAAGAGAGCATTACCTCTTATTTATACTCTCCAAGTAGCTTCCTTAAAAACATCTTCTAGGTCACTTTGCCCACTTTCCTTATTTTAGGGTTAACCCACTTATAATTTATCCATTAAATTTATTATTGAATTAATTTATTTTGTATTCATTTTGAATTATAGTACACTCATCACTTCACTTTATTATTTACCTTTTAAAATCTCTTAAATCACTTTGACTACTTTGACCTTTTGGGGTTTCTAGATGACATATGAGGGTCCTCCAACTTTGTAAGGCCATAACTCTCAAACCGTGAGGAGTTATGTGACGTTCCACATACCACCAACAATCAAATGACATGTACTATCCATATAAAATAGTATTAACTGAAAATATATCAAAACTCATACCATTATACATCAAACAAACTTGGGTCCATTACCCAAACATGGGTTCTCCAACTTCTCATGGTCATAACTCTCTAACCGTGAGGAGTTATGTGACGTTCCACATGCCACCGGAAATTGAATGACACGAAATATACATATAGGATAGTTTCACTGACAAATTCATTGGCATTCATCTCATTATTCCAAAAATAAACATGGGTTCTCTAACCATACTTCTAGGATAACTCAATCCGCAAAGCGTCTTCCCATGAGGGCTTTGACCATAAGGGGACCACTTTGGAGTTCATCCATTTGAACTTATTATCAACCATGAAAAGACAACAATGAGTCATATTTACATCAAACAATCTTGGGTTCATTACCCAACCTTTGTGTGATGGGTCTTTCTTCAAGGGTTGACATCAATGACAACCAACCTTAATCAACAATCTCCCCCTTTGGCATTGATGAAAACACTCTGACGCAATAATGAAATCATATCACTCATGCTCCTCCTAGAACCATGCCTTTTGTCCTCTACATCTGATTAATCTCTCCCCCTTTTTAATCAATAAAAAATGTATCTTTCCATCTGGGGTTGCTCCCCCTGACTGAAATGTCCTCTCATGGTACTTCCTCATGTAAATCTAAGACATATAAGATAAGCATTCAAAAAGAATTCATTTTGGAGTAGAAATAACTCCAAGTCTCTGGCGAAGATATTCAAAGGATTCCCATGGAAGTGGTTTTGTGAAGATGTCTTCCACTTATTCTTTTGTTCCCACATACTCAACTCTAATGTTCTTTTCTGCAACCTGCTTTCGTAGAAAGTCATACTTTATTGGAATGTGCTTCATCTTGGAGTGCATCACCGGGTTCTGTGAGATACTGATGGCACTTGTATTATCACAATAGATTGGAATGGGCTCATCATAATCAACCTGTATATCTGTCATAGTTTGTTTCATCCAAAGAACCTGTGTACAACATGATGTTGTTGCAATATAGTCTGTCTCGACTGTATATAAAGATATTGATGATTGTTTCTTTCTTAGCCATGATACTAAACACTCACCCAAGTAGAACGCTGCTCCATTGGTGCTTCGTCGGTCATCAATACAACCTGCCCAATCTGCATTTGTGTAGGCAATAAGTGATAGATCCTTTCCTTTTGGATACCATAATCCAAACTCTTATGTTTCTTTGAGATATCTGAAAATCCTCTTCACTGCTAACACATGTGAATCCTTTGGTGTTGCTTGAAATCGTGCCACCTATCCAAATTCCTACATTACATCTGGTATGAATGTTGTCACATATAGTAGGCTGCCAATCATTGACCTGTATTTCCTATGATCTGTAGACTTCGAATCGTCATATTTTCTCAACTTGCAACTAGTTTGCATGGGAGTGATAACTGGTTTGCAATCTTCCATTCCGAACCTATTTAGCATTTCTATGATATACTTGGTTTGAGAAATAAATATTCCTTGGTTTATTTGACGTATTTGAAGTCCCAAAAAGAAGGATAGTTCTCCAAGTAATGACATTTCAAATTCATTTTGCATATATTTTGCAAATTTCTGGCTTAACCTGTCATCATCACTACCAAAAATAATATCATCAACATCAACTTCAATTAATAAAGTATTACCTTCACTTACCTTGATGTAGAGGTTGTTGTCTGCAATTCCTTTTCTGAACCTTGCCTGTTGCAGATACTTATCCAGTCTAGATTATCATGCTTTAGGAGCTTGTTTTAGACCATACAAGGCCTTCTTTAATTTACACACATAATTTGCATTCTCTGACAAATGAAATCCTTCTAGTTGTTCAATGTAGACTTCTTCTTCAAGTTCCCCATTCAGAAAAGATGATTTTACCTCCATCTGATATACTCTAAAATTTTTGGAGCATGCATAGGCTAAAAAAAAACAGATTGCTTCCATTCTGGCAACTGGGGCAAATGTCTCTTCAAAGTTGATTCCTTCAATATGTGCATATCCTTTACATACCAATATAGTTTTTTTCCTTGTAACTTGTCCATCTTCATTTAATTTATTCCTCAAAACCCATTTTCTGCCGATCACATTTTTATTCTTTGGTCTTGGAACCAGTTCCCAAGTCTCATTTTTCTCTATTTGATCCAATTCTTCATTCACGGCCTTATTCAAAAATTCATCCTTGTTTGATTCTTAAAAACAGTTTGGTTCAATTGTAGATAAGAGTGCTAGGTGTGTCTGTTCTGGTGAATGGATATTTCTTCTAGTCTCAACTCCCTCATCTTTGTTTCCAATAATCTGATCTGAAGGATGATTCTTCTGTACCTGTTTTCTAGGTGTCTTTGGAGATACTTGTTGAACTTGCTCTTTTGTTTCTGTCTGATTCTCTTCATATTCCTCTTCTACTACATCTTCTTCTTCTTCTTCTTTCAAAAGTTTTTCCATTGATTTGTTTTCTTCTTCCTTTGATTCTGGTCTGTCTGTTTCATCAATTGTTACATTGGTGTTTTCCACAACTTTGTTCAATATTAGATTTTAACACTTGTATTCTTTCCTTGTACTTGAGTAACCAACAAGTACTCATTTGTCCACACGAGATTCAAACTTTCCCATTCTACCATCTTCTCTTTTGATGTAGCATTTGCTTCCAAAAACTCTGAAGTGCTTCACATTTGTTGGTCTTCCTTTCCATAGCTCGTAGGGAGTTTTATCAGTGTTGTTTCTAAGAATCAGTTTGTTTTGAACGTGAATTGTTGTATGCACTGCCTATGTCCAAAATATATCTGTTAATTTGGAATCCATTAGCATTGTTCGAGCCATTTCTTGTATTATCATGTTCTTTCTTTGAACAACTCCATTCTATTGAGGTCTCCTAGCAATGTAGAATTGTCTTTTTATTCCATGACTACTGTAGTAGTCCATAAATTCCTTTGAAGTGAACTCTCCTCCATTATTAGATCTCAAGCATTTGATTCTTGAATGCATCTCATTTTCAACCATTTCCTTATAGATCTTGAAGTTTTCAAAGATTCTGACTTGTTCTTGAGAAATCAAATTACAGTCATTCTTGTATAATCATCAACTAATAACATAAAGTATCTCTCACCTTTTAATCCCTTTGTTGTGGTTGGTCCAACTAGATCAGTATGCATAATTTCCAGTGGTCTTGTTGTTGAATATTTCTTTGATTTGAACTTGGTCTTTGTTTGATTTCCTTGTTGACAATGCTTCAATAAAGTGTTGGTTGGTTTCATGATCTGGGGCATTTCTCTGACTTGTTCTCTTTTGTTGACTTTAAAAACGTTATCAAAATGCATATGACCCATTCTTCTGTGCCATAGCCAACTTTCATCTTTCTTTCCTAGACAACATTTTTCATTTCCAATTTCACTTAACACATATATGTTGTTTGAAGTTCTTGCAGCTGTACTGACCAATTTTCTTGAACCTTCTCTTCTTGTCTCACAATTTTGTGAATTGAATGTAACTTTATGACCTTGGTCACACTTTTGAATCACACTTAGAAGATTACGTTTCATATCTTCTACCAGTAGAACATTTTGTGCCTTTGTATTCTTGCTCCCAACTCGGATTGTACCTTCTCCAATGATTTTGGCTGAATTATCATTTTCGAAGGAGACTGATCCATTTCTTTCCTTTTGTGATGTAAGAAATTTGTCTCTATCACTTGTCATGTATTTTGCACACCCACTATCAACATACCAACCATGTTTATTCTTCTTATCTTATATAGCGACTGTGCATTCTTCATTTCTATATTGATCTTGATTTCTTATCCATGTCATTTTCTAAGGTTCTTGTCTGTGACTGTTGTTATTATGTTGAGGTTATTTAGGAGGGACTGTCATTCTGCAATTTTTGGCCACATGTCTAAAATTGTTACATTTGTAACATTCCATTTCAACACTCAAAGATTCAACCCAGTTGTGACTTCTTCTTTGCGTTTCATTAGGTATTCTTGAGTAACCCCTTTGTGTATGACTCTCAAAGTTGTTATTGTTCCCATTGTTAGCTCTACAATTCACATCTGTATGTCCAAAATTACTACATGCATAACATAAACCAAAAAATATAGTTTGATACCTTGGAGTTGAAGATCTTCCTAAAGAAGGTGCTCTTATGAATCCTTCTTCTTATTGAGGCCTATATGTCTGTTGTTGATTCTGAAATCTGAATCTTCTTGGTGGAGGAGTGTCCCTGTAATCTTCCTTGTACATATTCCTATCCCCTTTGATTGTTTCTGCAAAGATTTTTGGATTTGTTTATTTCTCTGTTGTTTCAAAGCTTGAACCCTTTTCTGTTTTATTGTATCCAAGTCCAGACTTGTTAAGATGATATTTTTTACTACTGATAATGTCATCCAGAACTTTTGAGCTATTCTGCATATTTTTCTTTTGAATATCCTTTTTTAGTGTGACAATACCTACTTCCAAGTTTCCAATGATCATGTCCTTTTCTTCTAGTTGTTCTCTGAGTGCTTCTTCATTTCTTTTATCTTCTTCTATTTGAACCTTCGATCTTGTGATCATTTGTTCTAGTTCTCGAGTGTCCTTTTTCTTGTCTAGTTCTGCTTGTAGTTTCTTGTTTTTCTTATTTTCTCTTTTGATAAATTCTATGGAACACATTAGTTCTTCTTGATAGTCAACTTATGCCTCTTCAATTTCATCTTCGACTTCTTCATATACTTCTTCAGCTTCTTCATATTCTTCTTCGGAATCTTCTTTGTTAGAATCTTTTACTGGCATGAATAGAACTCTTCTTGTCTCACTGTCACTGATTTCATCTTGATCTGATGATGAGATGTCTTATTTGATGCATAATCTTTTCTTGAAATATTTCTTTGTAGTTCTTTTTCCTCTATATGTGTGTTTTCCTTTAAGTAACCTTCATCATTTATCTTTTTCTTATTAGGACATTTGTTAGCAAAATGACCAATACCATCACAATTAAAACAAATTAAAGGAATCTTACCTCTATACCTACCATTGGTTCCCTTGTTCAGTCTTTTGATGAAGTTGGCCACTTCTTCATCATCTTCAGAGACGTCATTGTTGCTGCTATATTCTTCTTGTTCCTTTTTCTTTTGCTTTGATATTTTGAATGCTTTTAAGGTTGCTTCTTTTACATATGGATTTTCCTGTTCAGTTCTCATTTCATATGCTGTGAATATTCCATGCATTTCATCCATGCTTATTGAGTTCAGATCCGATCTTTCTTCTATTGCTAATATCTTAGGGTTGAATCTCATAGGAAGAGATCTTAGTACCTTTTGAACAATTACAGATTCTTCGATTTATTCTCCCAATCCTATGATTTTATTCATTGTTTCGTCAACTCTTAATAAGTAGGCTGCAATATTCTCATCTTCCTTCATTTTTAGTTGTTCGAACTGATATTTGTAAGCTTAAAGTTTTGCTTCTTTGACTTTTGTATCTCCTTCATAAATATTTTGAAGCTTGTCCCAAATATCTTTGGCGGATTTACAATGTGCAAGTTTGGTGAATATTGTTTCACTGATACCATTCAAAAGTACATTAATATCTTTGGAAATATTCTGACCAAGTTTCACTGCTTTGTCATTTGTTGTGGAATTGTTGGTACTGTGTATCCATCTACAATTGATTGCCAAATTTCAAACCCCTGTGCTGGCATATATGTTGTTGTAGGAAAATCTCCCTACGGACAGGTAGATTGCCTCAAAGAGCTAGACCCTAAACTCTAAGACAGAAAGTGCTTAACGTGGACACTGACTTCCTTTCAGATCTATACAAACTAATGCATGAGGAGGAAGGAGAATAGAAGTACCTTTTTATCGACGTTTGTCCCTGCATGCTCCGAGTTGAGCTCCAATATTTCGCTCCTCGATGAGTCTTGTAGACAAACAAAGTACGACCACTTCCTACTCTATTGATATTAGCTTGAAAATAGATCTATCTATCAACAATAATTTTATGTAAGATCAGACAAAAACTAGAAAGAAACAGACCAAGCATGTCATATTAATGAGAATAACGACAACAGTACTTACAATCATAGATGTGAATGCGACAGCTTCGTCAAGTCCCCTTTGTCTAACCCTTGCTTGACAGATCCACAACCTGGATGATAGCAGCTTCACTAATCACTCTCCTTTAGTTGATTGTGTGTTTCCTATGATATCATAGGTTTCATGATAGCAATTCTTCCCCTTTTCACCATCATAGAGCCTGCTTATATAGGTTAAGAGAGGCTTAACCTCTTGAGGTATCTTTAGGGTAGGTTGAGGAATTCCCTCCTTAGATCAAGGATCTTCTGATTGAACCAAGAATTAGAGCACAACTGCCTTCCAAACTTGAAAGATCCTCCCCTTATTCTCCTCAACGGGCCAACCACTGCCCAGATTAGACAACGCTCCCTCAAAAGTAACATCAGGGCACTATAACGCTCCCTAGGAAGCTTGAGGGGAGTGTCAGCGCTCCAAGGATGGATAGCGCTCCTTCAGAGGGGTAGTTGGGCATTATAATTCTCCCTAAGACATTATAGGGGAGCGCCAGTGCTCCTAAGGTTGATGCAGAGGAGCGTTCACCTTCAAAACCCTAGTTTAAGAGCTCCTTTCAGGTGATAAGAGTTCCTTGACTTCAGTTAATCATTCTTCCTCCTCCAAATCAAGTGTTTGAGGTATTATAAATGTCTCCTTGGTGTTGTCATCATGGCAATATGCTTTGTTTGACGTTTGCGACACTTGTGAATGACATGCGACACTTGCGACAGTTGAGAGGAACATGTGACACTTATGACACTTATCGAAGTGAGCAATATTGAGGTGTAATAGATTTCCCCCCAAAGTATGAAGTTAGAAGATGCGAACTGATAACTGAAATGCTTTGTAGACTTTCAAGCAAGGGCATAGACTCGGATAACCTAACGGAAGCTGCACACAAACATCCAACAAATATCATGACATGTTTCAAAACCCAAGGCAGGCATACCTATGCTTGGGTGATCAAGGCTTGCAAGATATGGACGCCATAAAATACACTGCGGATCCATAATTGTATTGATGAAAAGGTATAGACACCGGGAATACAATGTGGATCTATACTCTGATGACTTGGAATGATCGTAGCCATGAAGAATACACAGTGGATATATGAGATGACAAGACATAGCCATGACCAATACAAAGTTGATTTATGTAACATTGTATGTATCATTCGTCCAAGAGAAACTCCTTCTCAACCTAGGCAAAGTATATATCAAAGTGATTACTCAACCCAGGGTCTTCTTACCGATCCCAATGTAGTACGATTCTAACCATGTGAATAGATGTCCTGACATCGAACATGGTAGAAACCACTTGATTACCGGTCAATGGTGTGAACCATTAACAAGTGCGAGGGAGATCACCATTAATGTCAATGATTCCCAATGTACCCTAGTACATTCCAACGAATGTGAATGGATGAGATGGAGTCGAACATCCGTGGAATCATTCGATCAGAGGTCAATGATGTAAAACTACTGTCGAATGTGAGGAGGCCTGCCATTGAGGCATGCAGGTCCCAAAGTACTAACTGGTTTCTTAAGCCTAATTCTCGGATAATGTGTTGAGGTCGACAGGAATAAGCTCATCGAAGGAGGGCCTTGATGTATCCCCCATCAACGACACGAAACAGACATAGAGTTGTAATTGATGGATCAAATGGACGTGGACTGACATGGGTTTTGAGGCAAGATATTTGGGATGGCTGACTCTAGAGGTGGATACTTCCCTTGAACACTGAGGCACAACAGCAGAACATGACGTGGACCAAAACTTGATAATGCAGTGGATGTCGTGACTTGCGTTGGGTGACCCAAAGGAGTGAAAGAAACTCAAAGGATTGGCTCAGTGTAGAGGTTCAGCGGGTTATAATGCATGCAAAAGACAAAGTGACGTGTTCAAGGGTGGCTCTAAGAATTGCTTGATAATGTTCTCAAGAGACTGCTTGGCTTGCTTCTTTCAATTTTCCCCCATCCAGATAGACGAGTACCTCTTTTTGATTTAATGAGCTCGAGGAGGATA
The DNA here is from genome assembly GCA_009831015.1 of Picea engelmannii. Classification (NCBI taxonomy): domain Eukaryota; kingdom Viridiplantae; phylum Streptophyta; class Pinopsida; order Pinales; family Pinaceae; genus Picea; species Picea engelmannii. The sequence goes on along the minus strand of ML791268.1, from coordinate 175,502 downwards.
ACACATGCTCGATATAACTCACCTTCAGTGAGTTCCTCTTCCTTTGTTTAACGAACTGGAATAAGTAAGGGTTCGATCTCGTATGGGCCTGTCGATGTGTGCTTTAGCGAGCCCAAAGAAAAAAAAATCGAAGGTTTTTCACGATTATAGAGTTTGGAAAAACACTTAAAAGAGAACTCTCTCAGTTCCTTTTTCGTACAGTAGTCTAACGAGACCGAAAAAGAGATAAACTATCGCTCGAAAGACGCCCTTTCGAACCTTTTAACGAGTGTGAAAGGAAGCAAGGTCACTCGACAATCTTTTCATATTTAGAGACTCTGAAAAGGGTTTAAAGATGACTCTAGGGGGGTTCCTTTTTCGTGTGTCCATGTGGGTCTGAAAAAGAGATAAAAGTTTACCCGGCACGTTCTCATGTTTTCGAGCTTGAGAATGAACCAAGACTATTCTCATGAGTGCGACAAGGTAAATAACCCATCAGACTTGCCAGGAAACCTGTGATGTCAAAAACTACAAACCATGAGTTTAGTGAAGCCATTATATTGTTATAGAAACCCATAAATGACTATACCTTATAAAAAATGGAAATTTATAAATAACAATACAATGAAAATTCCATTTACCATTTCATTTTGCACAAGGATTTTGGAGTAGTGGAGATTCTCATTTTAGAGGTGGATCTTGTTTCGTTTGGTACCAGAGCTACGGTTGACCATTTCTCTCGCCGTTTGGACCAAGTAGGTCTTCATCTCTCCTTATTTCAATTACATGGTTTAATATTCATTTTCATAGCAGCATTTAATTCAAAAAATGAAGCCCTAAGTTGCCCCAAAAAGGACCAAATCGGCCTCTATTAAAAACGATGGAAAAAGAGGATTCTTTTTGCAAAAACATTTTAGAAGGTGATGACTAAGATGAAAACGACTCAATACATAAGTGGATGGGTCATTTTTGGCAAAGAACCCATGAAAAATTCTCACATATGCCCACACAACCATAAATAAATCGTTTTCATTTAAAAACGTTTGTATTATTGTGTGATGGACATTGAATGGCTAAGAGAGGGAAGGATGATTGTAAAAGAGGGTGTGCTCTCTTTAAATAATGTGGGCATTAGATTTCATGTTTTTTGGATTTCTTTTGAAAATTGTTGAAATTGCCAAAACATTGAAATAATGAAATTCTTTATTCTTTTTGTTTTGTAGGTGATTTCGGCGACCATGATCGAGTGGAAAGAACGAGAGCATGAGATTGATGACTTGGCTGCCTTGTGGAGTACTCACACACGGGCCGCATTGCGAGCTTGTGGCTTACTAAAATTCTTCAAATTGCAAAAAATGAAGAAGGAGACTTTGTTGCTTGAGCATATGATCAGCTTATGGGATGTTGCAGAGCAAGGATTCCAGATTGGCACACAGCTTCTAACCATCGAGTTAGAAGACGTGTATTTTTTGAATAGCCTCTCAAAAAGAGGGGTTCCCATATCCTTTTCCGGGCAGAGGGCGCTTCCTGAAAAAGTGGGCGTGTATCTGGGACATCACTGCGTTCCAGGAGCAAGACTGGTAGGGGGTAGAATCCCTATCAAGGATATCCGAGAGCTACCCCTCCGGTCCATTTTGTTTTCCATCACGAGCGTGACGGGAAGTACTAGCACGCATATGGCCTCAAGATCGCAGGTGGCTTATGGTGTACAGTGTTTGGAACCAACATTGTTCAACTGGAGTGCAGGGTTCCTTCGAAATGTGAAGGAATAGGTTTCACGGTGCAGGATGGGACATAAATAGTTTGGTTACAGCTCTTTTCTGGTCTCATTTTTTCTAGAGTGCATCCCCCAGATGCAGCCTCAGATAGCACTGGCGGTGCGACCAATGGACAAACCAAGGATGGAGAGGTGGACTAGTCTTTCTCTGAGGCTAGTAGCGGAGTCAGAGTTCTGTTTCACTAGAGATTTCTTTGCTTGGATGAGATGGTAGTATATCTGGATAGAATAATTCCCATATGCTGAGGTAGATTTCCGCGGGAGCATGGATTTGATTCTACCCATGGGGGAAGACTGGGATGTGTCAGGTAAGAGACTGAGTAACACCTTGTCTAGTTTTTGTTTTTTTTAAGTTTTTGATGTATATATATATTTTTTTGGGTATATAGAAGAGTTTTTAAAAGATGTATTGTTTTCAATATGCAGACAAGGGATCAGTGTGCCTGGCCGATATACCGATACCAGGACATCGTGGGGGTGCTCCGGTTGTAGCAGATTCGGGAGTACCCGTGATAGGTCTCCGGGAGGTTGAAAGAAACCTCCAAGTCCTCATGATGAGAATTCCTCCTCTACGGAGGGGGGAAGTGCCTTTACATTTGTAGAGGCACACTATGGGAGTGCCAGAGAATGTCAATTCTCTACTAAGACATGTAGTGCATGCAATGATATGTTACTCGCAGCACAATGTAGTGCAGGGAGATTAGAGTCTCTCTGGTGATCATATTTTTGTATGCCTTGTCAGGCAATGTTGTACGGGTGTAAAGACCCAACATTTTTCTCTTCTACATACTTTTTTTATGTAATGAAAACATTTCAGTCACACCATATATATCTATATACAATTTTGATTTTTTACAGTGCCAATGATTTGTACATGATGATGTCTGTGATGTGTTTTAATTTACATGTGATGTACAATTTTTCTTTCCTTAAATCTTATATGTGGGCGAGATACCGATCCATGATGTAATTAGCTAACAAGTCCAAAACACTATTGAGTTTTCTTGGAATGTGTCTATATTCAATGTAATCAAACATTTGTTCAAGACGACGAACTTGCAGGTGGAGACGTATCAGGATAGGATTGCGGATAGCATAGACACGATTGAGTTGATAGACCTCGAGTTGGGAGTCTAAGTAAACAATGATACGAGAGATACCTAGGGAGGAGGCTTGGGTCAACAGTCCGATGACAACGTGATATTCTTCCATGTTATTGGTCGTTGGTCCTAAGCAAATACCTCCTGAACTCACCACCTCGTCAAATTGGTAAATGACCCATCCTGCCGAAGCAATGTTCCGGGTATGTCGACTAGCACCATCCGCAAACCCAAAAAAGATAGGAAAGGAAGATGTCATCTTCTCATGAAAACACAAGCACAGTCATGAGTGGCAAAGGTAAAGACTCAAGCACGCGAAAGAAATAGACACACCAAACTAAAATACAATAATGTACAAAGTACACATGCTGGGTAATCTAAGCATAGTATTTTTAAGGTAAAGCCCATTCCGGGGCTCTCCTAGGGAAATTCCATCATAATATACTAATTCGTAGGCGCCTCTGTGTAGAAAACGCTTCATGATGTAAGGACTGTGCCATAGAGGTTCTAACTTACCTGTCCCCAATTTATCATGAGCTTGGTCATAGACGAGGACTAAGTCTCCTTCTGCGAAAGTTCGAGGATGGACGGATTTGTTGTATTGACTCTTAATTTGTTTCTGATGTGCCTCATTAACGAGAGCGACATCACGATGTGTTTCATCCATATTGGATAGATACAAGAAATGTTCTTCTTCGACAGAAGTGTGGGGTACGAATTCTACTTTAAGTTTGAGTGATGGAATCTCACACTTGATTGGTAGAACGGCTTCAATGCCATACACCAACTAGAAAGGAGTAACTCCGGTTGCGGTTTTCATGGAAGTGCGATAATCCCAAAGAGCGGAGAAAAGTTGTAGATGCCATGATGTCTTGTTTTCCCCTACCATACGTTGAATCATGGTTTTCAGGACTTTGTTGATGGCCTCAACTTGTCTGTTGGCCTGAGGATAGTAAGGGGATGAGTTTTCATGGCGAAAACCCAATTTGACATGCAGTTCCCTCATCATCTGGTTCTTGAAGTGTGCACCATGATCAGTGACAATGGCGCGTGGTACACCAAAACAAGTTATGATATGGTTGAAAAGGAACAGAGATGCGGTACGACCATCGTTCAGGAAGGTAGGCATAGCCTCATCCCATTTGGAAAAGTAGTCGACGACGACGATTATATAACCGTGCCCCTCGGCTGAGGTAGGCTTACAATGCATGAAATCGATACCCCACTTGGCGAGAGGGATGATGGCGATGATGGGGTGCAGCGTAGTAGGGTGGGTGCGTGCCTTCTTGTTAAAGACTTGGCAGGGTGGGCATTTTTCGACTGCCTCGATACAATCCTTGAAAATCGAGGGCCAAAAATAGCCGACACGTAGGATTTTTTGGGCTGTGGCCATCCCAGAAAGGTGACCACCACAGGCGCCAAGGTGACAATCATTGAGAATGCGTTCAACCTCCTCGTGAACCAGACATCGTCGAAGGATATTGTCAATGCCATGGTGATAGAAAGTGTCGTCAACGATGAGATAACGACGAGAATGGTGGTGAATACATCGACGCTCTTCACGAGAAATGTTAGGCTGAAAAAGTTGGGTTTGAAGGTAAAGGAGAATGTCTCTGTACCAAGGATCAGAGGTGCTGATGAGGAAAAGAGATTCATCGGGGAGAGAATCTCTAGGTTTGATGACTTCATCGGCATGAGGGAGAGAAAAGATAAGCTCTACAAACACCTGGGACATTTTGGCTTTGGACTTTGTAAATTCAAGATCGAATTCCTGAAGGATAATGATCCATTTAGAATATTTTCCCCCAAGTACTTGACGTGTCAAGACGTGGTACATGGGGTTGGAGTCCGCAATCACCATGGTGGTGTGTAATACGATCTAATGGCGGAATCTTTGTGCAGCAATGACGGCTGCCAGAGACAGTTTCTTGACATGTGAATATCGGAGTTCGGGTCCAGATAGACTCTTGTTCAGGTAATAAATCGCATGTTCTTCACCGTTGGGGTCCTCCTGAACTAACACCATTGCAATAGTGGAAGTCGAGGTGGCCAAGTAAAGGATATAGTCATTTGTATACTCCGGAAGGTGCAACAAAGGTGTGTGGGTCAAGGTGTGCTTGAGAGCATCAAATGACCATTGGGCAGTGTCATCCCAGATGAAAGGGGTGTTTTTCTGTAGTAACCGCATGAATTCTTTAGTGATCTCAGCATAGTTGTAAATAAAACGGCGAAGGAAGTTTTATTTGCCTTGAAAACTTTGGAGTTGGGTTAAATTGGTAGGTGGGGGTAAGGCTAGAATGGACTTAATCTTTAAGGGATCCACCCTGATCCCATATTTGGAGACAATGAAACCGAGGAGTCGACCGGATTCGACAGCAAAAAGGCACTTATGTGGGTTCAAGCGAATACAGTAGAACCAACATCGAAGAAAAATAGCCCGTAAGTTATCAATGTGATCGGATCGATTGGATGAGTGGGTAGGTAAGTCGTCGAGGTAAGGCTCTGCAATATGCTTGATATCGTGGAAAGTGTATGACATGGCCCACTGGAAAGTAGCACCAACATTTTTTAGGCCAAAAGGTAGCTTTCGATAGGCGAAAGTTCCCCATGGGAAAATAAAGGCTGTCTTATGTTGATCAGTAGGTAAGATTTCGATCTGGTTATACCCAAAAAATCCATCCATGAAAGAGAAGATTACGCTCCCAGCACAATTATCGATGATTTTCTCGATGAAGGGCGTAGGGTAGTTGTCCTTTGGACAAGCTTTGTTGAGGTCCTAATAGTCAACACAAACATGGATGGTCCCTTGGTTTTTTGCAACCAGAACAAGGTTGGAGACCCATTCTGTCAAAGGGACAGGATAGATAAAGCCAGATTTTAGAAGTTTCTCAACTTCTGCCTTTATAGCTGCGATTTTCTTGGGATGAACCGAGCGAAGCTTTTGTCGAACAGGTTTCACGTCAGGGTAAGTCTTGATTTCGTGCACGATGATTGAAGGGTCGATCCCTGGAATTTCCTCGTAGCTCCATGCAAAGACATCGCAGAATTCTTTAAACAAAGTAGTGTAAGAGACCACTTCTTCGGGTGTGCAATTAGCACCAAGATTAATGTTTTCCACGACACCTTATTTGATCAAAATATCGATAACGATCGTAGTGGAGATGTTACCCATATTCCCCTCAGAGAGAGTATCTTTTGTGAGGATAAGAGATTGTGGAGCATCGGTAACATCGGGAGGGAAGACATAGTGTATGTCTTGGTGAATTCCTTCCAAAGGCGGGAGAAAAGAGGATCGATGATGGTTATCATCCCAAGGTAGATCGTCAATACTAAGCATTTCCATAATAGATTCGTTAGAAGGGAAAACTTGGGAAATGTAATCGATTGCAGACGATATAGAATCTAACCATGAGGGAATCGAGTAGGCATCATGTGCCAGTAAATGTGGGTTGTCCGGAGAGGGAGAGGCAGATTGAATAGACACGTATGCGGCCTCAGCTGGGCTAAGTGGCATAGTGTCACCGAGCACATCGAATTCCATAGGACTAGGTACAACCCAAGGATCAGATGATTCCAAGGATTGATAAGGAATAGTCGAGATCATATTGACGATGGAAATATGATGCGCGGTAGGTGGAAGTGGTGTAGGGAAAGTACCCATAAGGCTAGAATCTTTCAACAAACCAACACCAACGCTTTCATATGTAACTGGGTGGTCTCCCAAAAAAGGAATGTTGTTGGTGACAGGGACACGAGCGTCAGGTGTACAGAAATCAAGTTGATCGACGGTGAAAATTTTTCCTTGATGGGGGAATTGTACACATCGAAACACCGACGAGGCGACGAAAATCATAGCATAGAACCAACTTCTTCCAAGTAGTAGGTTGTAATCGAGGGGGGCATCGACTACCTCGACATCAACAGTAATAGTTTTTCTGCCCAACTGAATGGCTAAGGATTGTAACAATCCATGAGGATGAAAACCTCGTCCATTGAAAGTGCATAACATCGTAGGGGATTTGTTAAGGGCAGGTGATTTTAAGCCTTTACAACAAGCTAAAGACATGACACAAGTAGAGGCTCCCTCATCCAAGATAGTTCGGTGGATTTGTTGATTGTGAACAACAACATCGATTTGAAAAGCTAACTAGTGGGAGATTCATGGTTGATGATCATCGAGATTAAATGTGAGGTTGTTAGATGAATCAGGTTCGAAAGTGCCGATAGCAGCTAATAGCGTTCTACGTTGGCTAGGACAGTGTTGTATAACTTCCAAGGTGGACATAGCACACGGTGCTTGGGCCAAATCTTCTACAATGTTGTAGTTTTGGGCAGCCCGTGAACTAGGATTGAAGGTAGATTTCCAGATAGTGCTCTTAGGAGGGTGTAAAATGGAGTCAAATGAAGGTTTCTCAATCTAAAGCGGCCCAGATGGAGGGTTGACATACAGAGGACTCACGAAAGATGGTAACAGGTCCAGTACGAAACCATTAGTAGTCTTCAACTTATCAGGTTTAACTGGCATGTCATATGTTGCAGAGTGAGTGGTCAGATTAACCCCGTTAAACATGTAAATGTGAGCACTTTTCGAGGCCTCATCATGGGATTGGTTGGAACTGCCCCCTGGAGTGGGGGTTTAAGCAACCAAAGATTTTTGTTGTGGAAAAGGCTGAGTAAGAAAGGTTGTGAATTTCCCTTGAAAATCTTGGCCACTTCATCGTGATGTGGACAGTCTCGAGTATAGTGATCATCACCACAAATGATACATGGGAATTTTGGTTTTCGTTGTGGTTGTTTTCCGGCAGCAGGGGTTTGTGGTTGATTTTTTGGTTGTTCGTTGTTATTGTTTTTCTTTGGTTTATTTATTGCTTTCTTCTTTCCCCCAAGTTGTTGTGAAGGGGTCGATTGGACCACATTCACCTCATGGACCTGAGTTTGAGGGGGGGTAGAAGAGGGTGAAGTCGGGCTGTGAGCAGCCGTCGAAACGGGCCACTGAGTTGTTCTAGTCGACTGGGAAGTAGATTGAGTTTTGACGAAGCCAATAACTCCATCTGCATGCGAGGAAGACGATGGTTTGGATGGATCATTAGTGGCATGGGTAGCATTCGGTATCAACTCGTACAGAGTACCAGACTGTGAATAGACCAAGTCTAAGTACTGAGATCGGGCAATAGCTTCTTCCTCGGTGACTACACCACCCATGGAAACATCACGAGTGATCTAGGGTAACAATGATTTAGTGAACCATTCCGCTAATAATTGGTCAGGAATGACCGCTTTGATTAGCCTTCGTCGTCGTCTCCATTCATGAATATGATCGGAGATATGTACGGAGGTTGTCTGACAAAGGGAGGTCAATAGTTCAGTACCCGTCTCGTATCGAATGGGTAGTTGGAAGTGTGTGAGGAAGGACATGGCGAGGGAGTTGAAATCGTGAAAAGAGGCACGTGGTAGTTCAATATAGCATTTTGTTGTCGAACCCGTAAGTGTTCATTGAAAAAGATGCAAACGTATAGAATCGTCCATGAGGGAGTTGGATGAACACCACAAATGGAAAGTCATCATGTGGTTGTTTGGGTCTTATCCAGACTTTTCGTCGAATTTTTGGATATCAAAAGGAAGTTTAGCTGGAATAGCTGGCCAAACCGGAGAATGATAAATAGGATCATTCATTAACCGAGACAAGTCTGGAAGGTCCAAGGTTGCTAGAAAAGGTAGTTTTTGGTTAACCTGTGGGTAATGCTGGTGTGGCATGGGGACACCAGAAGGGCCATACACTGGGTTATGTAGATAATTGTAACTAGTGGGCCCTCTTGTGTGAGGTTGGTGTTGACCAGGGTACACAGGATTTGAGGTGTTTTGAGAAACATGTGCGAGCGGAGGATAACCGGATGGGTTTTGAGGATTATAAGCTATATTTGGCGTTTGTCCATAAGGGGGTTGTTGTGGAGCTTGAGAATTGTGTCCTGCTGAGAACTGTGGGTTTCCTGGAAAAGGGATATTCCACGGATTAGTTGTGGAAGACACATTTTGTCCATACGGTTGATGGTAGGCTCCGGATTGAGGCTTCCCCCTAGCATGAGGGTGCCCCCCAAATAGAAGTTTTCCTCCGGTGGGAGGATGCCCCGCATCTTGAGGTAGAGTTCCCGGGATTTGAGAACCAGACATAAATGACTGACCGATAGTGCTGAATGGGTTAAGACTACCAAGACTGGTCTCTCCAGGTTGTTGGATAGGTATGGAACTTTCTGGCATAACTTGGGTAGTAGTGGCAGTGGAAAAATTCAGTGCTCTGTACCCAAAAGGGAGTGATGATGTAGGTCTTGGTGTTATTGGTGTGCCAATAGAAGTTTGGCTAACCACCGCATTACCGGTGAGAATAGTCGGAATGTGAGGGACCATTGTAGAATAGGCCGTCTGGAGAGAAGAAGTAGACCTTGGGCCAACGGACGAAGTGTTTGGACCAATGGATGGTGTGGACATAAAAATGGTGGTACCAGTAAAATGGTTTAAGGGTACAGTGTAAGTGATAGGTGCATCGACACCCATCCCTGTTCCATAAAGATCTTGCACCATGCGCGGTGGACTTTGAACAATGTTTGCGGTCCAAAAGAGGTCATCGGCTAAAGGGTTTGAACGACACCCATCCAGAATGTCAGAAGGATTGAGGATGACAAATTCACCAACTGAATTGAGTTGGAGGACATGTCGTTCATATCCCTCCGGAATGCAGAAAGCTTCTGGAGACTCTGAAACAATTCAAAAATTCTCTAGAGGAGTGGGAACTTCTTCCTGGGAAGTTGCGGTATCTTGAACCTCACTCTGTTGAGGAGATTCCTCCATAGAATGAGGGGGTAAAGGGGTGTTCCCTTCCATATTTTCTGGAGGAGGTCCCTGTAGCCTCCGCAAATGGTGTGGAGGGTTGATGTTGGCAGAAAAGAGTCGGCGAAAAAGATCTATGGCCAACTACCGAAAAGAAACAACATACACTAATAGAATCTAAGAATCACAACCAAGCAAACAGGGCCTTCTCTCGATGACCGTACTAGTTGCTGATGAAATCCAACGTTGCGTGATCAAGTCAAGAAGGAGTGGGGATATGGTGGAACAGTTACAATGGCGACCTGCTTAACGGACTTACACCTTGGTGCAAGCTTCCATGCAGTAATTGTGGATTTACCCTCCAAGGAGCCCGAGTGAGTTTGACCAATGTATTCTCCAAGTACAGTGAGACTTCCCTTCACTATCACCTTGTGTAAGACACTAAAGATTATGGCCAGTAAGGTTACCAATTCTTAGGCATCCCCTGGGCGGGTACAGTTGACAGTCTGATCCGAACATACGGGCAGGGTATCTAGCCCAAAATCAACTAAAAGGCTTCCATACAATAATTGTGGATTTACCTTTAAGTGATCCCCATAACACGATCTGACCACTACAATCAGTCAAACCATGGAGGGATAATCTTCGTAGCTCTCCTAAATGCGACCTTGTGTGTAATCCCTGTGTGAGAGGGGGATCCCAGGAAAAATTATACGACAATTGGATTTGACTCTCCCTAACTCAGGATGCTAATGTTTTTTTTGGAAACTTTGGAGAGTTATGCTCACAGCCTAATCCAAAGTACTAAGCCTAGTCTACTGTTGGTGGAAGATCCTAGAAAAGAAAATGTTCTAGATAATTTTTAATTAGCGTTTATTTTATAGTTGTTCTTTACTCAAAAGGGGTGCATGGAAGTGAAACGGATGGAATTGTGACTCGGTCCCAAAAATGCATCAAAGATGATAAGCAGTCATTTCTTTTCGATGAACATCTATCTAAGGGAGAGAGAGAGTTCTTTTCACTAACAAGCACTAATGAGGAATGTGCTCAAACAAATTTTCTTCAATCAAATCCGATGTGATGCTAAAACTTTTGAAATACCTTCTAATATGCAAAATAAATTATGAAGATTCTTTTTTATTGTTTGTATATGAATAATGATTAATTCAAAACAATGCTCGTCTTGCTAATTATCTTTTTGGATCAATGAAAATCATATCAACACAAGCAATAATCGTACAAACAACACACCCTCTCGTTGTGATCAAAACAAGAAGCGAAAGAAAAGAAACAATCAAAGAAAAATCAAGAACTTCACACCAAAAGAAATGTCGAAGAACAATGATCTTAACTAAAACCAAATGAAAAGATCCGTAGGCCTCTGATGACCTTCACGAGAGTTTTTTGCTCATTCAAAAAGGAGAGAAAGACAATGCATGGGCTTCAAACTCCAAACAACAGAAAAACTCAAAAACAATAGTGAAGAAGGCTACAAGATCTAAACAGTAGGGTGTTTGTTCTTCAAAAAGGGAAGATGTCAAAGCTAAAAAGGAAGAAGCATTGACTCACAGGGAGACTCAGCAAGTGAAACACAGAGGTAAAACCCTGAAGAGAGCAATTTTGGAATTTTTTTTGGTCAAAAGAGGGCTGGCGCTCTGTTGTAAAGGGCAAGGAGCGTTATAGCGCTCTGTGTAAGGCACTCAAGGAGCAATGGCGCTCTATTAACACAGGTATAGGGGTGCTAGGTTCAAAAATCTCCTAAAAGTGTCAAAAATCCAAAAATTGCAGTTCAGTCTCGACAATCAAGTTGAGTGTGATAGGGTAGGGAGTCAATCAGCTCATGAAATCAATCAAAAAGGAGTGAACCAGGTATGAAAACAATCAAGGGGTAAGACAAGGTCTATGAGGATAAATCAAAACAAAAAGTTTTGATTTGAGGACTCCCGAGTGGAGTTGCCAGTTTCTATTGTAGGAAAATCCCCCTGCGGATAGGTAGATTGCCTCAAAGAGATAGACCCTAAAATCTAAGACAGAAAGTGCTTAACGTTGACACTGAATTCCTTTCATATCTATTCAAAATAATGCATGAGGAGGAATGAGAACAAAAGTACCATTTTATCGACGTTTGTCCCCGCACGCTCTGAGTTGAGCTCCAATCTTTCGCTCCTCGATGAGTCCTGTAGACAAAAAAAGTACGACCACTTCCTACTCTATTGATATTAGCTTGAAAATAGATCTATCTATCAATGATAATTTTGTGTACAATCAGACACAAACTAGAAAGAAACAAGCCAAGTGTTTCATATTAATGAGAATAACGACAGCAATACTTACAATCGTAGATGTGAATGTGATAGCTTCGTCAAGTCCCCTTTGTCTAACCCTTGCTTGACAGATCCACAACATGGATGATAGCAGCTTCACTGATCACTCTCCTTTAGTTGACTGTGTGTTTCCTATGAGATCATAGGTTTCATGCTAGCAATTCTTCCCCTTTTCACCATCATAGAGCCTGCTTATATAGGTTAAGAGAGTCTTAACCTCTTGAGGTATCTTTAGGGTAGGTTGAGGAATTCCCTCCTTAGATCAAGGATCTTCTAATTGAACCAATAATTCAAGCACAACTTCCTTCCAAACTTGAAACATCCTCCCCTTATTCTCCCCAACAGGCCAACCACTGCCCAGATTAGACAGCGCTCCCTCAAAAGGGGCATCGGGGCACTATAGCGCTCCCTAGGAAGATTGAGGGAAGCGCCAGCACTCCAAGGATGGATAGCGCTCCTTCAGAAGGGTAGTTGGGTGTTATAACGCTCCTGAAGACCTTATAGGGGAGCTCCAACGCTCCTAAGGTTGATGCAGAGGAGCGCTCACCTTCAAAACCCTAGTTTAAGAGCTCCTTTCAGGTGATAAGAGTTCCTTGACTTCAGTTAATCATTCTTCCTCCTCCAAATCAAGTGTCTGAGGTATTCTAAATGTCTCCTTGGTTTCATGATCATGGCAGTATGCTTTGTTTGACGTTTGTGACACTTGTGAATGACATGCGACACTTGCGATAGTTGAGAGGAACATGGGACACTTACGACACTTATCGAAGTGAGCAATATTGAGGTGTAACATATGTCTTCATCCTTATGCTCCAAAAAACATGTTTTCATCCATCAAAGTGTGGTATTCCATTTTTGTATGAGTTGGTACTCTCCATGATCTACCTTCCAGTAGTTAAACTGATTTCTGAAGCAACCTGCTCTGATACCAATTTTTGGATTACTGAGAGGGGGGGGCTGAATCAGTAATAGCATAATTATAATCCTTTTTCTCCAGATAATCCAAGTGTTATATGAATGTATAATTATTATCCAATAATGAGAAATAAGAAATTAAAAATCACACACATACATGGTACACCAGTGTTTTACGTGGAAACCCAAATCGGGAGAAAACCACATAATGCTTTATCTTATATGTCTTGAAGAATTACATTCATTGGAAGAACCAACTTCTTTTGTTTTCCAGCTGCAACTGGAAGGAGCCTCCAGCCCCCTAGTTTCTCAGGCTACAACCTAAGGGAATCTCCAACTCCCCAATTCTCTGGCTACAACCAGAAGGAGGCTACAACCCCCTATGTTTTCCGGCTATAACTGGAAGGTGGCTACAACCACCTGCCCTTGCCCTGTCCAACTGCCCTGAAGTAGAAGTAGAATGATGGAACCATTTTCACACTATCACTGTGAGATATAACACTGTAAACATGTACCAATAAAACTTAACCATGCATCAACCATGCATCAACCTGTACCTCAACCTGTAATCAACCTGTACCATAAACAAGTGCATCAACCATGCACCAACTTGTACCAAACAATTTGTAATCAAACTGTGCCAATCATGTGTCAAGTAATCATCAACTATGATTCATCAATATGTATCAACATCATCAAATATACACCTCATGTATGTGCCAACTCATCAACTACTTGTCTCAACCATGTACCCAACTTGTACCTCAACCAAAATCCCTCATCAATTTCATCATCCAAATATGATTTATAACTCTGTAATAGACCTGGTGTATATGATATCATGCTTGTAATGAATACAGATCTGAAACTGATACAAAATTGTATTCAATTTGTTTTATGCAATTCTTCCAGGTTTCATTACTTGGAACCTCATAGAAAAGACGTTATGGCAAAAATGGCACACCTTGCTAAATTCTGGCTTATTCTAGACAACGACCTTGTAGAGCGTTCCCATCATAGAATATTTGTTGAATTGATATGAAACTATTACACATCATACCAAAGAATTTAATATAACCAACACATTTGGTCTTACTGAATTTGGATTTTTTATGAATAATTTATGACGTTTTTACTCGAAACACTTATTTTTGACTAGTTTCAGGACTAGCCACAAACCCTATTTTCCACGGAGTGTAACTACAAAAATACAATGAACCACAAGATGAATTTTTTACCATAGATAATTGGATATGTTTCCTCAATGGAATAGACATTTCATGATTTGAATCATTCTAGAAAAAAAATTATTGCGAAAATGGTGAGATGACCTAAAAAAAACATACCTTAGAAAGCATCATCAAAAGAATTTATCCTTCCTTGAATTTTGGCCTTCTTTTCTTCACTTTCCTAAGAAATTCAGCTTATATATCCTTTGGTTACCTCAAAATCCTATAGGTATTCAATATTCTCAAGTGTGTCTTAAATGAGAGATCCTTGCCTCTTATTTATACTCTCCAAGTAGCTTCCTTAAAAACATTTTCTAGGTCACTTTGCCCACTTTCCTTATTTTAGGGTTAACCCACTTCTAATTTGTCTATTAAATTTATTATTGAATTAATTTATTTTGTATTCGATTTGAATTATAGTACACTCATAACTTTACTTTATTATTTACCTTTTAAAATATCTTAAACCACTTTGACTACTTTGACCTTTTGGGGCTTCTAGATGACATATGAGGGTCCTCCAACTTCGTAAGGCCATAACTCTCAAACCGTGAGGAGTTATGTGACATTCCACATACCACTAGAAATGTAATGACATTTAATATCCATATAGAATAGTATTACCTGAAAATAGATCAAAACTCATACCGTTATCCATCAAACAAACTTGGGTCCATTACCCAAACCTGGGTTCTCCAACTTCTCATGGCCATAACTCTCTAATCGTGAGGAGTTATGTGACGTTCCACATACCACTGGAAATGGCATGATAAGCACTATCCATATAGGATAGTTTCACTGACAAATTCATTGGTGTTCATCTCATTATTCCACAAATAAGCATGGGTTCTCTAACCATACTTCTAGGATAACTCAATAGGCATAGCGTCTTCCCATGAGGGATTTCACCATAAGGGGAACACTATAGAGTTCATCCATTTCTACTTATTATCAACCATGACAAGACAATAACAAGTCATCTTTACATCAAATAATATTGGGTCCATTACCCATTCTTTGTGCTACGAGGCTTTCTTCAAGGGTTGACATCAATGAAAACCAACCTTAATCAACAGAGGTGACACCCCAAGAGAGACAAGATATTTTTATAGAACTTATTGAGGAGCTAGTCATCATGATCAGAGATAATGTTTGAGGGGAGACCAAAATGAGTACACACATGAGTGAAAAAGATATCCAAAGTTTGACAAGTTGTAGTATTCTTAGTGCAAGGGACAAAAATTACCATTTTGGAGAAGCAACACACAACGACCCAAATGGCATCATGATGATGAAAGGTCATGGGAAGCCTGATGATGAAATCCATAGAGATATATTCCCATGGACAGGAGGGAATAGGTAAGGGATGATACATGCCATACTTGTGGTTGGTCGACTTATGTTGACTACAGAGGGTACAATCTCAGATAAATTTCTCAACTTGGCACTGTAAGGTAGTCCAAAAGAAGTGATGTTGAATATGATGAGTAGTTTTGAATGTGTGGAAGTTCCCATCATAAGAGGAGGCATGGGCTTGACAAATAAGAACAAGGTGATCATCAGTACTAGTAACACATAGTTTGTCAATATTATACAACCATCCATCCTGAATGTGTGTTTGATCATGGTTGTAACACCCTAGGTTCAGTTTATTCTGCCAGCAAACCCTGTAGACATCAACCCTTTCATAATTAGATGCATGCAAGTGAAGCCTCACCCAAGGCATCTATTGGGGCTGCCAGAACCAAGTTTTTGTAGTGATAAGGGGAAGGGAGGCTATCATCATATTCACCCCTACTTATCGACATTATGCATCGTATTCTTTTTCCATTTTCCCTTTATTAATTAGTGAACTTTAATTATGCAACATCATTGTGACACAGATTGCAAAATAAAATATTCACTCTAACATTCATCTTTATTGCATCAATCATATACTACATAGATCTATATATAGTTATGCATAAAAATAACATTCATGAACAAACACATAAAAAAGACATCCAAACACATAATTTAACATGGTTCAACCAAACTTTGGGCTACGTCCACAACGAATGGCTTCTTTATTATTCTTCGTGTAATTTATCGCAGGCTTGCACACTGTGCTTACAGTAGATACATCATGATATACTTATCCATCCTTCCTAGCTACTCTACAGTTCAATCCTCTTCTCTGCAAACCCTTCCTAACCTTCAAACATAGACTCTCTCTCACACTTAGTCTATTCTCTCAAGCTCATCCTATCATTATTTCAAATTTTAGCACAACTTCATCCTCCTATTCGCTCATCATCAAAAAATTATTCTACCCGACCCATTACATATTTATACATAGAATTAAAAGATCAAAGCCATATTTTCTTATCCGCAAAACACTATGAAAACAAATGATTACAACTCATGACAACTCATTGTTCGAGCGTGTTTTTCCTACCTTTGTGACTGCATGCTTCTTTTACATTCTTGACTATTATTCTTCCTACTTTTGTGCATCTACCTACTTTTTCAAGCCTATATGTTGTCCTTCCTTCTTTTTCATGTGCTCTCATTCTTCATTATTTGAACTTCCTGTCCAACAAGCCCCCAACACTCGCTCATGGCTCGTCCTGATCCACTTAAACCTATTGCATCATGCCCTTCAATGCTTCCATGAACTTCTATAGGGTGTCATTTACTGTCCTGAATTCTTTCTTGACTTCTACTTCTTGTTCAAAAATATCCTCTACAACCTGTGCCTTCAGGATCATGAGTTTATCTTTACTGTTGTGTTCTACTTTCTTTATTGTTCCCTACACAATTGACAATTTCTCTATTAACCTTAGTGCTTCGTCTTGCAACGGTACTAATCACTTCTGGAGAATCTTATGTTGGTCCCTTATCTTTTCTATTTCATTGTATTATATCCTTTGTGCCAGGATGGTCATCATGGGCTCAACTGGTGGAAAAATACTTATTTTATCTGAATCCTTTTATGCCTTTTCCTGCGCATCCCTTAATCTCACTTCCACGACCTTCATATCTGGATCCCTCCATCAATTTTTTCCAAATCTGTTTGCTTTCCTCTCATAGCTTCACGAATTCCTCCTTCAATCTCTTAATACTTTTTATTGAGGTCATATTGGTTATTTCTCTTTCTTCCTTTTCCTCTGGTGATGTCCTTGGTGTGGTGCACAATTCCAAGTCTTCGATCTTGGTGCAGAAGCCTTTAATGACTTCCCTAATTTTTGAGACTTGTACTTCAAGTGTGGCTTCTACCACCATCGATATTTCTCGAATATCCTTATAGAGTTTCTAGATGGCCTACTGTATTTTTTGTACTTATTCCTCAACCTCGCTCTTCTCCTTCAATATTCTTTCGACCCTTTTCTCAAAAATTCTCTTCTCCTTCAATATCCTTTCAGCCTTTTCCTCAACCACACTCTTGTCCTATAAAGTTGTTATATACTCTTGTTGTAGATCTGTCTTCTATGTCTCTACCTTCTCCAACTTGCTTGATTTTGATTCTGCGCAGAAGCGTATCTCTTGCGCAATACCAATGTGCAGGCCTCTTAGTAGTGTTTTTGGCAAGTGTGAAATGAGTAAGTCTAGGTGAATTGATCATTGTACATGTTTTTATTTCCAAACAACTACTCATATAAATATAAACAATGGATGAAGAAACAATCAACATAGATGAAACATACTTCCAATATTTAGATAACCAATTCTAGAAAGATGACCAAAACTATGTAAAAAACCCATAAATTTGTGCGCACTTCCAACAAAGTCAGTGTGTGGGCATCCATGTAGTCCAAAATAGGTCCAAATGTAAACAATCCACGACCCACTCGATTTTCCATGAGAAAAGAATTGCAGATGTGGAAATGACACATTTATGAATTTATTCAGGCCTTAACCACTTCTACGGTGATGCAATTCAAGACAAGACCCTAAGATCGACCCAAAATATCTCCTTGGGATGACCAAAAAGATGGTATGTACCTCAAAATCCTTCTCATTCACACTTGGAGAAAGATATAAAATACCTTTTTATGGTTCTATAAATAGAGGGCCGTTGTATTCGCAAATGGAAGAAGTTCATTGCATTTTTATGTTGTCCAAATACTCTTGGAGAAATCATTTTTTCTTTTAAGAATAGCTTGGGCAACTATAGCGTAGGGAAAACTTTCCATCTCTTGGATAATTGTTTCCTTAGAGTTCTTCACCATTGTTAATTCAAAATAGTATATTAATAGCTCTACTTTGAGGGATTCAAGATCCCTCCCTAGGAGTAATAAGGGATTCATAAATCCTACATTTCTTCTCTTGTTGTTCTCGATTTAAAAT
Source organism: Picea engelmannii (assembly GCA_009831015.1). Classification (NCBI taxonomy): domain Eukaryota; kingdom Viridiplantae; phylum Streptophyta; class Pinopsida; order Pinales; family Pinaceae; genus Picea; species Picea engelmannii. Next base: position 157,027 of record ML791268.1, on the reverse strand, counting down.
ACCATTCTATATTGGGTAACCACTCTTGGTGTTCAATTTCATGCATCCTTTGCTAATGTTTTCTTAATTTAGTTTCTGTTGTTTGTCATTCTTATCTTGAGTCAATTCTTCCTTTCTAGTCTGTAGGTTCACTAACCTATTAACCATTGTTTTGTGTTGCTCTGTTGGCTTACCAAGGAAATCAAAGGGGTCTCTTTTTTCTCTCCCTTGTGATAAAAATCCCCAAACATATTGGTGACCATACTAGGGATTTGAATCCAAATTCCTCCTCAAGTAGGATATTAGAGTTTTTATTCTCACTTTTTGGTGTTTGCAAGGTCCAAAACGGGCCTATCCTGCTCTCCAGATATTGCAATTCAACCCTGTATGGGTTAAATTCATTTCAAAATTTTGTCCCGCCATTTCTTTTTGTGCGTGCTGGTTTGGTTCTAACATCCACGGGAACCACACAGTTCTATGCATTATCTACACTCACCAATTGTGTACAATGTGCCTAGTGCCCGACTGTCTCACTGCATAACCACATGCAAGTCTTCTTTTCTCATATTGTAAGGCTTTTTTAGCCCATTTTCATCAGCTAGCTTAGGTTTACTTTATGCACTTCATAAAAGCCACATAAAACATGCTTTGGATACATTCTTGCATAGACACTTAGCCCACATAGTCACTCAAGGGGATAAAAAAGAACCTTTGCATATTTTTCTTCCTTCATTTCCATGTGGATGGACTAGTGTAGCATTTGAATCTTAAAAACATTGTAGGTTCTTGTTTTCTTTTTCAATTCATCACACTAAATCGTGACTAGGGACTATTTTAACAATCTTGTAGTATGCTCTTTCCTCACGCCTTAATGTGACCCTGGAAATAAGAAAGAGAGATTGTTCAAATAAATCTCCATCTCCCTCTAAAAAACAATATTTAGTAGAGGTGAATAATGATCTAGGTGGATATCGGGGGCCACCCACATTTTCCAACTCGCTCAAAATAGTTTTCTGGCAATTTTGGCAATTTACTATTTTTAGCAGTTTTTAACTTCTAGCGCCATTTTGAGGGCCTAAATGAAGGTTTTTTAGGATCAATATTCTCAATAATAGCTGAAGGCTCTGATTTATCCCCCAAATTGAATCTCCTCGATGATACATTTCCAACGAGCTATCGTTCACCCCAAACAAAGATCGTATGCCAAAGTTACGCCCCCGGGAAGTTGATACACCAAACTACCCAAAACGGGGTCCACAAAACTGTTGGCTTTTAATGTTCCAAGATTAGGGTTTTGGATTTTATTGATGATAAAAAAGGCCTTTGGAGACTCATTGTAAAATCATCTTCTCACGGATGTGAGTATCCTTCACATCTCTTCTCATAGATAAGTTTCCACCATTCTAGCGAGTCTTTCACTTTATATTTTTACAGTCTTTGTACATTTTCGCTCATTAATAGAAAATTGTGTATCACTCTATCTCTGTGTTTATGGTTTCATATCTAATACATTTCTGTTATATTATTGGATATCTAAGATATCTTTGTACATTGCATTATTATATCACCACTCTCATTTTCTGCCGAAAATAATCTGGATCAAATAACTCTTAGTTTGTTCATGTCATGCAACTAAATCAACCATTATAGGAGAGGCTAACACCTCTTTGTTTTATTATTAAAACATAATCTATTTTTTTTTTGTAAGGACTCACACATTCCCATATGTGCACAATCTTAGGATAGTTTAAAATTTCTAGAGAAAACAAACTAGGAAGTTTAAGGATTTGTAAGCACCCATACATTCCCACATGTATACAATCTAGGGTAGTTTCAAATATTTCTTAGATTAGATAAAATTCTAGGGAGATTGAAATCTCAAGAGTAAGGACTCACATGTCCACCATGCTAGTCATGCAGGGATTTTTCAATTTTTGTAAGGATTGTTTGTGAAACTTAGTAAGTTAGAAGTAAGCAAGATTTGTAAAGGACCAAGCGATTCCCACATGCTAAAACCTTGTTCACTAACTTATTAAAAACCATTACACACTTTCACTTCTTTCACACAACATCACCACATATTATAAATATTTTTACTAGAGACTTGAAACCATAGTATGCTCTTTTGCCCGTGCACATAAACGATCGGAAAGGATCGAAAGGGATTCATTTGTTTAGTGCCAATATTTAGGTCACGCCACTTTTAAACAACGAATTTGTCCCATGACCCCAACTTCACAACCTACTTTCACATCCTAAAAGTAAAGATAAACAACACATTTTTTTACCTCCACAAGAGGAACGCCAAAATAAATTGTAGTCTAAGTTAAGATATTGGGGATAGGTATCCAAATAAATCATCATTATCTTTTTTTCATTGACACTTATAAAGTTGTGAAATAGGGTACCAAAATACACCAAATCAAGCATTCCTGCACCATAAGGTAGGGAGACACCCATGAAGGGTCGAAGGACGAGGTCCAATTGTTCTGTGCATGCCTCCTTGGGTCACCAAACCCTTGGAAAGAATCCATCCTGTGACCGATTTCTAAGGCCAAAAATATAAATGTTGTGCTTGATAAAGATGATTAAGTGGCCAAATATAGGTTTAATATACACAAGGTGGATTTTGTCGGATGCAATCGCACCTCAATCATATTTTTAATAACTATTGGGAAATATCACCAGTATTGTTTGGATATGCCCCCTTCACCCCTCATTATAACCGATTGTTCATCCCTTCACTAGCTTCTCCTCAAGTGGATTCTGGCCCCACTGTCAAGTTCTTTTTTGGAGGCCGAGTGTTAGTTTAGAGAAAGGAAAATATCTCTATTAGGACATCTGTATTTTATTTCCCCCACACGCGAATGATACCCTCAACCATCTTACATTGTTACTTTCTTTATGTATGATTTTGATCATTTGATGAAATACAATTTTTAAGTAAATTGTTGAGAATGTTTGCAAAGCACTAGCTCTATTATTTCTCCTCACCACCACTTGTACACATCCACATATAGTCTAGCACCATAGGGGAACCATAACATCCCCATCAGTCTCGACATTTGAGAAACCTCCCCCCAATTTTGGGAGGTTTCCACAATTTGGCTGACACATCGGGACAACCATCACACACCAGTATGTTCCATTATTCTAGTATTATCCTTGCTTGGATCCACATTGATGGGCACCAATATAAAGAAAAACTCACCCACTAGTCCTCCACCACAAAGAGGTGGAGCCCAACCTTCTTTGCAAGGTACAAACTCCCAACCATCCTCACATGGAACATCTTCTCAACCACATCATACCTTGTTTGGTACTCATACCATAATACCACATCATACCATGTTCTCAACCACATCATATACTTGACCGAATCGATGAATCATCCCATATTACACAACCCCACTTTGCCAAATATTCCCACCAATTTGCCTTCCAATATTCCCATATTCGAAGGAAAACCCGAAGAAGACCCAACTAATCACATCATATAATTTCACTTGTGGTGTTCTTCAAACAGAACTATGGAATATTTATTTCTCCTATGACTATTCCAAAGAATGTGCACTAGTTCCTCCACCAAATGGTATGTGGAAAAAAAATCCAGGTCCCACTCAACCTTTGAGTCTCTGGAAAAGGCCTTCTTCTCTTTCTTCCAACTCCTAGTGTGCCACAACATCGGTTTGGAATTTTTTTTTAAATTTTTAAAAAAATTCTCCATCCATATCACCGATCATATTCATGAATGTAGAATAAGAATAAGTATTTTCAAAGAGGATACCACTCCACAACAACTACTAGACTAGTTCCTCAAATCACTAGTCCCTCTCCTCACCAAAGTTGTTGCAACCACTTTCCCTCAAACTGGAGACAAGGCTATCAATAAGGCCCAACAATTTGACTTGATTTACTCTCAATCGAGGTATTTTTATACAATGTTACCTGATTCTCCTCACCCTCTACCATTTGGTGAAGAAAGACTTGGATCATCGCACATTGTCGATAGGTTAATTGGGTCCATGGCCCATACCCACCCACACAATCAATCAATACCCACATTTGGGACCACTCAATACAAACCACCATATGAAGGAACCCCATATTATCCTCCTCCACCACCTCAACTTGTATTCATCACACCTCCCCCCCAATAATGGGAGCACATGTATCTGCACCCCCCAACCCTATGCATGTACCACACCCAGGCCCACCACTGACTACATCCTATCATACCAGAGTGAGTGGGGTCCTCTCCACTTCATATAATCAGCATGGATCTCCCAAATATAATCCATACTACCCTTTCTCTAGCCCTCCCCAACTTGTTTTCCCATCGCATTAAAAACAACAGGAAGGAGTAAATTTTATTTAGCCTTCCCCTCTTCAAAAATTTCAAACGTTTGAACAATTGAACACAGCAAACCCCACTCATAAATCCAACAAAAATTGAAGAAAGGGAAAGAATAAAAACTAGGGCCAAGGGGGAAACCCATAACAACCAAACACTCCCACTGGGGGGAAAACAAAATCAGGATAACCAAAACCGCCAAGGGGAAAATAAAATTGGACAACCAAGACAAGGGAGAAAAAAAAATCTTCAAACGAACTTACCTTGTGAATTATGTGTTGAGTATGTTCATTATAATCATCATTGTGCCAAAATCATTGATATATGAAAGAGTTAATGAATACCCAACAACCCCCTGCACCACAACAACCTTCGCAAATAGCCCAAAATTATTTGTAACCTCATACACCCGGAGTTCTCCAAAACCAAATTCCTCATCAGTGAGTTATTAATATCCTACAAACAATAAAAGCCCCCAACATAGATGGGACAACATCCTAATCCGGTGCCACCCCAATCCGAAAACGTCTTCTATCGACCAATACCCCTTACCACTGAAGAGAAAATACTAATTCAAACACACACCTATCAATATGACATGCCTCCTGACCAAACTTCACCAAGCCAGATTCCCCCCCCCCACCCTCCCCACCCCATACCACCAGGGAAATCATTGACCATTCCCCGTCCAAACACTAAGACTACCACTCATATTCCTTGAAAACCATTACATAGGAATGTCAACAACCCCCATGTTAGGGAAGCACACTAATATAGCCCCATTGATGACTTGGTACAATCGTGCACGACCATTTCTATCTAGGAGGAGCTCCAAACTTGTCCATTCCAATGAAAATCCTTTCTCTCAACATGGGGGTAAGTCAACCCGTCGGATACCTGTTTGATCACCTTTGATTTAGACAACAATGAACCACATTTACGATCACTGTTGACTTTCTAAATTCCAATAAAAATCCATAATCTCTTGATCCATCGATGAATCATAAACAAAGGGGCATCCACATGTAACATGTCCAAATCTATATGGAAAAAAATATGTTCCCCAGAACTTGTTCCATCATCCATTACTCTTCGAGCATATGATGGTCAACAATCACAACCCGAATGCCTCTACCAAAATGTGCCTCTAGAACTTGGAGGAAAACACTTTATCATTGAAATCAAAGTTATCGATGCCCCATTATATTACAACATCCTCTTCGGATGTAGCTACATGTATTCCATGAAGGTAGTTGCGTCATCCTTTTTTTGCACCATTCTAATGAGAAGATAGTCACCATTGATTAGTTAACACACTACAAGCCTAATCATTCTGGTAACATTGATAATTTACTCCCCCTCATATGATCTAGTGTTGACATGTCATCAGTTGTCGACGTTGAATAAGAAATATTCCAAGACCCCTCCCTCCTGGGTTCTTATCAAGGAGATCCTCCCATTACCCCACCTGTTCGGTCAACACAAGTGTGTGTTGTTACCTCAACTGGCATTGAGATTCCTGACAAACCTCTCCTTGACGAACATGCCACCCAATCACCGCTGAGACTCCAACATCAGAACTAGACCCTAAGAAGATTTTGGCTTCATTACCACCCATTTGGAAAATTGTCCCTTAGGCCCCAAACAAAATTCCATTCTTTTATACACCACCCAGTGTATCAACATAACAAGTTGTTGTTATTCTCACCTTACCAAATATGGTGATTTCCATCACCATTTGATATCTCTAACAACTAACTATGGTACCATTACTATCTCTCCTAGTCCAACACACTGCTCGACCTTCCCCACCCATCATTCAAAAATAAAAGCTTCATACTGGTCACACAATTGTACACACCAATACAAACAAAGGGACCAACAAGAAAAAGAAAGGAATAAACCAACCTCATGTTCAACCACCATGTGTTCTTCGTTCAATGTTCGAACATCCGACCAACCTTTTCCTTGCATTTCTTGAATTACACAATCTAATTCAATTTCCCAAATTAACACCCTTATATCCTACCCCCATAGTGCCACCTATCCTAGCCGAATCCTCTTTCATGAAGAATAAGGGTCTGCGTACCAACCACGCATGTTCTCTATGCATGGAATACAATCATTATACACATCACTACCCAAATCTCCATAAATTCTAGGAGACTCTAAGAGCAGTTAGAAAGAAACCAGTACTAGAGACCTCTCAAGTTTCCCACACTACTACTAACACTCACACCATTTACTACATCTCTATGTGAGTATATGAGCACTTGTGATTCCCATGTGTTATATGTTACCAAATGGATAATTACATGTATAGATTCCCACTCATTATTAAATGATGGGTGCACCATAGGGCTTATGTACCAACCATTGCACCATAGGTTCAACCTCCATTGGACTAGACCTCGGAAAATCCCCCTCCCATAACTCACTTCATACCCCCTCCACGAGCCAACCTTCTTACTTTGACCCATATGGCCATACCCACTCCATAATTGCCAAAAGATTTACCAACAAACCCACCCAATTCACAGGTAAGTGCTCTTCCTGACATTTTACCTCTTCACATCACTCATGATCGAAACACATGTTTGGACATATGGTATATTCTATCTAATACAATGGATTCATCCCCATCCACCACACTAGGGGATAATTAGGCTACCCCATCTACGTGTGGTCCTATTTCCATATAAAATGACATCATCACCAATGTACCTCAAACATTGGGTGTTGTCACATACCTCCCACCATTCCAAACATCTTTGGACCCCTTGCTCTGACACATCTTCCACTCTAATGAAGATATCATAAAGGTTATGACAACATTATACTATCCATGGGATGACATGCACCATCACTCTTTCTTATTGTCCCAGGAAGCATTTCAATCCCACCTAAACCCTCAGGTTTTTTGTATTGAAACTCAATATTTCATGCCCCGAGGACATGTTGATTGGTTCAATAACCAAATCCACGCAACTGATCCCTTTGAACAAGGGAACATGACCAACATCTCCCCTACCATCAAAATTGACATTTCATCCAAACTGAGCATCATTGAAAAAATCACCCTCAGTGCTACATGCACCCCTGAGGATATCACTTCTTACAAAGACCTCTTTCAAGAATGATGAGACATATTATCTTGGTTGTACATAAAAATTCTTGGATTAGACCCTACCATTGTTGAACATACAATCGACACATGCTCGGATGTTTCCCCTGTTCACAAAAGAAAATACCACTTCACCCTTCAAAATCCATGGCTATCAAATCAGTTATCGATAAATCATGATCAATTGGGTTCATATACCCCATCACATATACACCATCGGTTTCCAATCATGTTCCAGTCAACAAGAAACAAGGAACAATTCATGTATGAATGGATTTCTGTGATCTCAACTAAGCATGTCCCAAGGACAACTTTCCCACTCCCTTCATCGATAAAGTTATCGACGCTTTCTTTAGACATGAATTCCTCTCATTAAGAAATGGATTCTCTAGCTACAATCAAATCCATATTCTCCATGCAGACCAACAAAAAACTACATTTACCATCCCATGGGGCACCTTCTCTTATCGGGGTATGCCATTTGACCTTAAAATAGCTAGTGCTACTCTCCAACGGCCCATGAGATATGATTTCCATGATCTCTCCCATATCATCCTCTCCTACTTAGACTATCTCACTACTCAGTCTAAGAAAAGGTCTAAGCATTTATAGCATTTACAACTTGTGTTTCAACAATACCACTGATATAATATCCGGTTGAACCTCCTCAAATGTGTGTTTTGTGTAACTACAATACATTTGCTTGTTTTTATCAATTATAAATAAGGAATCATAGTGGACACCATTAAGTTCCAAGCCATTACCAAGATACCCTCTCCAAATAATTTGCAACAACTGCAAATCCTTCAAGGCAAATCCAACTTCCTATGTCACTTTGTCCTCGATTATGCCATACATGCTCATGGTTTCTTGCATTTATTATAGTGCAATATCTCCTTCCATTAGGATCAACATGCCCAAACCTCTTTCGATTCATTAATATAAGCACTCAACAAAGGCCCCTTGATTAGTCTCCTAGACTTGGACAAGGATTATATCCTACACCTATCAACCTCATAGGTTTCAGCTGCAGGAGTTTTAGTCCAACTAGGTGATGACGGGTAGGAGCACGTCTTTTACTATATCAACAAGAACCTATCCGAGCAACCTTTGAAATAAAACCACAATTTTTTTTTGGCCCTAGTAGTTTTCCTCTCAGTCCAAAAACTACATCATTATATATAGCTTCGAACTACCAAGGTCATGGAAGATTATAACCCTATGCACTACTTGCTCAGTCACCACCAAATTAACAAAAACAATTATTTATGGATTGTTATCATACAAGAATATGATTTAGATTTCTCCACTACCAAGAACAAAAAATCTTGGGTCCTCACTAAGATAATATCGGATCTCCCCTATACTTCCCATGAAGCCCCCGTCAAAGAAGACTTCCCAGATGAACACCTATTTCTTGTCGCATCCAATGATCCATGGTGCAATGATATTTGGTTGTATCTCTGCACTCAAAAATTCATCCCTCATCTCTCTCGTGATGACAGACGCTCCATCCAACATCAAACATCCTATTACCTCTTCATCAAAGAAGTCCTCTGCCGTAGGGGGGAAGATACAGTCCTTTGTCACTTCCTCGCCATTGAATGAGTCTAAAAGATGTTGAATTATTGTCATAGTCATGCCTATGGGAGTCACCTTTTAGGAATTTCCACCACCCATAAGGTCATATGAGTTGGTTACTTTTGTACCACCTTATTCCACGATTGCATCCACATGGTCAAGCATTGTGACAAATGCCAACTATTCGTGCATAAATCCATAGTTCCACCAGCTCTCCTAAATCCTATTATCACAACTAGACCCTTCTACAAGTGGGGCATCAATTTCATGACTTGAAATCCCCCTTTCGAGTAATGGGCACAAATACATTGTAGTCGCAGTTGACTATTTCACCAAATGGGTCGAAGCCATGCCCACATTCAAAAACACAACTGACACAACAACCGACTTCTTCTTTAACCATGTCATTACTCGCTTTGGAGTTCCCCTCTAGCTTGTGTCTGATCATGGAAAACATTTTGAGAATGATTTATTCACTAAGTTATCTACCAAATTGTGATTTACCCATGATCTTGCTTCACCATATTACCCTCAATCAAATGGGAAATTCAAAGTTGTCAATAAATTCCTTAATACCATGCTCCAATGAATGGTCAACAAACAAAAAACCAACTGGCATCATATACTATTATCTACATTATGGGCATATCACATTGCTATAAAAAATTCCACCGGATTCACACCGTTCCATCTGGTTCATGGGGTGGAATTCATCCTTCCCATTGAGTGTTGAATACCTACTCTATGCACAACAATAAAGCTCTTTCCTAATACTACCCCCATAGAACAATGATTCCTCAAGCTCAAATCTTTTGATGAATATCGTCGAGCCTCCTTACACAATAATGAGGTATCCAAGAAATGGTCCATGGCTATGTTTGATCATTAAGTTAACCTTTTATCCCTCACTGAAGGAGATCTCATATTAGCCTACAACATTGCACATGATACCCTAGGCCATGAAAAATTTGAATCTCTATGGTGGGGAACATATATCGTCCTCCATTTCCTCACTAAGGGTGCCTAAATATGGGCTCACCTTGAAGGAGCCACACTCAAAGACCCTGTCAATGCGTTATATATGAAGAAATTCTACCCTTAGTATACGGATTTTCTTTTATTTTCCTAGAGTTTTTAGTATCTTTTCTCAAACAATCCCCCAAAACCATATGCTTGATCCTGTGCCATAATTTTAATAGACGAATTACCCATATTCTTATCACATCAGATATGTCGATGGTGCAAGTTTCTAGACTCAAAATATCACTTCAGTAACTTGGGCCATTTGGAGCCCTGAACATGTATTACTCCACTCAAGTGGTATATGCCTCGATCGAGCTAACAATAACCAATCAAAGTATGTTATTTTCATTGGCCTCCTTTCAGAATCTAGTCGCCCCCTTATTCATCACTTAAGCGTCCTTTTAGATTCCCATCTCATCGTTCAAGATTGAAATACAAGAAATCACATAGGTTCAATTTTCAATAGAGGATATCACATGTACAGTTCAAATTAGCGGCTCTCATGCATTCAAAACTTCAAATTCGCGCAAGGATTAATGACTAGACAGAAGCCCCAAAGTGCTGAAGTCCCGAAGTGACAAGAGGCTTCCACGTCAACCAGGAGAAATTCACCTCGGGAGATATTCATGTCCCACGTTCAAAATCTCTCGAAGCCCGAAGTCCCGAGGTAACAAGAGACTGCGATGTTAACCTGGAGAAAGTCACTTCGAAAAATATTCATTCCCCACATTCAAAATCTCCCAAAGCCCAAAGTGTCGAAGTAACGAGAGGCTGCCACGCAAACCTGGAGAAAGTCACTTCGAGAGATTAACATTCTCTACATCTCGAACTCCTGAAGAGCCGAAGTCCCGAAGTGACGTCGGGATGCCATGTCTCTTCGGGCCCTACAACTCCACAGGTTTTTTTCAACTCAGCACATGACACTTATCCATCGAAGAAGCATAACATCCATTTGAGGATACCATGTCACTCTGGGCCTGTACCACTACGGGAGTTTTTCATGCTTCATAATCCAAAACTCTCGAAGATCGAAAGTCGATGTGTTGAAGACACATGGCACTCATCCATCAGTAGCTGTGACAACAAAATGAGATCAGGCCACCACTTTAGATTCAGGAGATCATCCTTCGGGAGATATTCTTTCTCATCATTCAAATCTCCCAAGAATAAAAATTGGCTCCATCTTTAAACATGGTTAAAAGGATTCTGGAGTTGGCAGACGCATAATTTTTAGCAGGGTTATCCAGATCACAGATTGCAATAGATTGATGACCATACTTCATTGCGGGGACGAAACACGCTTGAACATTAAAATTATCGAGTGGTCCTACAATTGAAACCATGGTATAGCGAAAGAGTTATGTGGTAGTTGGTGGTTGATTGTGGGGGTCGAAGTTGTGTGGATACAAACCACCCTCACCAACTTCCACAATCATGTGCTTATATAGGCTCCAATCCAAGATCAGTGCATGGAAACAAATCTAGGTGTTAAGCCGCATCCTGGTCCCAAGGAGAAATCGGTTAATGAAAGAAGGACTAGTGGTTGAAAAATCGACTACCCCCTTTAATGGAAGCATGGAGGGTCTGGCCGAGGAGACATAAAATTGTCATCCTGAGGTACCACAAAGGGTGGTTTTTCCTATAGGCCCATGCTTACTAGAGTTTCCTTCTAACAAAAAGAATAAGATAGATAAGAGAAGACACACGACACTGGAGAAGAGGCACCCAAGCAACAAGACATTCATTGGTTTTCGGTTTCCAACATGCTCCTTGATTTTAGTAGTTTGTTAGATCTATTGGTACAAATGTTAGACTTGTAGCGTTTTATGGAGAATCGTAGGATAGGAAGGACAAATCACACTCCTAGTTGTTGTCTTCTGTTTTTGTTATAAATACATGTGATGAATTATATAAGGAAGAGGGGGGGGGATACCAGAGGGGGTTTTGAGAAATTTTTATGACTGTATATTTTAGTTTGTAAGATGGAGGGGCATGTGGATATAAATTGTATGTTATTGAAGATTCATATGAGATGTTTCATCAGATTTTTCTTCTATTTTCTCTATTGTATTCTTCATCTTGTTTGAATGTATTGACGATTTTAAGGATTAAAATTTTCCTTTTATTGATAGATTCTTGATGAAGTAGAGGATCTGTTGTAATATTGCCCATTTATCATTGTTTACTATTCAAACACATCTAAATTCTATTTGTAGAGAGGATCTCTACTTAGAGAAGATTCATCTTTATGTTAATTCTCTTATTCTTCTCTTCATCTTTATACAAATCTTTTGTCTGATGAGTGGCTTAAATGCCTTCAATGAGGAGATTGTTTATGACTCCATAGCCCAATGGTCCATCACTGATATGCAGCGATATCTGTTGTATTTTCCTTTCTTTAAGGTCTTGTTGATCCCTGTTTTCAAACCAAAAGAAAATCAATTTGTATGTTACCAAGCTTACTCCCATTTGTAGTCTGGTGTGACTCTTGGAGTGATAAAATTAATGGCGTCGTTGTCAGCGAAGGAAGTGAAGATATCCTCCCTGGGAGAATGACATAGATCCATATCTTGATGGTAGACAAGAGCGAGACATATAATTTGAATGTAATTATCTACCTGACAACTCCACAATCAAAGACTCCATTGGGGAGTATCCTGTTGACAAAAATATGACCATACGAAAGTGGATGACCAGGTATCAGCTTATGAGCTTTCTCCATGAATTCTTGTTTTTCTTTATCAAATCATTTCTCTCTTTCCCTTTACATATCAAGAGGATTATCCTCTTCCTTGTATATTCGAATGATCATAAGCCTTCCTTTATATATCAATCCTTGGAAGAAGAGTACATGCCCTCTACCTATGTTGCGTATGTTTATCTCATATCTTTAGCTCAGGCTATTCATAAGGATGAGCTTTGTATTGAAATCCCTCCTGAATTTTATCACCCTTGTAACCTTGAGGAGGTTGAAACTGAGTCAAAGCCCTATAAAATCTCACCATCTTCTGTTGTTACTATTGAACCTTTCCATCAGCTTGTTCAACCTCATATCCATCCCACTACTATTGAAACTAGGATCAAAGACAAGATTTTTAAACCGTTAAGGCTGCCATCTTACCTTCATCCTTATCCTCTTGATTTCTTTGAGTATCTTCCATGGTTTTCTGGAGAAGATCATGTTACAATTGAGAGGCATTTGGAGGCCTTTGAGAACTTTATTGATCAGTTTGAGATAGCACATGATGATGTTATTATGAGGTTGTTCTCCAAATATTTGTTCAGAGATGTTGTTGTGTAGTTTAAGGGATTGAGAGATGATTCCATTGGTTCTTGGATCGAGTTGTGCAATGCCTTTTTAAAGTGTTGGGGTGAGAACAAGTCTCTTGATCAATACTTGGCTGATTTTTATGGTTTGGGGAGAGGGGAAGAGGAATCCTTTGTTGTCTTCAAGAAGAGGTCTTACAATGTTTATTGTTGCGTCCCTTTCATCACCTAAATGAGAAAAATAAGGATGCTTACAAGTCCAGTTGGGTTAGTTGGACAAGACAACAGTGAATGCAAGAGTTAGAAACATCAAGCATAAGAAATAAACAAAAAACTAAACTAATAACAATAAAAAAAACTAAATTAGAGTGCATAAGGGAAATAGAACAAAAAATAAACAACATGCATGCCACCAATGGATAAGTTGTATTAGTGGGAAAACACCAAAGTGAAAGGGAGAATTATGGGTCCCCTCTTCCTCCAAGCGAGGGCTCTTGTACCCCCAATGATTGATCTCTTCTTACAAGTAGAAAACTAGAAGCAAATGGTGAAGAAATCCAAAGCTCATTCACTCAAGAGGTGTTATGAATGGCCAAATGAAATTGTGCTTGTATGCTCTAGTGAGGAAAGAGGTTCCTCTAAGAGAATATAGGTAGCATAACATTACAAATGAATTCCTTGAAAATATAGTGCACCCATGGCCTCTTTTTATAGCAAAGATTTGAGGAATTATTCAACCAGTCTTTAGTGTGAACAAGGGGCTCTTTAGGGCACCCTTTCGTCTTTGACCAACCGCCCACTCGGATTCATCTCGGATTTGGGTGTCAAATAGATTTGGGAGATGAACCAAAAGTGGGTGGAAGTCCGATCAAAATCATAAATGCACCGTTCTAAGGTGTGCACAGCTTTTTGCGTCCACTTTCGCACATCGGGCGCATATGCACTTTTCTGGAGTTTTTCAACTATTGCACGTGTGCGTGCTTCATTTGTATCCTTAGGGAATGCTAGTTTTATAACCAGTTGTATATTTTTGTGCCCTTTGGAAATGATTTTTTTGGGCCATGGCTAAACCAATGGGTTTTTGGGGATGCTGGATTCCTGTAACCATTTGCGAATGAAATTTCAGTGATAAAAAATGCCCTCTGATGTGTGAGGTTAGGAGCATATGTATAGCCGAAATACATCAATGTTTCTTCTACTGAGAGTAATTTTGTAAGAAAGAGTGTTGAGGGGAATTGCAAGAGAGACCCATTGGAGGGAGAACGGAACCTATAGGACCCAAAACTTTTGCAAGGTGTGGAAAAATAAAACTGTGTACAAATGAGGTGGGCATGCCCCATGATCGTGTCATGTAACTCAAAAATGTGTAATACAATAACTAAAGTTGTGTGTTCATGTAGATGACTGTAGCGCCCTTGGGGGTGTGTTGATAATGGCAGAGGACAATTCTGATAGTGAATAAAATATGAAAAGAGGCAATGACACCTATAATAAGTGTCAAGGATTCGCAAGCATTGATGGCCTATCAAATTTCAGAGGTCTTCGACAAATATAAAAAAAACTAAAATATTCGCAAAGTAAGACCCACTGCAACATGATAAAGTGTTGAAGTCAAATGTCATGGGGTTCAATGACAGCAAGGAGAAATGATGGGTCTATATGTGTCATCCGAGAATCGTCATTATAAAGGTAATGATAGCCAAGATACTGTCGCCCTTTTGGAAGCTGTGCTGATGTCGATAGAAAGGGAGACGTGACTCCAAGAAGAAAAGGGCTTCATGAAATCCACGGGGTAAAATCAGGAACTGATGAGGAACATGGACATAGTCAAGATATGGTGAGACTCAAGACTACCCTTGGTTGGGGATATATGTGAAGTATAAGTGGCAACAACCATGAGACTGGGTCTAGTGTCAGGAGGACAACTAGACGTGGGTTAAGTTGTGCGAGAGGCAGGACAAAGTGGATAAACTCAGAGATCAAGGTTACTTGGACTATGGGATACTCAGGGTTTATGGATGATGTCAACAAGAGTAGAATATAATGAATGCCCCAACCAAGGGCGACATGGGGTTCTTTTGTCGAGAAAAAAGAAGGTCGCTAAAGGTGACGACAAAAACTATGTAAAGGATGGAAACAAAGGATTTGTACAATTACCAAATAGACAAAGAATAAGTTGGGAGAAGGGTACAAATATAGAAATGGGTGTCCCAGTGCAATATGGCTTGGCTAGTGAGGGAATAAGTTGATTTAAAAACAGGTGGAGGGTTGGGGGCCCCATAGGTGGGTTTCTGTATTAGGTGAGATGAATGGAAGACAATATACAGATGGGAAAACTGATGGTGAATGACTTGGAGGTATAATGATACTACGAAGGTGTAGTCAAATGAGAACCGTGATGAGATGACGTGGGAGTCCTTTATGGGGAATTTAGCAAAATGAGGAGAAGGAGAAAGCGGCTAATTCTCGGGAATGCAAAGACTATGAGGAGTCCCAGCCCTAGGGGGTGAAAAAAGCATGAGTGTCAAAGTGCTAGAGGGGACTATGAGGGGGACAACTCATGTGGGAGAGAGTGCTATCGGTTGAAAGAAATAAAATGCAGTGGAGGTCTGAGTACTGGAGAGTCGGATGGGGGGACCCTAGAGGCAAATATCAGAGGGTGTGACTGGGATATGCAATTGATATTCAGAGGGAATGATTACATGCCAGTAGCGATCATATACTTGAAAGGGCTATGCTCACGGGTGGTGACCAATTACCTACACACATAAAAAACCAAATACCTACCGTGAACGATATCTGAAAGTAAAGAATATATACAATTTATTTGAGAATATTGAACATGAAAATGCATACCCGAGTGTGATGTGAAAACAAAAATGCTCCCTGGGGGCCAACGATGTATCGTGGTATGGGGAATGTGACTATGTAGGTGGTGGGATCCTAGTCCCATGGTTGAAGACGGATCATAAAACGGACGCTAGGAGCTCCCGTAATTGAGTATGGAAGTTTGGAAAAAGGGACTATATATAGTTGTAGGGCCCACATTGCCACCTCATTTATACCTGCTGTCGTAGTGGATTGACGAGAGGTTTGAGGAGGGATTTGGAGATTTTGGGAGAGCAAGCCAGCCGATGTAGGATCAACGAGTATCAGGTTAGTGGTCGTATCCTCTTTCACAATATTTAGGGTTTCTTTTTTGGGCAGAGCTTGTACGGATGGCCTTACAGGGGGGTTTTGTGAGGGTGGGCCCCCCAGTGCACGGGTGATCGAATGTTTCACGCACATTAGTGCATGTCTATAATTGGTAGAGCTGCACACAGGGGCATCCAAATGGGGAAAACAGGTGCGCATGGAATGGGTGTATGTTCAAATCACAGCAGCGCATTCATGCGTGATTGTGTTCCTGATAGGTGTGCACATGCGCACAATTGTGTAGCGAACAAGCATGCTAGGATGAGCATCTGTGTGTGTGATAGGGGTGCATGTGTGCGCCCTTGTATTGCCAACAATAATGCATGAGTGTGCCACTATGGGATGAACAGGCATGCATATATGCGTGCCTATGGGGAAAAAATCCGCGCCTTAGAGGCAAAGTTGAAGGGTGAAAAAACTTATCTTTTTTGGAGATTTTGGTGTTTTTATGAGTTGTGATGGCTAATCAAATCTTGTATGTGTGGATGCAGGTGACCAGTTGATGATGTTGATCCACTGGAGGGAGAGGGACTGGGCATGCCTGAGAGAAGAAGTGAGAGATGAGGAGTCGACTGTATGGGATGCTTTGGCAGTCTATGGGTTGTTGAAGTTTTTTGAGTGTTCACTAGTGCGGGCACATGAGTACCTACAGCAGTTCCTGATTTCGATGTGGAGTCCAGATCCACAGTGTTTCATTGTTCGAGGGAAGAATCTGGCATTCTCTGCTACAAAGGATGCATATTTTTTGACGGGGAACCTTGTTACCTGCCGAGCCCGTGGTACCCAGAGATGGTCAATTGGATGACCTAGCCCAGACATATTGCTCGGGGAAGGAATTCATGTCGAGGTTAGTGGTAAGGATTGGGGTGATGGACACCCTGGTGCATCATTGTGTGGCATTGATTATTGTGAGAGTCTATGGGTCTCTCGTGACTCAGTGGATTAGTGGTGGTCAACTGAGGATCATGGAGAGAGAACTAGGGGGTAAGCATTTTGCCTGGGGCTTGATGCTTCATGCCAAGATGGTGGGGCATATCAACAGGTGTCGAGCTACTGAATCAGGGGAGTTTTCCTTTATGTCCATATTGGTAGCATGGTTTTTGGAGAGGGTGCCCATGTTGAGGCCTAGAGTTATATTGGATGCACCTGGTGTCTGAGAGCCGCGACTGAAGCGGTGGACGACGATTTTGGTTCGTCATGGTGGTGGGGAGGGTGGCCATTATATTATGGTTGAGGCTGCATGGGTGTGGCATCATATGTCACAAATCATACTCTAATACTCGTATAGTGGTGTGGACTTCTGGGAGGATCCAGATATGGTGCTACCCCCCGGAGAGGTGTTCGACCATAGAGGCATGGTGTTATATTTGAGGTTTTGATCTTTAGATAGTATAGCATGTTATTTATGTATATATGGATGTTGATTATATTAATTATTTGTTGTGTGTGCATATGTGGGACCTCAGGGGCCTATGAGACCACCGTGGGGAGAGCTGCGGGAAGGGGAGAGACAATGGTGGGATGAGGCTAGCGTGGGGCCGACAGATGAGGAGAGAGCAGGCAAGAGATTCCATTTTGATGATCCGTGTGTAGGTCCATCACATCCTCCTCCGACGAGGGATGGGAGAGAGTTCGACGATTTCGCTGCTGGTTGGAGGCGATACTACAGGGAGTGCTCAAGGGTATGTGGGTGCGTATCCAGGATGAGCGAGTCATGGAGTAGTGTGTGGGCCTTCCGGTGGAGTCACAGACCCTAATCCATAGAGAAGATGTAGCGGGGGCAGCTATGACTGGGTGACTTCCCTCGGGACCTGAGGTACCCTTAGCTGGTAGGGCACCTCCTCCCAAAAGAGGACTAGGTGGTGGAGCCTTAGAGGCACCATGAGTGCCTCTGTATATGTATTTTTGTATTTATTTAGGCTTGCGATCCCATTTTGTATATGGTGTTGGGAAACTAATTTTATACTTAGAGGGGTGAGGTGGTTCACCTACCTATGGATATTGTACATGTACTATTTTTTTGTAAACATTGATGGCACATTGACTGATATATATATATATATATATATGGATATACATTTTTGGATCCTTGTGATGTTCACATGTGTTGATGTTTTTCGTTTATGCTGTCTAATTTATGTGTTGTGACATATTTTTGATGGGTTATGTATGTGTAATGGTAACTTGATGAGATAAATTCCAGTCTAAAACTAGGTTATCCATATTATCTGCTATTTGATTGCATTTTCTTGGGATATGTGTGAATGTGATTGAATCAAAATGTCGAGATAAAAGTCTAACTTGCAGATATTTGTGGAAGAGGCAAGGATCATGGACATGGTACACATTGTTGAGCTGGAGGAAAACGAGTTGGGAATATAATAAGACACTAAGGTGATGAATATGACGGCTATTGGCCTCTGCAAGGAGGCCAAAGATGAATTTTTATTCTTCTTGGTTGTTAGTTGATGAGCCCAGGCATATGCCACTAGAGTGGAGTAGTTCATGTGAGGGTGTATAGAGGGCCTAAGAAACCAAAGTGAGATTTTGTGTCCAATGGCTAGCTTCGTTAGCGTAACCAATATGGTAGGCCGAGGGAGGAGGCATCCATCAATAACACAAATGATAGATTAGACGCAAGGCATGGAGGAAAAAGAAGATTAAAAACTCTATAAAAAGTGTACAAAAAGAAAAATCCTAGTGTAGAACAGATATGCTTAGGCGTAAAATTTCTTTAAGTACAACCCGTTGACGAGTTCTTTGAGAGGGTGACCTTCGAGAGAGGCGAGGATGTATGTGCCTTTAGTGAGGAAAAGTTGGATGATGTAAGGTATGTGCCATAATGAATCGAATTTTCCATGGTCGAGGGTATCATGTGTAATATCGTAAGAAAGTACGAGGTCACCTTCGCTGAATGATCGAAGGTTGACATGGCGATCGAAGGTGGCCTTCAACCATTTTTTGGCTGCTTCATTGTTCTGTAATGAAGACCGATGGTCTTCATCCAACGAATCTAAGTTCAAAAAATGTTTCTCCATTGGAGAAGTGTCGGGTAATAATTCAATAACAGTGCACAAGGTGGGAATTTCGCACTCGATGGGGAGCGTGGCCTCGATCCCATGGACACGATAAAATGGTGTGAAACTAGTGGCAGTTTTAACTACCGTGCGATAATCCCATACTGCGGAAAACAACATATGGTTCCAATTGGTCTTATGTTTGTTAATTGTGCATTGTAACATGTTTTTGAGGATCTTGTTGACCAACTCTACCTATCTATTGGACTGAGGGTAGTACGGGGAGGAAAAATCGTGGGATAATCCTAACCTGGAGGAGATTTCGACAAAAATCTCATTCTCGAAGTGTTTCTTGTGATCGGAGACTAATTGTAGTGGGACTCCAAAGCGGGAGATGATGTGGTTAAATAAAAATCACACTATAGTGTCAATGGTTTTGTTGAAGGTGGGCATGGCTTCAACCCACTTGGTGAAGTAATCGACTACAATGACGATGTATTTGTGACCATTTCTAGATGGAGAGTTGCAAGTCAAGAAGTCTATGCCCCATTTGCAAAAGGGTCTAACGATAATGTTTGGGTGGAAAAGAGTGGGTGGTGATATTTCTTTGTTGGCATATAGCTGACATTTTTCACAACGCTTCACAGCATGGATGCAATCATGAAACAATGTGGGCCGAAAATATCCAGCTCGAATGATTTTTCGGGCGGTGGACATCCCTGAGAGGTGGCCACCGCAGGAACTGCTGTGGTATTCATTCAAGACTCTATTGGCTTCATCAATAGTCAAACATCCACAAAGTATGGTGTCGACCCCTCATCGATATAAGATATCGTCGATAAGGACATAGTGAGGGGCCTGGTGCTGAATACGTTGAGGTTCGTCTCAGGAGAGGTGGTTTCCAAACTTCTGTGTTTGGAGGTAGATGAGGAGATCATCATACCTAGGATCATCCAAGGGATTTAAAAGAGATGCTCGTTGGGGAAGTCAGTATTGACGGGAGTACTAGTAGTATCGAAGGGAAATTTCATAATGATTTCATCAAGGACGAGGGCTTTCTTTCTCTTGGTTGTTGAAACTTAGAGGTCGTACTCCTGAAGGATGACGATCCATCGGGAAAATTTTCCATTAATTTTCTTGCGACTGAGCAAGTATTGCATGGGTTGGAATCTTCTACAACCTTGGTAGTTCGAAGAAGGATGTAATGGCGTAGTTTCTGGACTGTGAGGACAAATGCAAGGGTGAGTTTCTCTTCGTGATTGTATTTCAAGGGTGGCCCTGAAAGGTTTTTACTAATATAGTAAATGACATGTTCCCGATCATCATCCCCTAATTGGACGAGAACTCCTGCTATGGAGACGACTGAGGCAGATAAGTAGAGGATATAGTCGTGCTTATAATTGGGTGGACTAATCAACGGGGCATTGGAGAGGACCTCTTTGAGATCATCAAAAGTAGTTTGGGCATGTTCATCCCATTGGAATGGGATATCATGATGTAAGAGGCGAAGGAAACCATGTTCCTGAGTGGAATAATTGGGGACAAAGCGACGTAAAAAGTTAGCTTTTCCTTGTAATCTTTGCAGTTGGCGTAAATTCCAAGGGGGGGGGATTTCTGTGATGGATTAGACCTTGAAGGGGCCCACTATGATGCCGTGTTGGGAGATGATGAACCCAAGGAGGTGTCTAGTGTTTACATAGAATACGCATGTGAGAGGGTTCAACTGAATATTGTACTAACGACACCTGTGAAAGATAATGCGTAAGTCATCAAGATGTTGAGTGCATTTCTTGTATCGACCGGTGAGATCGTCCAAGTAGGCAAGGATGATTTGAGCCAGATCATGAGAGATGTATGTCATGGCGCATTGAAAAGTGGCACCAACGTTCTTGAGGCCAAAAGGCATGACACGATACGTAAAAGTACCCAAAGGGATAGTGAATGTGGTTCTTTATTGATCAGCTGGGTGAATCTGAATTTGGTTGTAGCTAGAGAAACCGTCCATAAAGGAAAAAGCCTCATGGCTGACACAATCATCTATAATTTGGTCGATAAAGGGCGTTGGAAAATTGTCTTTGGGACAAGCATGATTTAGATTGTGAAAGTCCGTACAAACGCAGATAGTGCCTAGTTTTTTTTTGACGGGGACGGGGTTGGAGACCCATGATGTATATGCGATGGGGTATATGAACCCTACAACGCGTAATTTTTCAATATTGGCTTTGATGGTTGCCTCTTTGGATGGGTGTAATGGAATTTTCTTTTGTCGTATAGGTGTGATATCAGGCCAAGTGTCTATATGATGTTCGACAATAGAGGGATCAAGGCTGGGCATTTCCCATGTATGACCAGGCAAAAGTTTCCCAATACTCCTAGAAGAGAGCTTTGTAAGCTATGAGTTCTTTAGGAGAACATGCAGCGCCAATGGAAATTTCATCTATGATTCTAGGTTTGATGGAAATATCTATTTTGACGGTGGGGGAAATGTTGGCCATGTTACCTTCTTCAAAAGCATCGGGGGCAGGGATAGGATTATTGAACCAATCTATATGCCCTAAGGGGAGAAAATATTTGGTTTCAATTGCGTATATGGGGGTTTGTTTGGGAAGCGTAAAGGATTCCTTTGAAAGAAAGAGAACTCTGTGATGGAGAGGATCCCATGGGAAATCGGGCGTAGTTAACTCCTCGAGGATGTCTTTGTCGCAGTGGAATTGTCGAGAATATAGGGGATCCAGAGGAGTAACATTGATGACTTTCACCATGTGGTTGTCTTCTGGTGGTGACGATGTAGAGGGGATGATGCAAGGAGGTTGTGATGGTTCACTCGACATAAACCAAATATCAAGATATTGTGGGTTGAAAATGGTAGTCAGGCGTAAAATTTCCATGGGGAAATGAATTGGAGAATTGGGGGGATTTGGGAGAAAATCCTCCTCAAGACTATATATGAAATAGGGAGGAGTGGGAAGTGCCTCAAGATCTGGGGAAAATATATAAACCATATCTAGAGAGGGAGGAGGGTGGACTACTGTCATCACTGGAAGTGGGGTTATGGAAGGATTGGGAATAAGGGCCACTTGATGACGCCTATATTCGATGATCATAGGACATTGATATGTGAAGTGATCAAGTGATTCACATAGAGAGAAAGGACATATCATATGTTCATTGATTGAGTTTGTGACATAGTGGATGTCAGTGACATGTGTGTGAGATGATGCGGATGGGAGGGGTTCTTGCTAAAATATTTGGCATATGGCTTCTAGCATCTGCCAAAAGTGAGGTAGCGTAGGGCAATGGTGGGTGAAATGGCCATATTCTGAACAAATGGCACATGGGAATTTGGTTTGAAGGCCTTTGGATTTTGTAGGGGATGTAATGGTAGTATTAGATGAACTGGATGAAACGACAAGTGGTGTCATTTCTCGAGGGAGTTGAATTAAGTTATGCAGCTCGGGGAGCGACGGGAATTTATTGGTAGGGTGTCCATATTTCTCACATAGTGTGCAAGGAGGTTGAACTCGGGGTGGAACTGGAGAGGTGGGATATTTCTTATTCGATCTGCCCCCATCTGTAGTAGTGGTGCTAGTGAGTGGGGGTGCGGGTGGTGTGGTGGGAGTCAGTATTGGAATCTGCATCGGGATTCCTTCTGTTTGGGGAGTGAGGGATGGTTGAGGGACCATAGGGTGGATGTAGATACCATACTGGAATTTCCAATACCATATTGGGAAGGGTAAGAGTTGCAACTACCTGGAAATCTTGTACGCCTAGTGGGGGGTAAAATAAGGGGATTTGAGTAATGGATTGGGGGACTGTCTCCCAAACCTGGATGTGGCCCTGGGGGAGGGTGTAATTGGGAACAGGAGGAGCTGGAGGGTTCTCAAGGGATTCCTGAGGAAGGAGCTCTGCGATGAGTGGGACGTCAGATAGTAATGAAGCCTCTATCGAAGGAAGGGTATCTCCATTTTCTGTTCCATTGGAGGATATGACACATACTTGTGTTTAGGGATGCACGAGCGAAGGTGATCCATGGTACGTCCCTAGAAAGGATGGGTCTTTGAAAATTTTGGGACCCATCTCGATGAGTGGGTAGGCCTTGAGATTAGTGTGAACAAAGGGTAGGATATTATCGATATTGGAGGAAGGGTTGGGCTCATAATGTGGCACCTAGTCGATAGTGTCGATCTTTCGGTTGTGGGGGTACGTCATTGTGAGAAACACAAAACAGGCCACAACCTTTATTGCATACATGTATCTACGCCCAAAAATAATGTTGTAATAAAGCAGAGCATCGATAAATTAAATGTCAATGCGGATAGTCTTGCCCCTGAGTTCAATGGGGACATTTTGAAAGAGCCCTTCCAGAGAGGATGGTCATCCATCATAAGCTCTTAGAGTAATGGTAGATGGTATGAGCTTGGGGGAGCCAAGTTTCTTCTATATAGTTTTGGACATGATGCATGTGGATGCACCCTCATCAATGATGCAACAGTGAATTGTGATGTTCTGGATTTTAACCGGTATTTGGAAAGCGACCAAAGAGGGGAGACGAGGTTCCCCACTGTCAAGATCAAAGGTGATGAGTCGAGTATCAACAGGGTTAACTGCCCTTAGGGTGGAAAGTAACAACTTCCGTTGAGTAGGACAGGTTTGAAGGACTCCTAAAACTGACATGGCCGCAAGATATTATGCCAAGTCATCGACTAGACTATAATTGTTTGCCACCCTAGCTTGAGGGTTGTTGACATTTCTTCATAATGGGATGCGAGGAATACAAAGGGGTGGTTCATTATTAGGGAGAGGAATCATCAAAGGTGGTTCAGTTGTGACTGGGGCTGCTTTCGAGGTAGTGGGAGCAGAGTCAGGGGGTGTGGTGTATTGACGACTGCGTGTTTGTAGGAGAACTTCTTCCTCACTAGTGAGGAGTATAGTGTGATCTGTAGGAGTGCCTGGGTTTAGATATTGTCTCATCTGTGGTGGGGCCGGATGCATATCTTGTTGGCTAGTCATTATCCCTTGGTGTGGAATGGGGTTTTGAAGTATGGCAGGGGGTGGTTGTTGTACATATTGTTGTGGGGCATGTTGGGGGGAAGGTGGTGTTGGGGGATGTGTTCCATTTCCAGATTCTTTCATTTGTTTGAAGTCAACAATTTGAGGGAAATGGTGAGTATAATGGCCATACTCACTGCAAAGGGCACAAGGGAAGTTTGTCCGAAGATTGTTGTTGTTCTTCCCTTAGCATTTGTTGTTATTTCCCCCATGGGGGTTCTGGTGCCCCTGATTCTGGTTGCCCCTGGTAGGTTGGTTCTTTTGGGGGTGGTTCTGGTTCCCTCCTGGTCCTGGATTATTATTGTTTCATTTTTTTCCTTTATTTTTGGCATTGTTAGACTAATGGGTCAGATTTGTCATATTCAGTTGTTCAAAATTGTGGACTTGCTGAATGGGAGAGGGATGAACACAGTTAACCCCATCATGTGGTTTTCCTTGTGGAGAAGAAATTGGATAGGGAGGACCAGGAAATGGGAAATACATATTATGTTGTGGAAATGATCCATAAGGTACATAGGGAGGAGTGGCACTTTCACTAGTGCTTAGGGTGTAAGAAGAGGTAGAGGTGTTTCCAGAACTCGGTTAAACATTCAGGCATGTCATGGATGTCGGCGGGGGTCCACTTATGGGTGGAGGGAGGGAAACAAGGTATGGTTGTTGATAAGGGGGAGGAGGATAATAAAGGGGTCCTCCATATACCGACGTATATTGAGGTGTTCCATACATATGTGGTTGTTGGAGGTGTGGATTGTGGTGTGTAGTGGTACCAATCAATCCATCCATGGAGTGAGACATCCCAGGTTTGTCCTAGCTTAATGGAATGGGTCTTGAGGTGTCAAGTAGTACCATATATAAGTATCCTGACTGTGAATAAATGAGTTCGAATTGTTGATCCTTGCTAATGGCTTCTTCTTAAGATTGGGGGAAGGTGGCAGCCACATCCTTGACAAGGAGGGAAACAAGTGATTTGAGAAACCAATTGAGGCATTGTTTCTTTGTGGCCTCATCTTTGCATAGACTACGTTACCAACACCATTCGTGAATGTGGTCAGTGATGTGTGTAGCGAAGGTTTGTTTAAACTCTGAGAGCAGTTCAAGACCATTTTCATGATGGATTGGTAGTTGAAAGAAGGTAAAAAATGATTTGGCCAAATATTCAAAGGTCACATGGGACCCGGGTTTTTCTTCTACATACCACTTGGCTAATGGGCCAGTGAGTGTGCATTGAAATAATATCAAGAAGATGGATTCATCCACGATGTTGTTTGAAGAGCACCATAAGTGGAAGGTCATAATATAGTTGGCTGGTTCATCTCTCGCTTTGCCTTCAAACTTGAATATGTTTGAAGGGAGTTTAATAGGCATTGTAGGCCATGTGGGGTCGTGCAATATAGGATCACTGGTGAGTTTAGTCAGATCTGATATGTTGAGGGAAGCCAGGTATGGCATCTGGGGTGGTGGGGGAGGATTAATTCCCGTCATGGTAGGAATGTGTTGTGTACCTGACTCCTGAGGAGGGTTAGTTCCAGCCATGGTGTGAGTGATTTGTGTACCTGACCCGTGAGGGGGGTTAGGTGGGGTTGTACTTCCCCCTTGGGAAGAATTTTTCCCCTTGTTTCCATGTAAAGGAGAGAGAGTGGATGGTTGACCTTGGGAAGTGGACCCAATTAAAGTGGAACCAAGAAAAGAGGATCCAAAGACAGTAGAACTTATAGGAGTGTGAGAAGGTGGAGCCTATGAGTTGGCAAGACTAGAAACTTCCCCTAGAATGGGAGGGATATTTAGCAAGCTTCTGGAATGACGGGGATTCTGTGGGTCCCCTATGATGTCTGACTAGCAGAGTGGATGTGTGAAAATGGTGATGAGAGAAATAAATGAACAAGAGTCTTTGTTATGATTTTTGGACCTTCACAATATATCTCACAATCACATGTAATCACAAGAGAATCATACATAAATCAATTGATACATAAGAATACATGTTGGTAGATAGATTTTGTCTGCATGGGAGAACAAAGAAAACAAATGCTTGTGTCCTAAAAATATGTAACATCCTTCCTCTCAAATAGCACTAGACTTTCCAATAACACTCGACAGTGGGGTCTAAAGCCACCGGAATAGAAACTAGTGAAGGATGAAATAATCAGTTATAATGAGGGGTAGAGGGGGCATATCCTGAAAGAGCTAGTGATATTTCCCAATAGCCACACAAAATCTGATCAAGGTGCAATTGCAGCCCAAAATTTTCACCTGGGTAGATGTCCTAAAATTTGGTCACTAGGTACCTTGGTAAAAGTGCGACATTTAGATTTTTGGCCTAAGAAATGGGTCACGGGCTGGATCTCATCCAAGAGGTGGGTTCCTCAAGAGGAGATGCACAGAACAACCGAAACTCGACCTTCAACCCTTCACGGGTATCTCCCTGCCTTATGGTGGAGGAACACTTGACTTGGAGGATTTTAAAGTTCCCTATTTGAAAAATTCTATTGTTTTAAGATGTGAGAACCAGATAATGGGGAGTTATTTGGATGCCTATCCCTGAGATCCTACCTAGACTGGAAAAAAAAATTTGGCACCTCATGTGGAGGAAAACTTAGTGAGTTTTTAGAAAAAATTTATAGGTGGTTGTTTGAGAGATTGGGGGTGTGAACCAATCTCGTTGAAATTAAGTGGGAGTGGATAGTCTCATCAAGAAAAAGGGGTGGGGCATTTCAAAATCCCTTTGGAGGAAACTTACTTCAACCTCCATGATTTTCTAGATGAAGCTATGTGAGTGAGTAGTGAGTTTGTGTGTGAATAAGTGAAAATGTGCCAAATTTTTAATAAGTTAGGTGTCACCTTGTTGCATGTGGACTTCATGTGGTCCTTTACAAGTCTTGATTACTTAATTTACTAAATGTCATTGGTACAACCTTGCGAAATTTTAAAGTCCCTAGAGAACTAGCATGTGGACATGTGGGTCCTTAGCAATCCTTTAACTCCCTAGTGTGATTTAATCTAAGAAAGCTTCAACAACTATCCTAGATTGTGGACATGTGGGCATGTATGCGCCTGTTACAAAACCTTTAAACTTCCCTAGTGATTTAATCTAAGAAAGTAAATTCAAAACTATCCTATCTTTGTAGCATGTGGGCACATATGGGCCCTTACAAATTTAAGATATGTTTGAAAAAAGAAACTAAGACGAGTCTTGAGGGGGTTGTTTTCCTCTCCTAAAAATTTTGTCTTTTAAGGGAGATGAAATTTCCCCTCAATCATTTTTTTGATTCTCAAGATCACTCTATGGCGTGAGAGAAGAGCATACTCAAATATTGACGTTCAATTTATGGTCCCAATGCAAGTGGTTATATTTGTGATATAGAATGATTCCAACTTATCTTTAATCAAAGAAATCCATCCATGTCGCAAAATGAAAGCAAAAAGAGGATAAATATGGATTTTAACCTCCCTAAGTGCCTATTTTTTTACTAACCCTTCATGTGGAGAGGGAATATAAGTGTGGTGCATATTACAATTTGCATAGAATCAAACTCAAAAAGGCTATGGGCCTTCAACAGATCACAAAAACCCTTACAATGTATGATTTTCTGGACAAATGTGCGGGTCACAGAGTAAACATAGGTGCATTGGGCGCTAATTCACAAATAAAAAATGACCTTTTGACGCAGGTGCACAGAATGCACTAAGAAACACAGTGAGTTAGTTGCACGTGCTCGGAAGACGCACATGTGGGTTAGAAAACCCGTGCACTTTCTATTACATAGTCGGGAAGAAAATTTCAGATGAAATTCTCACAAATCAGCTTCGAATTTGGCTTTTTGCAGGTAGGCATGGGCTTGTTCTGGTTCCTACAAGTTAAATAAAAAAAATGGAAGTGTTCAATCAACCCAAATGAGGAGAAAATTGATACCTATCCCTAGTGGAGTCACCCATCTGTTGCATCCCTTTCGTCACCTAAATGAGAAAAATAAGGACTCTTACAAGTCCAGTTGGGTTAGCTAGACAAGACAATAGTGAATGCAAGAGTTAGAAACATCATGCATAAGAAATAAACAAAGAACTAAACTAATAACAATAAAAGAAACTAAACTAGAGTGGATAAGGGAAATAGAACAAAAACTAAACAACATGCATGCCACCAATGGATAAGTTGTATTAGTGGGAAAACACCAAAGAGAAAGGGAGACTTATGGGTCCCCTCTTCCTCCAAGGGAGGTCTCTTGAACCCCCAATGATTGAGATCTTCTTACAAGTAGCAAACTAGAAGGAAATGGTAAAGAAATCCAAAGCTCATTCACTCAAGAGGTGACATGAATGGCCAAATGAAATGGTGCTTGTATGCTCTAGTGAGGAAAGAGGTTCCTCTAAGAGAATATAGGTAGCATAACATTACAAATGAATTCCTTGAAAATATAGTGCACCCATGGCCTCTTTTTATACAAAATCTTTGACGCATTATTCAACCAGTCTTTAGTGTGAACAAGGGGCTCTTTAGGGCATCCTTAGGTCTTTGACCAACCCCCCACTCGGATTCAACTCGGATTTGGGTGTCAAATTGACTTGGGAGATGAACCAGAAGTGGGTGGAAGGCCGACCAAAATCATAATTGTGCCATTCTGAGGTGTGCACGACTTTTTGCGTCCACAGTCATGCATCGGGCACATATGTGCTTTTCTAGTGTTTTTTTACTATTGCACGTGCACACGCTTCCTTTGTATCCTTAGTGCATGCTGATTTTATAACAATTTGTATAGTTTTGTGCCCTTTGGAAATGCATTTTTTAGGCCATGGATAAACTAATGGGTTTTTGGGGATGCTGGATTCCTGTAACCATTTGCGAACGAAATTTTAGTGATAACATTTATCATAACATGCTAGTAGAAATCCGATCTTCCGAGACTATTTCCATGGTATACTATGTTATGGATCAACATTAAGAGCTTGTCCTTCTCTCTAGAGAAAGGAAATATTCATCCTTAAAACATTTATTTGAATATTTAGAAGAAGTCGAGGAGAACATCCATGCTAGAAAGAAGATTTGAGATCGAGTATGTTTTGAAAATATGCATGCACATGATGAACATCAAGAGGATTGTCAATATATTTCAAATTTGTAGCAAAAAGAAAACGAATATGAATCAAATGTAGAACAACAACAAGGTTGTAAGTATGTATTAAATTTGGAGCCAGATTCTTCAGTATGATCAGATTTTCCTATAGACAGGGATGCATGTCATATTTATGATCAGTTTCTGAAATATTTTGAGCATGAGGTAACAGATGATTGTATAGATAATCATATGTTCCTAGTTGAGCATTATCAATATGATTTAAATTATGTTGTACAATTATCTCATGATCATTATTTTAAAGAATAATTTGTCTCTCCTGATGACCAAGATCTGCTTATGAAAGAGAAAGAAGGTTATCGGTTTTCAAGCAAAGAGGCATTCATGGATGAGCAGTTTTTTCCTGAGGATCAACATGTTTCTGATCTTGGTTTCAAAGATTCATTTGCAACCTTGTTGGAGTCAAGTTTTTCATATTTTCTGAAAATTTCAGATTTCATTTAACCATCATTCACGGGTGAGTATGGTTTTCTGAAGCACTCTCTATCACTGTTAGTATATTTATATTTTTATCTATTGATCAATCATAGAGACAAGATCATCTCGGCCTTGAAATTACTTGAATGACTACTGTGGAAATCTTCTTTTACTTCACCAAATTGCGTATCTGGTTAGAGGTAGGGCAGTGTAGGAAATAATCTTGCCTCCCAAGCATTTTATTTCCTTCAAGCTTGCAATGGGTAATAATATCTCTTCTCGATCCTTGCTTTACTTAGTTTATAGCAGATCTTTCAGTTTTCTTGAATAAGTGGAAGTTGTTGGCAGTGTTTAGAGGTTGGTTAAACAGTCGAATCAATAGACCAATGGATAAGGCAATTGTAACTGCTAAGGTTCTTGTAAGGCTCACATGGAGGCCGCCATCCCAGTTGGATCCTAATGTTAGCACAAACATATGCAACGACAAAAGTAACTCAAAAGCATTGTGAACCCTAATTCTGGAAAATGGTTCTACCAAAATTTTCGTTCGAAGTAGGTCGACAAGTTCCTTTGTTTGTATAGCAAACGTCCAAACACAACATTCAAATTAGTCCATTTCAGGATTTAAATACAAGCAATTAGACAGGTTCAATTTTAAACGGAGGATATCTCGTGTACAATTCAGATTAGTGGCTCTCATGCATTCAGAGCTTCGAAGTCATGAAAGGATTAATGACCAGACAAAAGCCCTGAAGTGTCGAAGTTTCGAAGTCCCGAAGTGATGAGACACTTCCACATCAACTGAGAGAAAGTAATTTAAGGAGATATTCATGTCCTACGTTCAAAATCTCTTGAAGCCCAAAGTCCTAAAGTAACGAGAGACTTCCACATCAACCAGGATAAAGTCACTTCGAGAGATATTCATTCCCCCATTTCAAAATCTCTTGAATCCCAAAGTGTCGAAGTAATGAGAGACTTCCATGCCAGCCAAGAGAAAGTAACTTCAAGATATTACCATGCTCTACATCTCAAAGTCCTGAAGTGACGTCAAGTTTCAATGTCTCTTCAGGCCCTACCACTCCACGGGTGTTTTTCAACTTAGCACATGCCACTTATCCATTGAGGAAGTGTAGCATTCATTTGATGCTACCATGTCACTCTAGGCCTGTACCACTCCAGAATTTTTTCATGCTTCACAATCCAAAACTCCCAAATCCTGAAGTGCTGAAGTGATGAAGACACATGCTGCTCATCCATCAGTAACTATGAAAACACAATGATGTCATGCCACTATGTCAGATTTGGGAGATCATTCTCCAGGAGATATTCTTTCTCAGCATTCAAAGCTCCCAAGGGCCAAAATTGGCTCCATCTCTAAACATGGTTAAAAGGATTCTGGAGTTGGCAGATGAATAAATTTAACAGGGTTACCAAGATCACAGATTGGAACAGATCGACAACCACACTTCATTGCAAGGATGAAACATGCTCGAACGTTAAAATTATAGATAAGTCTCGCAATATAAACCATGGTATAGATAAATAGGTATGTGGAAGTTGGTGGTGGATTACAGGGGTCGGAGCAGTGTGGATCAAAACTACCCTTGCCAACTTCCACAATCACATTCTTATATAGGGTCCAATCTGAGAGAAATGTGTGGAAACAAAGATAGGCATTAATCCTCGTCCTAATCCCATGGAGAAATCATTTAATTAAATAAGTACTGATGGTTGAACAATCGACTACCCCCTTAAATGGAAGCATGGAGGGTATGGCTGAGGAGACAGAAAACTGTCATCCTAAAGTACCACAGTGGGAAGTTTTTCCTGCAGACCTATATTGACCAGAGTTTCCTTCTGACAGAAGGAACATGATAGACAAGAGAAGACACATGGAATTGGAGAAGCGATGCCCAATAAGGAATACATGTCATTTCTTTTTGGTTTCCAACAGGCTCCTTGATTTTAGCAGTTTGTTAGATCTGTTGGTACAGATGTTAGACTTGTAGTTTTTTGTCGAGAATCCTAGGATAGGAAGGCCATATCACACTCCTAGTTGTTTTCTTTTGTTTTGATTATAAATACATCTGATGAATGATATAAGGAAGTGGGGGGGCAATACCGAAGGGGGTTATGAGAAATGTTTATGACTGTATATTTCAGTTTGTAAGCCGGAGGGGCATGCGTCTATAAATTGTATGTTATTGAAGATTCATATGAGTTGTTTCATCATATTTGTCTTCTATGTTCTCTATTCTATTATTCATCTTGTTTGAATGTATTGCTGACTTTAAGGATTAAAATTTTCCTTTGATTGATAGATTCTTGATGCAGTAGAGGGTCTTTTGTAATATTGCCTATTTATCATTGTTTACAATTCAGACACATCTAAACTCTCTTTGCATAGAGGATCTATGCTTAGCGAAGATTCGTCTTTATGTTAATTATGTTATTCTTCTCTTCATCATTATACAAACCTTTTGTCTGATAGCCAGCTTAAATTCCTTCAATGAGAAGATTGTTTATGACACCATATCCCAATGGTCTATCACTGATCTACAATGACATCTATTGTCTTTTCCTTTCTTTAAATTCTTGTTGATCCCTGATTTCAAACTCAATATCTTTAAAGCCAAAGATATTGAGTTGCTATATTTCTATTTTTACATTATTATTCTTGTATAGACCTTTTAATTGTAAATATACCCTTGGTCTCATATATATATACCAAGGAGACCTAGTTTTAGGATCATCTAATCTCTTACATTTGTTTTATTATAAAAGGAATTTTCATCTTCGAACAGGCTTCACATTCATTATTCTCTCTTTATCAAGGAGTGGAGTTAATTATGTTTACATTCATTATTCTATAGCTTAGATATATTTTATGAATTATTTTTATTTAATATATGTAACAAAAGTCTTCTGATAAACCCTTTTTGGTCAAAGATC
Organism: Picea engelmannii; assembly: GCA_009831015.1. NCBI lineage: Eukaryota > Viridiplantae > Streptophyta > Pinopsida > Pinales > Pinaceae > Picea > Picea engelmannii. The sequence continues at coordinate 123,940 of ML791268.1, read as the reverse complement.
AATTGACTTCGGGAGCAGAATTAGCTCACAAGTTCGTGTTGAACCTTCACAATTGTCCCCACAGGTCAAAGTCCTAAACTTCGGGTGCAAAATATACTTTTCAGGAATTTTGGAACACCTGCAGGGTCGTCCACGTGACCCTGATTGAAAACCATGGGCTTAAACTTCCACCCTTCCTCACTTCTGGAATTCGGGCTTTGGGCATTCTTGACACACCTGAATCCAAATCTGCCAAACTCTGAACTCACGAACACATGCAGAATAGATATACGATTCACACTCCTCTCACAACCAACGACTATGATCTACTTTGGGGCTTCGACGTTCAGGAGTTTTGAATGCACCAAATCTTTTTTCTCCTGAAGTTCTCCATACCCAGAGTTATAGATCAAGCTCCACCCATCCCTTTCCAATCTACGGTTCCGATGGACTTTGACACTTCAGGACTTTTTTCCTTTGGGACTTCACCCCTCGTTTCCCCCGAAGTGACGGAGATGATACCACATGTCTATGCAATCAATGGATAAGGTTTTATCTTCTTACCTCTTTGGCGCTTCAGAAAACTTCTGGTCAACGCTCCGATTTCTCCTTTCTCCCTTATCCAAAGTCCATGATCTGTTGATGCATGTCTTTCTTAGATTGATGACCACAATTTAATTCAACAATTCAGGATTCAAGAGTTTTGATTTCACCACTCTTGATTTCCTCCAGATTTCTCTTCTCCCGAAGTACACAGATCTCTGTCGCATGTACTTCCTGGATCTAATGGTCCATATTTGTTCTCTCTCTTCTCGAACATTGGAAGAATTTTGGTCAACAAACTCTCCTCGTCATTCTTCTAGAGTATCCAACTTCCAGATCTCCAGATCTATCAACACATTTTCATTGCAACTCAACGGTCACGATGAACTCGGACTCTTCGAGCTTTCAGAGTTCTTTCTTCCTCTTTGTGACTTTCGTCTGAAGTGCCTTTCCTATGAAGTACTAGATCTATCGACACGTTTTCTTTGATACAAATAGACTAGATCTATTTTGACACTTTGGAACTTCGGAAATTTGTGCTTCACACCACAACTCACCAACCTTTCCCTCTGAAGTGTTCCCCTATCAAAGTAACTAATATTCTACCACGCATCCTCTTGACCCAACGGTCAGGACTCGCTCCACTCTTCATACGTCGTTGACTTTTCATGTTTCACTACCCCCTTCTTCCCAGATAGTTTCTTCTCCAAAATGAATGATACACTGACATGTATCCTCCTCTGTATCTACGGTCCAGATGGACTTCAAGTTCCGTAACTTCGAACTTAGAGATTTCTTCAAAATAAATGATGCTACGTGCTCCTTTCACTTTGCATTCCTGACCTCTTCGACACTTAGTCAATTATTGACCTTCTGCACTCCTTGCACCACATGGTCTAAAGTTCTTGTTATCCCTCCTAAGATTCCCTGAGTCAAATCTCAACTCTATCAATGCACACCTTCCAGACAATATGCACTCCTTGCATCCGAGCTCTCAAAAGAGAAACAATTGAAGCTTAAGTAACACTTCATAAGTCCATATACTCAATTATGAACAACATACATCAGTATAATGAAATAAACCCACATAGAACATATCATTCATTCAAATACACACTGAAATGAACATTGTCCAAGCTTTTGGATCAATTTTTGTTTGTTCTATTCATTCATGAAGTATTTACATAATTAACACAGTTCTTCGTTGTCTCCAGAATCTCTATGTATAACTGATACCTCTAACTTCTCATCCTCTATCCTCTATCCTCAAAAAAATACAAAAAATGTATCTAAGGAGTGGCTTCTCGAGATCTTCTCTATCATATCTGAATTCTATCCCATTGTCATTCTAGTGGTTACCTACTTAGTCCTATTACAATAAATATGAGTTATTATCAAATAAGAGATGACACTCTACATCTGTAACACCTTATAGTCGTAAAATAATTTACAACATTCTGTAATTCTCAGGAAGTGACCCAATTTTACAAAAAAAGTGTTTTAAAAGAAATATTTCTAAAATATTTCAACAACTCGCTCTATTTATGTTAAATGTTGATTTGAAATTTTGGTTCGCTGAGGTGTCGAATTCTTCCTCCTCTCTCGGCCTCTTTTACTTTAATGGCGATGCTCCTGCATCATACTCCCCTAGCTAAAATATTCATGGACTCATGTCCATGAGCTCCTGCACCGTTTTTCCATGTTTCAAAATGTCAAGTTGAGTGACCCAACTCGAATCTTCCACTAGGTGATCTTTCCACTTCACCAAATATTCAGGATACATCTTCCTCCTGGTTTTCTTTCCAAATCTATGTTATAATATTTTCTCCATATGAGCTTTTTTTGTTGTGGGAATCTGTTTGTCCCACTAAATAACTTCGTGGTCATCTAGTTCTCATGCATTGTCTCTCCTGTAAGGATACATGTCTGCAACATTGAATATCGATGATATCCCAACATTGTCTGGCAACTCAATCTCATAAGGATTGGTTGCAAATTTGTTGAGGATCCTACATGGTCCTATCTTCTTCATCTTCAACTTGTTATATGTTCCCCTTGGAAACCTTTCCTTTCTCAAATGAGCTAAAAATTCATCTCCAAATTCAAATTAAACTTCTCTTCTTTTCTGATGAACTTTGTTCTTATAATTTTGATTACTGTCCTCTAGCTTCTCTCTAACTCGATCATGGAGTCTGTGCATCTCTGTAGAAAAATCTTCTACTCCACTACTCCTAAGATCATCTTGATTCATATTTCTCAATTATGTAATCCCTCTTATATGTATTCCATACACTATTTCGAATGGACTTTTCCCAGGACTCTTATTTACCAAATTGCTAAATACAAATTTTGCCTGTGCCAGAATTTGATCCCACTCATGGCCCTTCTCTGTGACTAAACTCCTCAATAAATTTTCCAAACTTATGTTCACCACTTCAGTCTGTCCATTTGTCTAAGGGTGATATGTTGAACTGAAAGACAAGTTTGTCTCCAACCTCTTCCATATATTTCTCCAAAAGTGTCCTACAAACTTTATGTCTCTGTCTGAGACTATGCTCCTAGGAAACACGTGTAGTCTCACAACTTCCCTAAAAACTATTTGGCTATGTTTGTAGCATCACTTGTTTTCTGACATGGTATTAAATGTGACATCTTGGAAAATATGTCTACCACAAAAAAAATGGAATCACTTCCCTTTTGGGTTCTAGGTAATCCCAATAAAACATCCATACTAATTAAATCCCAAGGCCTTTCTGGAATAGGAAATGGTTGATACAAACCAGTGTTCTATTGTCTCCCTTTCGCATACTCACAAATTTTGTATTTGTTAACAAACTTCTTCATGTATTCCATCATACCTGGACAATAATACAAACTTTTCAGTTGTGCAAATGCTTTGTCATGGCCGAAATGTCCGGCTAGACCTTCACTATGTTTTTCTTTCAGCAGATTATCTCACATCGAGCATCTTGGTATGCAAAATTTGATTCCCTTAAATAATAATCCATCCTGGATGAAATGTTTTTCCATGTGCTTCGGTCCCCCAACAAAGGATTCTCACATGCCTCATAAGCCTCCTTAAAATATGGACCTTCTTGGTACATCTCCTTAAGGTGTTCAAACCCTAAGGTCTTCACCTGGAATTCCTATATAATCAAACTCCTCCTCCTCAAAGCATCTGCAAGTTTTTTAGCACTTCCAGAAATATGTTTAATGACAAAAGTAAAATTCTTCATGAATTGTACCCACTTAGAATGCCTCTAATTGAACTTTTCTTTCCTAGTAATAAATTGTAAAGCTTGATTATCACTATACAAGACAAACTCCTTTGGAATTATATAGTGCCTCCACTTCTTCAAGTCTTATTATCTTAACTCAAAACTGCTCTTAGTGGAATACTTTTTATTGATATCATTCAGTTTCTCACTGAAATAAGAAACTGACTTATTATGTTGAATCAATATTGCTCCAATAACTACTCCACTTGCATCACATCTTACCTAAAATGTTTTCCCAAAATATGGTAAGACCATAATTGGATGTCTTGTGATATTCTATTTCAACACTCTGAATCATTTTTCAGCCTCCTCTGTCCAATTAAATGACTTGTGTTTCTTCTTCACAGTATCTAGTATGGGTGTACATATATCAATGAATTTTATGATAAATTTCCTATAAAAACTTGGTTACCCATGAAAGCTTCTCACTTCAAATATTCTTCTAGGAGATGTCCATTATTTGATTTCTCTCACCTTCTTTGTATCCATATTCAATTCATTTGAAGAGATCACAAAACCCAAGTATATGAGTTATGCCTTCATGAAATAACTTTTCTTCAAGTTTATCAACAACTTTTCTTTCTGCAACCTCATCATCACTAATTTCAAGTGTTTTAAATGTTCTTCTTCTATTTTATAGAAGATTAGTATATCATCTAGATATACAATCAAAAATTTTCCTATGATGTATTTCAACACTTCACTCATCAACCTCATAAATGTGTTTGGGGAATTTTTCAACCCAAATGGCATGACTAGCCATTCAAAAAAACCTCATTTGTCTTGAATGTTGTCTTCCATTCATCTCCCTCTCTCATTCTTATCTGATGATATCCACTCTTCAAGTCTATATTTGAGAAATAGCTTGATCAACTTAAGAAATCCATCAAATCATCCATTCTTGGAAAAGTGAATTTATACCTGATAGTGATATTGTTGATGGCTCTAGAATCTATACACATTATCCATCCTCCATCCTTCTTTGGACTCAACACAGTTGGTATTGCGCATGGAATTAGAATTTCCCTGACTAAACTTTTATCTAACAACTCCTAGACTTGACTCTTGACTTCTTCATTCTCTCAAGGGGTCAACCTATATGTTTTTTTGTTTGGCAAACTGGCTCCTGGAATAAGGTCAATGTGATGGTTGATACTCCTAATGGGTGGAAATGAGTCTGGAAACTCATCCACTACTATGTCCGCTAAATTCTCTAACAGTTCATATATTTCTTCAAGTAATTCATCCATAGAATTATTTGTAAGGACAACCCTTGGCTTCCTAACTACAACAAACTGCATTTCTTGTTCCTTCTTCACCTCATTCAATAGTTCCTTCCCACTCATGAGAAGTATACTAGAACTAACCTCCTTCTTTGGCTCCTTGTATTCTATTGAAAACAACATGTGTGTTCTACCATTCTTCTGTAGGGTGTAAGTATTTTTTCTCCCATCATGAATGAAATTTCTATCAAATTTCTAGGGTCTCCCCAACAAAATATGACAAACATCCATAGGAATTAAATCACTTAAAATCTCATCCCTATAGTGATCCAGATTTATGAGCAGAACGAACTGATTAACAGATTGAATACAATAAACACAGAGATATGGAGAATAACACAAATATCCAATGAACAATATCTTCTATTAAATAATGAAATAGGATGAAACTATAAAACTGCAGAACTGAAACTTGTTCAAATGGTGGTAGCTATCTATGAGAAGAGATGTGGCTACTACGTGCATCCATCTAAGAAAAATGGACTACAATGAGGCTCCATATGCCTTTTGTATATTACTCATGAATTCCAAAACCCTAGACATCCAAAACCCTAACCCTACAAGGTGAAACGCCAAAATTCATGTGGGCCCTATAGGTAAGTTGGTGTAATTTGGTACGTCAACTTCCTAGGGTCACAAGTTTTGCATACGACCTCTGTTTTAGGCGTGTAATAGCCCATTGGAAATGTATTTCAGAGAACTACACATTCTGTCATCAAACTCTAACTTCATCTATAGTTTGACTATGGCGAGACAAAAAAAAATGTTTAGGGCCCCAAAACGGCCCTGGAAGTACATCAAGATGTGCTGACATGAAAACATACAAACTAAGTTATTTGGATTAGGTGAGAGGCCACCCATATCCACCTGGAGGATGTGCAAGGATTCTAACAGCCCCAGAAGTGTAGAACCAACCATTATAAAGAAGTACAAAAGAACGTGATGAACAAAAGCGGACACGAGGAGCCAGTTGGAATAGTTGGGTGGCCACCAATATCCACCTAGATCAATTCCCCCCCTTAGGAATAAATGGTCTATGTTGGTCCTGATATTAATCCTGATGATCAAAGAGTGATTTCACGCATTAGGAATGTTTAAAGAAAATGTTTTAAATGGGTTCTTTTCCTACCTTTAGTTCTATAAGAAATGATCTTTCAATGAAATTAATAATACGACAGTACAAAGGTTGTATTTCATTGTCTGAGTCATAACTATAGTGTCAAATGGTGTGAAATAAAGTTACAAAACTGTTAAAAAAATTTAGGCATCAATTGCAGAAGAGTTTCACCTTGTTTGTAGTGGAAGAAAAGTAGAGAAGGCACCCTTGAATAGGATATGAAATGCATTAATTCACATAGAACGCAGGTCTTGTTTTACTCACAATAAATACAGAGGAAAAACCACTTACCTAATGCATTGTTGGTATAATATGATCACATTAGTTGTAATACTAAATTGCAATCAATCGCTTTTCAAGAAATTACTTAAAGAAATTCAGAGAAATGAAAATATAGAGGAAACACATAACTCAAACTGAACAAAAATTAGAATCTTTGTCTGCACTTGTATTAATACTCAAAAAGAGAGTTTCTCTATTACATTTGGAAAGAAGTCCCCTCGAATAGATATCAAATCTATTTGTTTATAAACAATCTATCACAACTTGAAACTGTTGGAATTCATACAATATATCCTAAAAATAGAATGTTATTCGAATGAAATGATAGCAGGCATAATTGTTCAAGCTGGCGCTTTCATCTGTCTCTTCATCTACTCACAGATGCGCTTGTTTTCATTTGTTCTTTGAATTGGGAACACATGTTCATTGAGGCCACCATAATCATTTGTTTATTGTCCTCATCATCTGATACCCTTGCTATCTGTTCTTCAATTGCGTTTATTGGAAAAATAATATCTGTTGAAAATATGGGGGGGGGGGGTGATAATGTGACAGGTAGCTCAGCGTTTTCTCATTATGTGATGGATAACAGTTACGAGAAAGAGTATCTTCTCATGAATAGGATGACATGGGGACAAGTGTAGGTTGTGAGGTAAATTGGGTAACTGATGTGGAAGGTGTTTCTCTAGCATCCATTTACATTTCTCTATTTTGAGGAGGCGCAAGGGGGTGGTTTGAAGTAACCCTCTTTTCATCATGTAATGCACGTGGTGATTCCATGTACCCCCGAGAGAAAATCGTGGTTTAAATTGTGGGACCACCCTTTGAAATTAAACCTTGTGCAACTTCCTCCCCTGTAATCGCTCTCAGCCGCTGATCTCCACGATCCAATAAAATCCAACTGTCAATCTTCACAAAGTGAGATAAGCACCCAAAGTTAATCCGAGGTCACATCTCATGGTCATATGTAGAGAATATAGAGAGAATTTCGTGCAATTCTTGTCAATCGATCTAAGCGGGGGACATGTGTCAGATGATCCCTATATTCAGCTATTTCATGCTCTGGGGGGGGGAGGCAAGCAGTCTTGAGTAAATAAATACCGAAGACCCGAAGCTCATATAGACCGTTGATCGAAGTGGACATGTGGTAGGAGATCACTCACATCAACGAATAACCACTTCAGAAGAAATACATATGTGTGAAGCGAGAACTCCCGAAGCTTAGGGTTTTGAAGTAAATATTCATCATTGAAATCAAGAGGACACGTGACAGGATATCATGTACTTCAGAGACTTAACACTTCAGAGAATTGCACCTCGGAACGCTCGAAGCCCGAATTTATGAAGTACATTGTAGTCGTCCAATATCAAAGGACATGCGGTGTTAGATATTCCACTTCAGGGTCTTAGCACTCTGGAGGTTTTGTTGTCCCATTTATGTCTATTTATCCCCTTCCCTGCTATATTTGGTCCTTTTGTTAGTTTATCCAACTTCCAGACTGATTTATCATTCCACTTGATTCTGAAATCTGATCCATCAAGTTTTCTTTCAACTCTTCATGGCGCCATAATCCTTAAGTAAATAATATTAGCCTACCTATAACAAGAGATGTATGTAAGGTCTTCACTGAACAAAAACTACTAATTGCAATTCAAATCATTAACTTTATCCAATCATACATATTGTTAATACTTCAACGTTCGTGACTGTTGGATACAATTAGGTTATAAATCTCCCGAAGGTCAAATTAATGAAGAAGTTAATATCCTATTACTCTCTTTTATGTTTTAATTTATCATGTTTCAAACCTTGAATTAGCGTTAAGTACTTGATCAGGGGATCAAATTTTGCTCAAATTTCAAAGTGCTCGGAATACAACAAAAACAGTTCCATTGCGTCTGTCTCATCTTCCTGATTCCGACGGTATATTTACTTTGTCAAATGGACTCCGTATGGAGAAGATATCGCGATTTGTTCGTCAAGCCAAACATGCAAAAAATTTGATGTTGACTGTACTAGTCCGTACAGTCCGTACAGTCTGACGTGGCAGGACCGTACGACCGTACAAGGGTGACATGGAATATGTCGGTTGGTTGATAGCTGGCGAGTAAGGAGCTGACACGTGTTCGTTTATGGGCAAATGATATGAGGACACGTGGCCCAATCGGAGGGCGCCACGTGTCACTCATTATTTGGTTATTTGGTTATATATAAAATGTTATGGGAGCTGTGGGGTTCGACCCCCGGACCTCCCCCCATGTAACGACTTCACATAACTGTTCGACCAATGCGCCCACACCATATGCCTTACCATGTATCCATTTTCAATGCTTATAAAGTTGTTTGATTGTATAAACGGGCGGGGGTTGGGCCGGGGCTTAGCCCCGACCCACAGTCCTTTGTGTTAACGCATGTGACCATACCATAGTGTGGATTTGTAACGGTTGGCGTGGGGTTTGATATGACCCTTGGTCATGTGTGGTGTGCCATGTGACCCCGACCTGGAGCGCGGGTATTTTTAAACTAACTTAACCACCTTTATGCCTTGTGCGCGGTCCTATGCGCCATATGCCCAGGTGTCGAGGCGGTTAAGGGCTGGCATGCCCTTAACCATTCTACAGTTTGCACCGTTGGCGTGGTTGCGCCCGATGTTGGGTTTTCACGCTTTAAAATGCATGTGAGCCAGGTTCATTTATGAAGGGTGCGTTTTGTAGATGCAGAGACAACAAGCTTGAAGAGGGAGACTTCCAGGAGGCCTAACTTCTTCGTTTGTCGACCGATTGAGGTGCCGAAAGAGCCTAGACAGGGGTTTTGGGACGCTCTGAAGCCATTGGAGCAGTCATTTTGTCAGTTTGAGCATTGTAAGACATGTTTTTGAGCACGTTTTGAGCAATTAATAATAATGATCCATTGGAAGCTGGACCAGGAGATGTAGCCCATAAGAGGGGTGAACTCCTTTATCAATTGCTGTGATTATGTGATTATGTTCAATGATTATGTTGTTGTCTATGTGTAATTTGAATAAGTAATCCTTTAATTTATGTGTTGAAAACTGATCCTTTTTCTTTAAACACATAACATTCACTTGCAATAAGTTTTTCAAGTTTTTCAAGTCTTCTTCATTTTTAGATCAAGTTGGTATCAGAACACTGGTTTTGAAGACTTGATTGTTTGCAAGTTTTGTTTCTGATGCTCACAAGGTTGAAACTCACAAGAGGAGAAGGTCAACTTGTGGAGCC
>ML791268.1:69125-110942 GCA_009831015.1 Picea engelmannii | reverse complement strand
GAGAAGAGGTCATGATTATATTTATGTTGTGGTTGATCATTTTAGTAAGATGTGTATTTTGATGTCTTGTACTAAGCAGGTAATAGCAGAACAAATGACACAGTTGTTCTTTCAAAATGTTTGGGTGCATTTTGGTTTGCCCAAGTCCATTATTTCTGATCGGGATTCTCGATTTGTTGGAAGTTTTTGGTTGAGTTTGTGGGCACTCATGGACACCAAGATTTAAAAGAGTACAACTTTTCATCCGCAGACAGAGGTGGTGAATTTTACAGTGGTACATCTTCTTTGTGCTTATTGCAGCAAGCATCCTAAACTTTGGGATGAACATTTACACTGCGTTCAACATGCGTACAATCGAGCTAAGCACTCTTCGATGCAAACGTCGCCATTTGAGGCATGTTTTGGCTATTTTCCCAAGTCTCCCTTAGATTTTATCTTTGGGAAAGATATTGCAGTTGATGGTCAATATGATATTGATAGGGCAGAGAAGTTCATTGAACAAATTCAATCGATACATCAGGTGGTGCAAGAGCAGTTGGAAAAGAGTCAGGCCAAGTACAAAACGAGACATGAAAAGCATCGTGTTGATCACAGTTTCGAAGTTGGTGATGAAGTTTGGCTTTACATCAGCAAGGAGAGGCTTAAAGGAGAAGGTAAAAAGTTGAAACCAATTCGGTCCCTTCAAGATTGTTGACAAGATTGGTAACAATGCTTTTTGTTTAAATTTGCCTCCTTATATGCAGATGTATGTAGTTGTTAATGTTGATAATTTGAAGTTGTATGAGACTCCATTGATTGATGATCAAGGAGAGCATGTTCAGATTCCTTCCATAGATGATTTTTCTCCAGAATATCTAACAAAACTGCAGGAAGACACCATCCTTGGCAGGAGGATGCGAACTTCGAAGCGAGGAAATGTGGAGTATTTGCCAGTTGGTCTTAAAGGGATGAATCCAAGAAAGGCCAAATGGATTGAGGTTAGAAGGGTGAGGGAACTATACCCTCATATTCACATAGATTGAGATAGTCTTTTGGAGGTCCAAAAGCTTCCCAATGGGGAGGTGTGATCAGGGGATCAAATTTTGCTCAAATTTAAAAGTGCTCGGAATGCGACGAAAATAGTGCCATTGCGTATGTCTCGTCTTCCTGATTCTGGCGGTATATTTACTTTGTCAAATGGACTCCATATGGAGAATATATCTCGATTTGTTCGTCAAGCCAAACATGCAAAAAATTTGATACTGACTGTACCAGTCCATACAGTCCATACAATTCGTACGGTCTGACGTGGAAGGCCCGTACGACCGTACAAGGGTGACGTGGAAGATGTCGGTTGGTTGATAGTTGGCGAGTAAGGAGCTGACACGTGTTCGTTTATGGGCAAATGATATGAGGACACGTGGCCCAATCGGAGGGTGCCACGTGTCACTCATTGTTTGGTTATTTGGTTATATATAAAATGTTATGGGAGTCGTGGGGTTCGACCCACGGACCTCCCCCCATGTAACGACTTCACATAACTTTTCGACCAATGCGCCCACACCATATGCCTTACCATGTTTCCATTTTCAATGTTTATAAAGTTGTTTGATTGTATAAACGGGAGGGGGTCGGACCAGGGCTTAGCCCCGACCCATGGTCCTTTGTGTTAACGCATGTGACCATACCACAGCGTGGAGTTCTAACGGTTGGCGTGGGGTTTGATATGACCCTTGGTCATGTGTGGTGTTCCATGTGACCCCGACCTGGAGCGCGGGTATTTTTAAACTGACTTAACCACCTTTATGCCTTGTGCGCGGTCCTATGCGCCATATGCCCAGGTGCCGAGGCAGTTGGGGGCTGGCGCACCCTTAACCATTCTACGGTTTGCACCGTTGGTGCAGTTGCACCCGGTGTTGGGTTTTCACACTTTAAAATGCGTGTGAGCCAGGTTCATTGATGAAGGGTGCGTTTTGTAGATGCAGAGACAACAAGCTTGAAGAGGGAGACTTCCAGGAGGCCTAACGTCTTTGTTTTTCGACCGATTGAGGTGCCTAAAGAGCCCAGACAGGGGTTTTGGGATGCTCTGAAGCCATTGGAGCAGTCGGTTTGTCAGTTTGAGCATTGTAAGACATGTTTTTGAGCACTTTTTTAGCAATTAATAATAATGATCCATTGGAAGTTGGACCAGGAGATGTAGCCCATAAGAGGGGTGAACTCCTTTATCAATTGTTGTGCTTATGTGATTATGTTCAATGATTATGCTGTTGTCTATGTGTAATTTGCATAAGTAATCCTTTAATTTATGTGTTGAAAACTGATCCTTTTGCTTTAAACACATAACATTCACTTGCAATAAGTTTTTCAAGTTTTTCAAGTCTTCTTCATTTTTAGATCAGTACTTCATCGTTTTGACGTTCGTGAGTTTTTTGAACTCAATCTTTGTCAAAACTCTAAAATCCAATCTCACAGATTGACATGGCACAGATGACGTGACAAGAAAAGAGAGGTGACATGTATCCATGACTTGTCCATAAGTCCTTTAGGATTTTGGGACTTCGAGGTTTTGGAATGTAATGGGATGGAAATATCCCGAAGTCCGAAACTGCAAAGTGGTTAATTAACATTTAATCATGATTAGCCTCAGTTATTAAAATCATTAAAACACTTTTTACTTTTTATAATGTTCGTTACTTTGGATCTTTTAAACTTCGGGGGTTTGTGAAATCACTCTTTTCTATAACTCCTGAAGGGCGATCTCACATAGAGACATTGCAGAGATGATGTCATTCTTGATAACGTGTCAAGAAAAGAAAGGTGTCGCATGTCACCTGAAAACGTGTGAATCATCCAACGTAAATGTAAAAAGTAAGTGCCATGTGTCAACCCAAATTAAGATACACATGTCCCATGAGTCACGAGGAGTTATCTTCAGGTTTCAAAAATTCAGGGTTTTTATTTTTTAGACTTACTGGAACACCTGAAGCGCAAAGCTCTGAAACGAATGTTAGAGACTTTCTTTAAAACTCAAGCAGCTTCTACATTTTGGATATCATTAAGATTGTTTGATAAAATTAGAGTAGATAATCAACAGTGGATATCGTAAGTGCCTTTTCAACAAGCGATGGATTTATATTTAAATTTTAAAGGCGAATCTCTAAGTTTGTTTTTCTTTTTGGGTGAAAATTTTATTTCTAAGAGGCAAAATCTAAAGATCAAAATATCAAAATTAAATGTGTTCCAACATAGTCTCCATCTGGGGATTGCGGTGCCCTTTGAGGCATGAAATAACAATAGAGCAAGTGCCTTTATTGGGTAAATGGAGTCATTATTTCTTTTTGAAAAACACTTTCCAGTTTTATTTAAGAATTAATCATTCATAGGAAAATGAAACTAACCAAGTCCAAAAATCTTTAAAACATCCTTAATGATTGATCTCAAGTTAGACTATTAAAAAATTATTTTTCTTAAAATTGATTTCAGATTTTTTTAAGATAATCAAAATAATTTTAACTAAAATATCAACTTCAACCGACTTTGTTCACTTTAAGGTTAAGCAGATGAAACATATTTATTTAGGGAATCCCCAGTTGGTTCAGGATGTAAATATCATTGTAAGGAGAAATATATGATAGAGTATGTTATATGAATATGTATGGCAACCTTACAGATACCATATATATTTCTTCACTTCCAACGAGCCTGTTCAGTACCTCAGTGAAGTTATCTACTTCTACCATTGAATTTCCTTTCACCACATCAATTAACACTTTTGTATTTTGTTGAGATGAGGGAAATCAATATATGAATTTCTTTCATCATCTCTTTTGGACAAGATGGGGGAAATCAAATTATGAATTTCCTTTCACCATATGTCTTGTATTTTAATATTTTTGAAGTGGGGGAAATCAATAGGTATGTAACATACAAGGGATGACACCTGTTTAAAACCTTTAGGCTAAAAAGAAGGCCTGTCAATAATTTTAATAACACTTTGAAACCAACTTCCTTTCGATTTTCAGTACACCATAGCCTATAGGGAAATTTTTTTATGGGAATTTTAATCTTTTCAGGGATAAACCTTGAGAGAGTTTGTCAGTTTAAAATCTGATATCAGAGCTAAAATTGTCAGGATTAGCCTAGACATACTTTTTCAATTAAAATCAAAGGAACATAAATATTTTGCCAAACTTTGTTTTGAAAATATGTTTTTTAAGTTTTCATAGCCAAGGTAAGTTTCTTTGTTTCTATGAAGACTAAAGAAAATAAAAAAGGAGAAAGAAAATATGAAGAACTTGGGGATAGGTAAAAAATGACCCAATCACAGTTTTGAAGGATCTGAATCAACAAAAATCCTAATCCTACACAAGTTTGTGTAATTAGTTCATACTTCTTTTGAGTTTATTTATTATTATTTTTTTTTTTCATTTCAGAGATGGATTTTCTATTTATCGGCATGACACTATAATTTTATACATTTCTAATTCTCAAGTCAGGTGATAATATTATCATGAGAAAAAATCCCTTCACATTCCTTTCAAAAATAATATTTCAATTTTATTGGGACTATAACAAGAGTAGGGACTCATACTTATTTTTCTTTTTGATTTTCAACAGGGAATATTATTTATTTATCACCTGCATTTAGAGAAATAAAAAAGACGAAAAAGCGAGTGTCGAGTTTTTCTTGAGCCTCATCTCCTGTTCAAAAATATCTACTTTGCAGAGCACCAAGACTAGTAGACCATGTGTCTTCATCCTTCTGCGACCTCAAATCAACCCTGTCCAAGTCTGAACCTCGTCATTGGGCTATGGACTCATAATGCCTAAAAATCGAACCATATTGGATGCCAAACTGAGAACCGAACTACTGAAATAAAACAATGAACTAGTATGCTGAAATAAAAATTTGATTTGGACAACTTATTTATATACATTGGCCCTACACTAATAAGGGGAAATTCTACTAATCAAGTAATATGGAATTTCCAATGGAGCCATGCAAATAATGAATTTCTTAGCATACCTTGTTTTATTATGGTTGAAGGAATGAAATAATAATAATTTTTTTGCAACAAAGAATGGATAGGTAGCTTGCACTTACTGCTGAACCTTGGTTGCACACAAAAAACCACAACATTTTGGAACTCTTGAAGAAAATAGTCCAACCAAACAACCATTGGATCATGAAAAGATAAAGAATTTTCAAAATCAACCGATACCTCTTCCTCCTAACCAAACTGTATGAAATTCCTTTCCACACTTTCTCCATTACTGATCCTTTCTTCTTCAGGATCGAGAATGTCATATTTGGGATCACTATTTTGTTGCAACCCCTCCTTATCTCCTTCATCGCCCGTCCAAGAATCTTCTTCATCAATGTCATACACATGTTGATTTCTTTTACATTGTAATTGATAATTTTCCTGCTGAAGTGAAATATCTGAAGGAGAAGAAATAATTTGCTTCTCATCAGCTTCAAGATCGCATTCATCAAAGTTATCAAACAAAGGAGAACTATTGTATGTTTCCATGCATGTTGGGAAATAAATATGCTCTTCTTCATCATCTAGATACTCATCATAAACGGGTTGATTATATAAAATTTATTAACTTTAGCATTCAAAAACTTCAATTTCTTGATGATCTAGTAATGATGACTGAATAATAACAACTTGATCAAAATAAGAACTTAGAATAGTATTTTGATCATGACAACAATTACTATGAACATTTGGTACAATGACAAATGCACTTAGAGTATTGTTTCCATTGTCAGTATCATTACCAAAATCATATTTTCCAAGAGCTGATTTCTTATGGTCTTCAATAAGACATTGGCCTTTGCAAGGATCTAGATCAAGATAAGATTCATCATCTTGTCTTTCATCAACTTGAAGGATAGGAGGGTCTGTAAGGATTTCTTCATTTTTAGTTGCAATCATGGCGTATTCATTCTTAATGCTGCAATAAATATCTTCTTGATTTACTTCAAAGTCTTCTTCATATAAATTTTCCTGATTTGTTTGAAGGATATCTTGTTTTTCTACAAATTCTTCTTCATATAGTTGACCGCAATTGCTATCATGTTCTGATTTTTCATCAACAAACTGATTATCGTTACAATCTTGTTCTACAAAATCTAAATTGCAACAGTCTTCAAAAAGGAACTCTGATGAATACATTATTTTATAATATTTATGAAAAGTTGCATGGAATTATTTTAATGATGAAATGATGGAAGGGAGTAAGGATTTGTACCAAAGTCGAGCATCCCCACCCATACTAAACATGAAAAGTTTCATCAAAACATCTTCATGATGAATATCTAGTTGATGCATGAGCTTATGAAATTCAAACAGATGGTGAGCATGATTATCATCTTTATCCTCTCTAAAACTAGGAAGATGATCTCCCCATTCTTTAATATTAGGAACAATGTTTGGAAAACCAAAAACATTTGTAAATTCCAAAGGACCAAACCTCACAACAATCCGAGTAGCAAAAGAACTTGAAATTTTGAAACCAATGGAGTCACCAGTGAATCGTGTGGAGTCTTCAAACCAAGGAGTCGCCAGGTGAAAAATTAAAATTTTCACATATTCAATATTCGTTTACCATCAAAGATTAAAGTTTTACTTTTCCATTCTCCCAGGGAAAAATAACTTCGTTTCTTCGTCCCCGACAGTGGCGCAAAAAAAATGTTGTTTTTGAGATTAATCCTAAGGCTCAAAGAGTAATGTTAGGCATCAAGAGTGTTTAAAGAAAATGTTTTAAATGAGTGCTCTTCCGACCTTCAGTTCTATAAGAAATGATCTTTCAATGAAATTAATAATAGGACAATACAAAGGATGTATTTCATTGTTTGATTCATAATTATAGTATCAAATGGTGTGAAAGAAAGTTAGAAAACTATTAAAAAAAGTTAGCCATCAATTGTAGATGAGTCTCACCTTGTTTGCAGTGGAAGAAAAGTAGATAAGGCACCCTTGAACAAGATATCAAATGCAGTAATTCACACAGAACGAAGGTCTTGTTTTAATCGTAGTAAATACAGAGGAAAATATGATTAGCTAATGAATTTCTGGTATAATATGTTCACAGTAGTTGTAATACTAAATTGAAATCAATCTCTTTTCAAGGAATTACATAAAGAAAATCAGAGAAATGAAAATACAGAGGAAACACATAACTCAAACTGAACGAAAATTAGAATCCATGTCTGCGCCTGTATTAATACTCAAAAACAGAGTTTCTCTATTACATCCGACAAGAAATTCCCTCGAATAGATCTGAAATCTATCTATTTATACAAAAACTATCACAACTCAAAAAACATTGGACTTCATACATTATATCCTAAAAATAGAATGTAATTCGAATGAAACGATAGCAGGCGAATATTGTTTGAGCTGGCACTTTCATCTGTCTCTTCATTTTCTCCCAGACACACTCATTTTCCTTTGTTCTTTGAATTGGGAGCACATTTCCATTGAAGCCACCATAATAATTTGTTTATTGTCCTCGTCATCTGATTCCATTGCTATCTATTCTCCGGATGCATTTATTAGAAAAAGAATAGCATTTGAAAATATGTGGGGAGTCATAATGTGACAGGTATCTCAGTGTTGGCTCATTATGTGATGGATAATAGTTATGAGAAAGAGTGATTTCTCACAAATAGGATGACGTGGGGACAAGTGTAGGTGGTGAGGTAAACAGGGTAATTGATGTGGAAGGTGTTTCTCTAGTGTCCCTTTATGTTTCTCTATTTTGCGGGGGCGTGAGGGGGTGATTTGAAGTAACCCATTTTTCTTCCTGTAATGCACCTGGTGATGCCACGTACCCCCGAGATTAAACCATGGTTTAAATTGCGGGACCTCCCTTCAAAATTAAACCCCACACATCTTCACCCCCCGCAATCCCTCTTCGCCACTAATCTCCATGATCCATTAAAATCCGACTGTCGATCTTCACAAAGTGAGATAAGCACCCAAAGTTAAGTCGAGTTCACAACTCATGGTCATATGTAGAGAAGATAGAGAGAATTTCATGCAATTCCTGTTCATCGATCTGAGCCGGGGACATGTGTCAGACAATCCTCGTATTCGGCTATTTTGTACTCGGGGAGGGGGGGAGCAGTGTTGAGTAAAGAAATCCCTAAGACTCGAAGCCCATATGGATCATTGATCGAAGTGGACACGTGGCAGGAGATCCCACACTTTGATGGATATCCACTTCGAAAGAAAGACGGATGTGTGAAGAGAGAACTCCGGAAGCCCGGGGTTCCATAGTAAATATTCGTCACTGAAATCAAGAGGACACGCGGTAGGAGATCCTGTACTTCACAGAATTATCACTTCAAAGATTTTCACCTCAGAATGACTGAAGCCCGGAGTTCCGAAGTAAATTGTAGCCATCCAATATCAAAGGACACACAACGTTAGATCTTCCACTTCGGGGACTTAGTGCTCTGGAGGGTTTGTGCTCCCTTTTCTGTCTATTTAGCCCCTTCCCTACTATATTTGGTCATTTTTTTAGTTTACCAGCTTCTGAACTGATTTATCGTTCCACTATATTCTAAAATTGGATCCATCAAGTTTTCTTGAAACTTTTCATGGCGCCATAAACGTCAAGGAAATAATATTAGGCTTCCTGTAACAAGAGAGGTCTGTAAGCTCTTCACTGAACAAAAACTACTAATCTCAATTACAATCGTTAAATTTATCCAATCATACATATCTTTACTATTTCGATGTTCGTGAGTGTTGGATACAATTAGGGTATAAATCTCCTGAAGGTCAAATTCACGAAGAAGTTAATCTCTTATTACTCACTTTTATGTTTTACTTTATCATGTTTTAAACCTTGAATAAGTCCTATGTAACGATCCTCCCAGCCAACCTTCACCCGAGGTACGCCACTTCTAGAGCAACTACTCATTCTTTGACCCCAGTCGGTAACATTCCTAGCCATAGGGTCGAGCCATGCTACTCTAGGGAACACTTTCGTTCCCATAATGCGGAACATGCAATAGCATACCCAGTAGTCAACTAAGCAATGGCACATAAATTTACTCTTTAGACTGCATCCAACTAAAACATATACATATAGCATGCTTGCGGAAGCTTTCCATCTAAACATAAAAAAACAATTACTTTCTATAACATACGAATTTTATATTGAAATAACAGTAACTACCGATATGCATCATTTACAGGAAATTACCCATAAGCACACAAGCAATCATAATCACATATATGATAACATCGTAACATAGGCATGTAAATAGAAAAATAGCATATCAGTATATCATACAATTGGTACTTATCTTAGAAAGTCCGTCACCAACTACTTGCAGACCGTCCACTAACCTCCCATGCATAGACTACACTGTTCATCACTCTCAACAATGAGTCACCCCCGAGCTGGGACTGAAATCCACCCAAGGTAAAGGGATTCCTATATAGGCTAAGGCTCATGGACAAAAGGAAAGACTGTGTCTCAGGTGCTCACTCAACTAACAACCTACAGCCTCTCATTCCCCACATGTCTGTCCCACCCAAGGAAGTGTGCCCCTTCTCTTCTCAACAATCCCTCGGCTTCCCCACTTCCCTTCCAGGGTTTTAGAAACAGTCCGGACCAGAAGACTCAAAGCATTGTAGCTTTAGTTCAACACCTTTGGAAATAAATCCCCAACAATTCTCTTGCTTAGAGAACTACTCACGGTCCTGACAACCCGCTTCTTCAATCCTGCTTCATGCTAACCAGGTACACCAACCAAAAAGGGTGTGGAAACAGGTTTCGGGAAGGTGAAAATGGTTGTCTCAAGGATAATGGAATGTATGAGTGAAATGGTCATGGAATCATTGAATAGATAACTGCATGTGTTTTGGAATCACTGTGAACTCTTCATGAAAAGTGATGGTCCTCCTCGTTCGTAAGGTGTTTGTGAGAAAAAACTCCCCATGAGCTAAGTTTCCCCACGATATGAATGCATGTCCCCAACTTGACACTTATCCTATCAGAAGTTACTTTTATCCACTTGTCCCCAACTTTAGAACTTAGGATAAAATAATTATCCTTACTTTATGTTTTAGGAAATATTAATATAATATTCCATTGACTTTTGGCCCTCCCTTTCCCTAACTGGTGAATTTCAATCCCCAATCTCTTTTATCATCGTCGGTCTCTGTGCAGTGATGTATTTTATATTAATCATGATTTATGTACAAAGTAGGTGCATTGACCCTTGACATCTAGGCGTTCTGGCCTAATACCAAAACATAAGCATTCTGGCTTATAATACTGACTCACCAACCTATAATGCATATCATATACATAAAGGTTCACTGACCTTAGTATTGCACACACTTTAGTTACTATGTGCGGTATCCATTGTCCTCAAGGTTGCGCGTACTTTAGTTACTACACGCAGTATCCGCTGTCCTCAAGGTTGCACGCACTTTAGTTACTATGCGCGGTATCTTGCGATGTGCATATTACATCATTTTACTGCGTAGTTCATGAGTGCACTATGCCACATGATCTCCATTATCAAATGAGGTCAAAACAAATCACCAACTTAAGTATATTTATATTACATTTACAATTGGGTTCGGTCGAGGGATATTACAATCCCCTCCCCTTATTTATGCACTGTCCTTAGTGCATCATACACCCATATATATCAGATTTTTCAAAAGTCTTCAAAAAGATGTGGGTATTCTGTTTGCATTGCATCTTCATGATTCCACGTAGCATCCTCAGGGATGTACCAGGTCCATTGAACCTTTACAAGACCTATGGCTCGGTTCCAGAGCTGTTTGAATTTCTAGTCCAAAATGCGCACCAGATGCTTTTATCAGCATAAATTTTCTGTCTGTCTTGGGCAACTTTCAAATTCTACTTAATTTTTAACATTTGGTCCTCCATATCCTTGAGCAACTCTGGCCTGACTATTGTTCTATCAACTAGGTTATCCCATCTCACTGGAGTATTGTACCTTCTGCCATAAGGTGCTTCAAATGGGCTCATCTTCACTGATGCATGATACCCATTATTGTAAGATAATTCTACCAAGTGTAGGTAGTCTTCCCATTTCGATGGTTTGTCCATCACATACATTCTCAACATATCTTCTATCACCCTATTCACTCTTTTTGTCTGTCCATTAGACTCGGGATGATAAGTTGTACTAAAGTTCAGATCCATTTTGAATCCTTTGAACAATGCCTTCCAAAAATTTGAGGTGAATTTCGGGTCTCTATCAGACACAATCGTTTTAGGAATTTCGTGCAATCATGTCACTTCCTTCATGAAAATATCAGTGACATCTACTGCCTTGTGAGTAGTTTTTAGTGGAATAAAATGGGCAGATTTTGTAATCTTGTCCACCACCACCATAATCAAATCATGCATATTTCCTATTCTAGGCAATCCCATAATAAAATCCATTGTCACCACTTCCCACTTCCATTCATGAATTGGAAAAGGTTGCAACAATCCTGCTGGGTGCCTATGTTCTACTTTAACTTTCTGGCATTCCATACATCTTGCGATGTATCCTTCTATATCTCTCTTCATACCTAGCCAAAAGTATTGGCTCTTGACTACTGCTATGGTTTTCTGATATCCAGGGTGCCCTGCATAAGGAACATTATGCATCTCATGCAAAATTATATGTTTCAAGTCCTGGACATTTGGTATGAAAATTCTATTCTTGTGCAACAACATTCCATCTACTGCCAACTTATAATTATCCATCTTCCAAAGTATCTTACCCTGTTGCAGTATTGATACCAATTCTCTATACTGCAGATCTATATTTGCAGCTTCCATAATTTTTCTTTTAAAATCAGTCTGATACATGCTGATGGTTGTAGCATGTAGTTCATGCACCCTCCTGCTGAGTGCATAAACCACTTTATTTTATTTCCCTTTGATATGATTTATATTAAAGTTATATTCACTTAGAAATTATAACCATCTTCTTTGCCTAGCATTTAGATTTGGTTGATCAAATAAATATTGCAGACCATTGTGGTATGTTCTTAGCTCAAACCTCTTTCCCATGAGGTAGTGTCTCCATCTCCTCAGGGCATGTACTATGGTTTCCAACTCCAAATCATGAGTGACATAGTTTCTTTCATTCTCTTTCAACTTCCTTGATTCATAACATATCACGGATCCATTTTGACTGAGGACTCCACCAAGTCCTTCATTACATGCATCTATGCATACAATGAAATCTTCATTTGGGTCTGCAATCCTTAGTATTGGAGCACTTGTCAATAATTGTTTCAAATGTTGGAAACTCCTTTCACAGTCTGACGTCCACTGAAACTTCATATCCTTTCTTTGCAAGGAAGTGATTGGGTGTGCTATCTTTGAGAATCCTCCAATGAATCTCCTGTAGTAACCTGCAAATCCCATAAAATATCTAACCTCTGTCACATTCTTTGGTGATGACCATTCTCTAATGGCTTCTACCTTCTCAGGGTCCACTGCTATCCCATATTTTGAGATGATATGCCCCAAATAATGAATTTGTTTCTAATAAAATGAGCACTTGCTCAATTTGGCATACAACTGATGTCCCCTTAATAATTGCAACACCATCCTCAAATGATGTTCATGCTCTTCTTCTGACTTGGAATATATAACAATGTCATCCAAAAATACAATGACAAACTTGGCCAAATACTCTCGAAAAACACCATTCATTAGGCACATGAAAATAGCTGGTGCATTTGACAACCCAAATGGTACCACTGTGAACTTGTAATGACCATACCTTGTCCTGAAGGTGGTCTTTCTAATATCTTCTTATTTAATTCTTACCTGATGGTATCCTGATCTGAGATCTATCTTTGAAAATATCCTTGCATCCTTCAATTGATCAAAGAGGTCATACATCCTTAGTAGAGCATACTTGTTCTTAATAGCCACTTTATTAAACTGTCTGAAGTCAATGCAAAATCTTAACGTTCCATCTTTCTTTTTCACAAACAAGACTGGGGCACCCCAAGGTGATACACTTGGGCATACATACCCCTTTTTCAGAAGTTCTTCTAGCTACATTTGCAACTCCTTCAATTCTAGTGTAGTCATTCTGTAAGGATTCGTTGATACCAACACTGCTCCATGTATCAAATCTATAGAGAAATCAATGTCTCTCCTTGGGGGTAGTCCGGGTACATCCTTGAATACATCTTCAAACTCTTTCAGGACTACATAATCCTCCAAATTTGGCACCTTGTCCTTAGCTGTCTCCTCCATATGAGCTGCAAAAAATTGACATCCTCTTCTATAACATTTCTTCAACTGCAATACTAAAATTTCTCGAACGGTTACTGTCCTGGAAATTCCCTGCTCTCTCCTTTGGTTTCCTTCTTCATCCAAGCAAGTGAATGCTTTGTTATGAAAATCCAATAGATCATGATGTGGGTCCAACCAATCCATCCCAATTAAATATTCATAGGAACCTAAAGGTAATATGTTCAAATATGACTTGGTATTCAGTCCATTCATGTCTATGAGGCATGACATAACCATATCATTAAATTTTCTTCTGGATCATGTAGCCAGTTGCACCAACCAGGATTTCACATGCTTTCTTCTTGGTAATTGCAAAATTTCCATCAACTTAGGGTCTATACAACTATGAATAGCTCTTGAATCAATTAAAATAGAAAGGGTTTGGTTGTTGATCATACCTTCCACCTCAATCATGTGGGACTGATACTCTGCTTTCTTGTTGTCCAGGGATGCATAAATCCTTGGCACATTTCTACCCATGTTCTCTACTATCTTAGCTCATCGTACATTGTGAACAACCCTACCTTTTTAACCTCTGTGAGGAAAATCTCTGAACCTATGGTCTCCTTTACAAACCCAACATTGCATAGGTGGTTGTCTTGGCCCTTGAATCCCTGTGTCAATCACTCTGGTTTCCTTATGCATTTTCTGCCATGGTGGATTATTTTTTAAGAATGGTGGCTTAGATCTCTTCTTCCTCTGATCCATATTGAATTTCTTATTGTCTTCAAAAGCCTTTTGGAATGTTGGCCTTTCTTTCAGCTGGTCATATAAGAATTTATCTCTCCTTATGGTTTCTTCTAATGTCTTGGGATAATCATACTATATTTTGTCACCGATGAACGATGGAAATCCACTTAAATACCATTGAATCTTGTCTGTCTCATCCTTAATGAAAGGGACATACTTCAACAGTTCCAGAAACCTTCTCTCATATTCATCTATGGTCGTACTTAAAATCTTGAGTTCAAAGAACTCTTTCATTTTCTTGTCATAGTATCTCTTAGTCAAGTACTTCTTCTCAAAATACTTCTTGAATTCCCTCCAAGTAACACTTTTCTCTACAATGTGTTGTAACTGCACCAGTTGATCCCACCACATGGAGTCCTTTCCTTTGAGTTGATAGATAGTGATTCTACCTTAATCATGAGAATAATAATTATGCAATTGAAAATACTTCATCATGCCTAGCAACCATGTTTCAGCATCTTCATCCTTCTTGTGCTCACCATCAAATGTAGGAGGTTTGATTTTGTTCATTTCTCCTCGCATCTCATCCACCCCAGATCTCTTATACCTTCTGACAGGGGATAGACTTGAGTTGTTACCTTCTCTCTTATGGGAATTCCTTTGGGGATGATGGTGATGTCTACTAGAACTTTTTACTTTTCCTTTCTCCTCTAAAGATTTGTGACTCTTAGATCTACTTGAGTCACTCTCCTTAACCAATTTATTTTCTATTATGTTCAAACCTTCCAATAGCTTCATGTTGAAGTCATCCTGCTTCTCTTTGGCTTTCATAAGCCTTCCATTATTAGCCTTATGGCTTTGGGCATCCTTTTGCAAATTCTTAATGGTCTCAGCCATATTCATATCTTCATTCCTTTCTTCTCCATGTCCGTTAGAGTTCGTTCCTTCCATGCCCAAATGGACATCCATCCCTCTGCTCTTCTCTGGATGATTTTAATTCCCCTGTGCCTCCTCCATTCTTATAGACTTTGCACTGGTCTGACTTGACTGAGTTGTTGTTAATTATGATAAACGTGCATCCATCGAAACTAATCAGGCTAACAATTCAACAATTCATGAGACTATGCACCATTTCGATTCAACATACACATCAACATTATCAGTCTCGGTTTCCTGGTGTTATCCCCATGAAAATTCTAGATAAGACCCAAGTCTAGAGAACAATGACGTGCAGTGCCTTCTGAGATACACTTGTGCAATAAGTTGGTTTTGTTGAAACCACTTTCACCAAGACGTTGTATCACGTGTCTCAACATGTCAAATCCACCACTCGTGGAGCAGGTGACGGCTAGTCAGATCACCCTGCTTCATTCGTTCGGTACTTCGCAACCATGTGATGTCATTTGAACGCCACCATGTAACAAACTCAAAAGATAATCATTCGAAATGGATTGGACGAGCATGGAAACCCAACGCTCTTGTATGTAATCTGTCTGCGCTTCATAAATGGAGTTATATAATTAACACTCCCCAAGTATGAAGATATTTGTGTATCCATAACCGAAGTAATCTCCAAGCTGCTTGACTTCCTACTCTCTGTAAAGACACATTTCGGTATCCCCAACCTGAGATACATGGACAAGTCTAAGTCGAGTGAGACTGGTTATTCGAGCAACATGATAGGATTTCTTATGAATAAGGAGGAAAGGGTCCTTGCGCATATTCTAGCAACTAAGTTCCACACAGAGTTAGTTATAGACTCACGATTGGAAGTCAGGATGAATCGCACTATAAAGGATTTAGTCATCAACAGGCCAGCCGCTAAGAATAAAAGGAGTAAGCAACATAAGAAGGAGTAATCTACGGCTAAGGTGGCCGAAAGTGTTGGACAGAATCAACCGGTCTGGTTAGACTCTTCTTTAAAGGTGGAGATCGCTAAGCTGAAGTAAGTCTTGAACTAAGATAAGCATGTCTCAACGAATTTTGAACAGCCGGTAGAAGAGGTAAAGAGTACAAGAGATGATAGGCGTATTCTTCAAACGACCCTTTTTACAACAGGCTAAATGATGTCATCACCCTTTTGTAATTTTGTGATTAATATGATTATATAAATACAAAAATAGATTTTAGACTATTTTATTACAATTTCTATCTGATGATGTTATGAATCTTGTTTTCTTTTATAATAAGTTTTTCTTGTAATCTTATATTTTATTTTCATCTGTCTAAATCAGAGAAAATTAAGTTCAAAATTCTTTTTAATTAATGCTTCAATGCGGTTATGTGTTTCTTTTTCTTTTATTATTATGATATTTAAACTCAGAATCATTGCCTTCCGTTCGACTTCGCGCTCATTAACTTGACATGTTTGTTTAGATTTATCGTGCATAGCAATATTACAAGGTAAAATGCTTCTCCACGCACCTAAATCTACTGTGCATTTCTTCTTCGTTGTACCGACTACTTATGCACACTACTCTGGCATTGTACACCAATATCCACTGCACACAGTTTCGATACCACGCACCGATATTCCACATGCATTTTCGTCCTATGCATGTACCATGTCAAGTTTAACATATTCCTTAGCTCTCAAATATCTGCGCATACTACTGAATACACTGTCGCAAAACAACTTATATTCATACTTATGCGCGTACTAACAAAACTCCTTTGTGTTAAGAAATACTTGCGCAACCCATGTGCACCTTACTATGTGTGTGCTTACTACGCAAGGAAAATTTCAACGCATGCATCTACACATAATAATCTTCTTCGTGGCGCCACAATTTACCACGTACACTGGCACGCCAACGTTTTCCCGTGCGGTGCCAAATTTACCACACACGCTAGTACACCAACCTTTTCCAAGGACACTCCGTGACTCCAATTTTGGTCACTTCAAAGTTACTTTTCTGTGAATATTCACTTCAATTGCACCCCTCTGTCCCATCCAAGATCAGTGTTGAACTGAGGCTCTGATACCATACTATAACGATCCCCCGGCCAACCTTCGGCTGGGGTACGCGACTTCCAGAGAAACCACTCATTCTCTGACCCTAGTCAATAGAATTCCCATCCATAGGGTCGGGCCATGCTACTCTAGGGAACAGTTTCATTCCCATACTATGGAACATACAGTAGCATACCCAGTAGTCAACTAAGTAATGCCACATAAATTTACTCTTTATACTGCATGCAACTAAAACATATACATACAACACGCTCGCAGAAGCTTTAAATCTAAACATAAACAAACAATTGCTTTCTGTAACATACGACTTTTATATTGAAATAAGATTAACTACTGATATGCATCATTTAAAAGAAAATTACCCATAAGCACACAAGCAATCACAATCACATATATGATAACGTAACATAGGCATGTAAATAGAAAAACAACATATCAATATATCATACAATTTGTACTTATCTTAGAAAGTCCATCACCAACTACTTACAGACTATCCATGAAACTCCCAGCCATAGACTACATTGTTCATCACTCTCAACAGTGAGTCACGCTCGAGCTGGGACTAAACTCCACCTAGGGTAAAGGGATTCCTATCCAGGCTAAGGCTCATGGAAAACAGGAAAGACTCCATCTTAGGTGCTCACTCAACTAACAGCCTACAACCTCTCATTCCCCACATGCCTGTCCCACCTAAGGAAGTGTGCCCCTTCTCTTCTCAACAGTGCCTCAGATGCCCCACTTCCCTTCTAGGGCTTCAGCAACAAGACGGACCAGAAGTCTCAGATCGTTGTAGCTATAGATTAGCACCTTTGTAAATCAATCCCCAATAATTCTCTTACTCAGAGAACTGCTCATGGGCTTGACAACCCGCTTCTTCAATCCCGCTCAATGCTAACCAGGTACACCAACCAAAAACGGTGCGAAAACAGGTTTCGGGAAGGTGAAAATGGTTGTCTCAATGATAACAGAATGTATGAGTGAAATGGTCATGGAATCATTGACTAGATAAATGAGTGTGTTTCAGAATCATTGTGAAATCTTCATGAAAAGTGATGGTCAGAATGATGGTCCTCCCCATTCATAAGGTGTCCGTGAGAAAAAACTCCCCATGAGCTAAGTTTCCCCACGATATGAATGCATGTCCCCAACTTGACACTTGTCTCATCGAAAGTTACTTTTTTCCACTTGTCCCCAACTTTAGAACTTAGGATAAAATAATGATCCTTAATTTATGTTTTAGGAAATATTAATATAATATTCCCTTGACTTTTGGCCCTCCCTTTCCCTAATTGGTGAAGTTCAGTCCCCCATCTCTTTTATCTTGGTCGGTCTGCCCGTACTGATGTATTTAATATTAATCATGAGTTATGTATAAAGTAGGCGCATTGGCCCTTGACATCTAGGCATTCTGGCCTAATACCAAAACATAAGCATTCTAGCTTATAACACTGGCTCACCAGCCTATAATGCGTATCATATACATAAAGGTTTGCTGACCTTAGTATTGCGTGCACTTTAGTTACTGTGTGCGGTATCCACTGTCCTCAAGGTTGCACGCACTTTAGTTATCGTGCACGGTATCCACTATCCTTAAGGTTGTGCGCACTTTATTTATTGCGTGCAGTATCTTGTGATGTGCATATTACATCCTTTTACTACGCAGTTCATACGCACACTATGCCACATGATGTGAATTATCAAATAAGGTCAAAACAACTCACCAGCTTAAGTATATTTATATTACATTTACAATTGGGTTTAGTCGAGGGATATTACACCCAAAGTACTTCAACATTTCGGTGTTTGTGAGTTTTTTTAACTCAATCTTTGTCAAAACTTTGAAAGGCAATCTCACGGAGTGACATGGCAGAGATGACGTGACAAGAAAAGAGAGGTGACACATATCCATGACTTGTCCATAAGTCCTTCGAGATTTAGGGACTTCAGGGTTTTGGAATGTAACAGGATGGAAATCTCCTGAAGTCTGAAACTGTGAAGTGGTTAATTAATATTTAATCATGATTATCCTCAGTTATTAAACTCTTTAAAAAACATTTTAATTTTTATAATTTTTTTTACTTCGGTTCTTTGAAACTTCGGGGGTTTGTGAACTCAATCTTTGTTATAACTCCCGAAGGGCGATCTCACAGAGTGACGTGGTAGATATGATGTCATTCTCGATAACGTGTCAAGAAAATAAAGGTGCCATGTGTCACT
Source organism: Picea engelmannii (assembly GCA_009831015.1). Classification (NCBI taxonomy): domain Eukaryota; kingdom Viridiplantae; phylum Streptophyta; class Pinopsida; order Pinales; family Pinaceae; genus Picea; species Picea engelmannii. Next base: position 91,759 of record ML791268.1, on the reverse strand, counting down.
TGAAAACATGTGAATTATCTGACGTAAATGTCAAAAGTAAGTGCCATGTGTCAACCCAAATTAAGAGACATGTATCCCATGAGTCACGAGCGGTTATCTTCAGGTTTTAGAAATTTGGGGTTTTCAATGTTTAGACTTACTAGAATACCTGAAGTGCGAAGCTCGAAAGAAAACGTTAGAGACTTTCTTTAAAACTCAAGAAGCTTCTACAATTCGGAGATCATTAAGACCGTTTGATAAAATTAGAGTAGCTAATCGACGATGGCTATCATAAGATCGTCTTCAACAAGCGATGGATTTATATTTAAATTTAAAAGGTGAATCTTTAAGTTTCTTTTATTTTTGGGTGGAAATTTTGTTTCTAAGAGGAAAACTCAAAAGCTCCAAATCTCAAAATTAAACGTGTTCCAACAATATCCATTGCGTTGTGTTCCCCCATTAGGTGAGGAAAATTCTATTGGATTTGGCCTCAGATGAGCCACTTGCCTTGGTGTAGGATTTTCCCTGCCTTGACAACCGGATAAAGATGGATCCATTGTTGGCAAGTTCCCTTGACCTGTGTGTCTACTATCTGATCTATGTATGCATGTTCCATGCAGTAAGGGTTGAGCTCTGTTGGTGTCATCTGTTCTACGATCTTAGAAGTGTCCAATAATGGTGTAAAATATGGCCAAAGGAGGTCCACATTGATACTGGATGCAAACCAAGGAAGGGTGGAGTGTTGAGCTGAAAATAATTTCTACCCACAGCCTTGGTGATAGTGTAAGGCCCATAACGAAGTGGGATAAGCTTCTGATGGTGCCCAATGAGATGCTCCTTCTACATATTCAACTAGACTTTATTGCCAACCTAAAACTAGTGTGGTACCCTGTGTTGATCATGGCACTGCTTGTACTTAGCATTGGATTTCTAAAAAATCTCCTAGACATGTTGAAGGATGTGTTGAATCCACTCAATGAATCTGGTGGCTTTGTCGATCGCAGATTGATTAGGGGAAGATTCTGTCTATGTGGTGGCAAGAGGGAGTGAAACATCAATGGGTCCCAAGGGTTGGAATATACCAGACCCACCTGAAATGGGCTATGGCCAGTGGAACTATGAAGAGCCATGTTGTAACTGTGTTGGACATAGGGGAGACTCTCGTCCCAAGTACATGGATGCTTATAATTTTACATGCACACGATGTGCACAATCATCGGATTTACGACCTTTGTTTGGCCATCGGTTTGGGGGTGGAAAGTAATGGATTTTGTGAGCTTGGTGTCCAATAGAGACTAGAGACTCGACCAAAAGGTGTTGAGGTACCTTTTGTCTCGACCGAAGATGATGGTCTATGGTATCCCAAAGTGGACCCACACTCGTTTGAAGAAGAGATTGGTAGTATCTGTCGCTGTGACATTCTTCTTACAGGCTATGAGGATGGCCATCTTCCAAAAATGATCAACGACCACAAACACATAGTCATTTCCTTGCTTCGTGGACGACAAGCCAAACATGTAATCCATTGATATGGATTCCCAAGGATTCTTGATAATTAGAAGAGGGGTATATAAGCCTTGTTTCTTGATGGATGTATTGGAAATGGCACATGCAGTGCAATATATGATATACTTGTTGACGTCCTGCCGAAGTTTTGGCCAATAAAAATGTTTTTGAAGAACGACCACAATTTTCTCTACGCTAAAATATCATGCCACCCGACTGTAGTGGGATTCCCAAATCATCTTTGCACTTTCACTTGTAGGAACATAGAGATGTCCGAGGTGGCATAAGAGTTCATCCTGAAGGTGAAAATTAGTGACAGTTGTTCCTGTACCCAAGAGATGATATGTGGTGGAAAAGTCCATATCTTTCTGATAAAGTTGGGGCCACTCATAGGCTTCATGTCCACAGGAATGGAGCATAGTGGTGAGTGCAGCCACAGGGGGTCAACTGAGGCATTCAATGACATGATTGGAGATACCTGTCTTATACTTAATGTTGAGATGAAACTGTTTCACGTAGGTGTACCACTTGTGATGGTGATCGTTGTGCAATTTTCCATGTGTCTATATGAACTATAGAGGCTTTTGATCAATGTGTATGATCGTCTCTTTCCCCAGAATGTAATGTTTCCATTGATGACATTCTTGTACAATGGAATACATTTCCTTGTCATAGTTGGGGTATTTTTGGACAATATGAAAGAGTGTCTCACTATGTTATGCCATTGGATGCCTGTGTTGAGTGAGAACTGCGTCCACAACATAGTAATATGCATCAACCTCAATATTGAATGGTTGTTGCAGATCGGGAAAGCATAGTACCAGAGCTAAGCACAAGCGATGCTTCAAATAATTGAATTCTCATTGCTATTGCTTCCCCCACATGAACTTGTCCCTACCACCACCCTTGGTCACCTGGATGAGGGCCCATGAAAAATGGGAGAATTCGAAAATGAACCGTGGGTAGAAGTTTGCTAGCTATAGAAAGCTTTGAAGCTCGGTCAGTGTGGTCGGGGCTGTCCAGTCACAGATGACTTGGAACTTAGTTGGATCAACATGTACCCCATTCTCATCAACAATGTAGCCCATGTATTAGACCATGTTCATGCTAAAAGAACATTTTTCGAAATTGGCATACAACTTGTGTTGCCTCATGTGCTCTTCCCACGTTCTACTGAAGATGAGTATGTCATCCAAATATACACCACAAAGGAGTTGGTAAAGGGTCTCAATACATCATCCATCAACCTCATGACAATGGTTGGTGCATTTGGTAAACCAAAGGGCATGCCTATCTATTCATAGAGACCTTCCTTAGATTTGAAGGTTGTCTTCCATACATCAGTTGGTTCGATGGGAACCTGGTGGTAGCCAGAATTTAGTTCAATATTGCTGAAGAAAGTTTCTCCCTTCAGTTGGTCAATAAGGTCATCAATCCTTGGAATGAGGTAATGGTTCCTGACTATGATTTTGTTTAAGGATTTGTAATCAATGCATAGTCGCCAAGTCTCATCCTTCTTCTGCACCAGTACAATCGAGCTTTCGCAAGGGGAGGCACTGGGTATGATGTTCCCATTTTGAAGAAGATATTGTATATGATGCCTAATTTCTTTATTATCCATCAATGAGTGTCGATAGACTGGTCCATTAGGAATAGGTGTGTCATGGGTCAGATCAATTGGATGCTTGAATTAGCAATGTGTCGGTACCCATGTAGGTGAGGAGAAAATGTCTCTGTATTCTTCCATGATCCTGTCCACTTGCTTTTGATGCGAAGAGATGTGTTGTTTAGAGGCCACATATGTGGCAACTACCTTCTTCTTACTCTGAGAAAGGATCACAAAGAAGACAAAGTTCCCAGTTTGTGAAATGACCTTACTGCATTTCCTAGCAGAGATTAAATAAATAAAAGTAGGTGGAACTACCTCTAGGATCCTGTACAATTGTCTACCCAAAGTAATAATAACACTACGGGGTTTAGACTCATACACAACATAAATCTTCCACAAATATGGTTGTCCTAAAATAACATCACAAACTTCAAGGGGAGAAATATCACATAGTACCTCATCTTTGAAAGGCTTGATGTCATAGGGAAGATGACACTATTGGTTGACACAAAGATATCTTCCTTGGCAAAGCCAACCAATGGTGTAGGGCTGCAGCTGTGGTGTCGTTGGAAGGTCTAGACGCTTGATGACCTCTACTGAAATAAGGTCCTTCTAACTACCACTGTCGACAATGAAATGAATAAGAACCTCCTTGACCCACATCTACGAGTGAAAGAGGAATTCCCCTTCCTTTGTTTCTTCTAGTTTGCTTGACCGGAATTTGGTGGTAGCGACAATGGTACTGGGTTCATCATTGATAATCCTCTTCCCTCCTTTAAGATTTGAATCAGAATCATAATCATCATTTGACTTGGAAGCCTTTAGCTCAACCATGAGGGACTTCTTGGAGCGACATTCTTCATTGTTGTGCCAAGGAATTTTATAGTACTTACACCATTTTCCCATGTCCTTCTTTATATTCTCGTTTCCCTTTTTGTGTTGCGGCTTGGACTGGTTGTCTCGAGGGAGGCCATCTCAAATTGGTCGCATTTTTTGTGGGTTGGGGTTGCCTTTTCCCTGCTTCAGCTATGAGGGGTTTGCAAATCCAAACTCTCATCGTTTCTGCTTAAATTTTTGCTCGATCTTGACAACGTATCTATAAGTCATTCCTAAAGAGGTGATGTCCAGGAATTCCATTTATGTATGAATGTATCTATGAAAAACGATGTGGTATTTTATCACAAGATGATTCTCATAGACTTTGATACCCAATTTGGTGCATAGGGTATGGAAAATATCGGTAAAATCTAGTACTGTGTGGTCCCTTTCTTTACGTAGGGTGGTCCATCCAGTGTACTGGTCCTTGTAGCTTCCAACAGGGTAGTATTGTTCTTTAATGGCATCCCAGAAGGAATCCCATGTAGCAACCACCAAAAATATTGTATATTCCTCCACGGCCCTTTTCTTAGAGTAAGTATCCCACTAGTATCTAACATGGGGAACGACCTTGAGGAGTGGAAAAGTGATCTTTTCCCTATCGGAAAAATTGTGGACTGAAAAATATCCTTCGAGTAGATTCAACCATTTATATATAGCATTCGCATCTATCATTCCTTCAAATAATGGAATATCAAAATTTACATGTACCTTGAAGGGGCTTCATGGCTGCTTGATGAAGATGCTTCTCCTATGGTCAACCGTCGAAGGATCTACACGAAGTTGTCCATCATTTCATTCCTTTGTCGCACGAGGGATTCCTTGAGAAAAATTTTAATAGGATCTCTTGCTCCATCATATTTATTTTTGTATACCATGGGTTTTTGTCGGGCTCACTGCGATTGATCTGGTAATGTCTCGATTGGTTTGAGTCCCAACCTCTTGTACCCAGATATTGTCGGGGACATGCACGAAGAAAAATAAATGAATATCAGACCACTTTGATACAATGGATCCAGATTTAGGGTCAGAACGAATTAATTAACAGACTAAATACAAAAAACACAGAGATATGGAGAATAACAAAAATATCCAGTGAACAATATATTCTATTAAATAATGAAATAGGGTGAAACTGTAAAACTGCAGAACTGAAACTTGCTCGAATGGTGGTAGTTATCTCTGAGAAGAGATGTGGCTTCTACACACATCATTCTAAGAAGAATGGATTAAAATGAGGCTCCATAGGAATTTTTGATATTAGTCATGAATACCAAAACCCTAGACATCCAAAACCCTAACCCTAGAAGGTGAAACGCCAAAAGTCATGTGGGCCCTATAGGTAAGTTTGTGTAATTTGGTACCTCAACTTCTTAGGGCTGTAACTTTTGCATACTACCTCAATTTTAGGCATGTAATAGCCCATTGGAAAGGTAATCCAGAGAAATACACATTTCTCCATCAAACATTGACTTCGTCTACAGTTTGACTATGGAGATCCCAAAAAACAACGTTTAGGGCCCAAAAACGGCCTTGGAAGTACAACAAGATGTGTTGACATGAAAACATACAAAATAAGCCAGTTGGATTAGGCGAGAGGTTGTTACACATTATTTTCGTCATCCCTATGACCATTAATGATGTAAACCTATATTTTGCCTTCATAGGGGTCAGTGGCCTGAGTTCCTAAAGAGAGAAGGGAGAAGAACTTTTCCTGAGAAAAGAAGTTGCATTTTCCTTTGTAAAAACCCTATAAAAAAGAAAGTTCGTAGGCTGCATTATAGCTAGGGTGCGAGAATGTTTGATTCTCATAGGTTGCATCATAGCTAGGTCGCGAGGAGTTCGCAGTCTTCTCTATAGGAACGGTACAAGAATACTTACACGTGGGAAAAACAAGCGTTTTCTCAAATCTTCTAAAAGGAGAAATTTCCATGGTGAGGTGGCATCTGAATGGTTTGGATCTTACTCACTTTCATGATTTAGTGGGATCATCCTAACCTCCTCACCTTATCCTCTTCAACTTATAAAAGGAGAGGATCTCTCATGGAGAAGGGCCAAGTTGTTTTTGGCTTGGGATTGTTAGCTCGGTTAGAGTGGCTTTGAGATTTGTTTTGTCAAGATAGATTGTGAGTAGCTATCAGATCCATGGTCTCAGAATCCTTGGAGCAAGAAGTGTGTGGGGAACGAAGGATAGTTGGAAGGGACCTTACGACATCAAGGCCATGGTTGTAATCTCTCTTTCACATTTAATATGATACAGTAATATGATTCTTTCCTATAAATCTTGTTGTGTTTTATTGTATGATTCCTTGATCACATACATAGGTTTATATTGAGTTTATGCTATTACTATCACTTTGGTTGGTTGCATTCTTTTGCAAGATAATCATTGTATGAGTGTTGGAACAGAGCTAGGTTGGTGATAGTGAGAGGAAGCAAGGTTTAAACGGTATGTCACCTGTCCCTCTTTAGTTAGTAAATTCAATATTTAAAACTTAAGGAAAATGTCATGTTCTGGTGTGTTTTGTTCTAGATCTAGGTGGATCTAGGGAGATCAGTTAGTGTCTGCACCTACCAATTTATCCAGTAACAAAATTGGAAACTCCGATATGGAACAGATTGTTTCCTAGTTAGTCTAGTTTCCCTTAATTTGATTGCTTGTTTTCTGGTTTCTAAGTCTGTGGGACATCCATCCAGACTCTCTGGATCTAGAAGTTCACTTATATTCCTTGTCCTTTTTCAAAATTTTCTTTGATTAAAAACATTCTCGCACTGTACCTCTCTACAACTTGCGAAGACCATTGATTTTTGCACCCTGCTGTTATATCCTGTGTGAACTTCTAGCACCCTACCAATGTCTAGCCTACGAGAATACCTAATTCTCGCACTGTACTCTACTACTAGGCTGTAAACTTGTTTGTAAACTTTTTTGGATTGGGTCTTGTCATCTTTTGATGTCCCAGTTTTTCTTTGATCGGTTGGATTGAGCTTTTGGAGCCTATATTGATCTGTTTACAGTCTGCTTGACATTCTTTGAGTTACTTTTATCCACATTGGCTTTGTTTGGTTTCAAAGGATTAGTCTCTTTCTTTGAGTATATTTCAATTACAAAGCGTATGTTTTCTTTAGAGTTGTTTAGGGAAAGATCAGATTTTTTCTAAATAGGTCGCCTTAAAATAAAACTTTTAGTTTGGGTTTATTTGTTTTAAGAAACTTCATTATTACTTTTATTGAAATTTTTGAAACAAGAGGATTTAATTTCTTGATTTATATTATATTGGGGGAATCCTTGCATTTGAAGTAGCGAAATTGCATGATTCTTGGCATTTTTCAGTCTTAAATTCTGAAAAATTTTCCATTAGAATGGCATTTAATTTTTCACTTTATATTAGAATGGGGGGGGCGGCATGAATCATGCATTGGTGTAGAGTACCTTTTTCTCATTTTTTGAGAATATTGATATTGATGAGTTTAAGATTTTGGGACATTGTGCATCTAGGAATGATAAATGTTTTCTCCTTCTCATAGCATAGCTTTCATCGAAATGAAAAGATTGCATCTTCATCTCATTGCCTAACTTTCAAGTCGGTCAAAACACCATATTGTCCATGTCATTTTCCTTTTGAGTAATAACAACCTTAAAAATAAAGTGCTTATAAAAAATTGATTAGACATTTTTATATTTTCTGGTAGCAAAGCTACATTAGATTAGTTGTAGGGCTATGGAATAGGTGTGAAAGATATCTTTCCAAAGCTGCAAAACAAACATATAATCTTGAGTTAGGGAGCGACGAAATCCACTTATTACATTTTGTCCTAGGAAGCCCTTCTCACACAAGGGTCAATCACGAGGTCACATTGAGATTGGTAGAGTCACTCACCTTGCTTTGTTGGTCTTGGTGTAGAGATTGCATGTATTATGGGGGTCGCTTGAAGGTATACCCACATTTATGAGAGGAAGCCTTTTGAGTTGCTTTCGGGCTGGATACCTTGCCTTTGCGCGTGGATTAGACTGTCGAATGTTTCCCCATGCATCACTGTAGTAATAGGTAACCTTATTGGCCTATATCTTTAGGGTCTTTACACAAGGTGAATGTGGAGGGGCAAGTCTTCACGGTACCTGGAATTGACGTTGGCCAAACTCACTTGGGATCCTTGGAGGGTATACCCACATTTATGTGTGGGAGCTTGCACCAAGGCGTAAGTCTGTTAAGCAGGTTGTCAACGTAACTTTTCCACCCACTCTATCCGAACCCCTTCTTACTTTGTTCCCACGATGTTGGATTTCATCACCAACTGGTGTGCTCATTGCGAGAAGGTTTTGTTTGATTGCTTGCTTACTAGATTTTTAGCATGTGTTGTTTGTTTTCCCTAATAGACTCTAGGTTGGATTTTTGTTTTAATGGCGTCAGTTCCCGGAATGACCAATGAAGGAACCCCTTTTCCAGGGGAACCTTTTATTTTTCCTTCTTACAGAAACATTGCTCCTTCTCATATCGCTACTTTGAGCCTTCTAGGTATCACAATTGGATTACCGGTATGGTTGTTTTCCACTCAGGTAATCCCGAATGCAGGTAGTGCTTCAGTCGCAAACACTTCCCCCCAAGAGCATCAACCTCATGTTGATCCTTCACCTTCTTCACCAGTAAGGTCTTCTTCGCCTTCTTCGCTTGCAAGGTCTCCCTCTGTTTCATCTTCTTCGTCGAGTGAAAGTTCTGAAGATAGTAACCCAATGAATAAGAAGAAGAAGAAAAGAAAGATTAAGAAGAAGAAAGATAAACAAGGGTCAAAACCTCCAACCATTGCTAAACATGTTGGAAAACAACCATTTACTGTTACTTGTATTGGGAGTGTTGATGATGTCAAGATCACCCAAACAATCCGTAAGCCCAAGTACCCTTGCAGGCTTTGTAAGAGTAGCCATCTTCTTAAGGATTTCCCTAGTCTATCCAAGGTTATAGAAGCATGGTCTACATCTCCTTTCCAGTCCATGTCGTCATCCTCTGAACAACATGTTGACAACCCCCCGTCAACCAATCATGATACGGTTGGGAAGAAAAAAAGTAGAGTCAAGTTCCCATGTATGTTATGAAAAGGGAGTCATATCACTCACCTTTGTCATCATATGGACGAAGCCTCAAAATTACTGGAAGACATGACTGTTTCACAACCTCAACTTCCAACTGCTTACTGTAAGATTTCTCTCAAACCTCCAATAGTTGATGGAGTGATCACTCTGGTCTCTTCACCGGTCAATCTGGTTGATCATGTCGTCAATCTGGTCACGTCCTTAGTTGAACCAGTTGACAATGTGGTTGATCTGATACCATCCTTGGTCAATCCCACTCTCCCCTCAGAGAGTGAAACTAAAGAGGTCAATCCGATCCCATCCTCAGTTGATCCCACTCTCCCATTAGACAGTGTCACCCAAGTGGTTGATCTATTTCCATCTGTCAACCCCATTCTCTCCTTGGAGAATGAAACTCAAGTGGTCGATCTGATATCTCCATCGGTCGATCCTACTCTCCCGCTAGAGAGTAAACCCGATACTGCCCATGTTTTTCTCATTGATACAGAATCTCCCGTGCCAAGGGGTATTCCTCCTTCTCCTGTAGGACCCCCTCCAAGTAATGAGGCCATTCGTTTTGATTGGGGTGTGCTAACTAGACCTCGTCTTCCCTCTTACATTCCTTTCCAGATTATAGTACAGGTTTGTGGTCGGGACATTCCTCGAACGTTGATAGATGAAGGTTCGTCTGTTAGTATTTTGTCCTCTATTTCTTGGAAAGCTTTGGGTTATCCTCCACTTGCGCTGGTTACACAGAATCTGTTATTTTTTAACAGAAGAACCAATCAACCTATAGGGAACCTTCCCCATTTTCCTGTAACTTTGGGAGGGAAAACTGTCTTTATTGATTTCATGGTAGTACAAGATCCCTTGGATTTCTCTTTACTCCTTGGGAGGGATTATGTCTATGCCATGAAAGCTATTGTGTCCACTCTTTTTTGTGTGATATATTTCCCTCACGATGGAAGAATTGTGACTATTGATCAAATCTCATTCATCGGTCCTAAATAGATTTCCTCCCTAAATGGTTCTTATACGCAGACAATATCGCCCCCACCACATGTTAATTATGTGGCGTTGTCGCCCATGGCTTCAACTTCTGATGACTTAGATCCAATAGTTGACATAGTTATCTCTTCAATAGGGTTGTTAGAGCTTGATCTCTTTACTCCTGTCGAAACCCTCGACATGTGTTCCTTCCAAAGTGTGTTTCTTCTATCAAATGAAGATCTCTTGGAAACCATGACTGAGTTTTGCCCCTTGACATGGTGTCCTTCCAGAGCATTGTCCTCTTGGAAGCCGTGATCAAGAAGAGTTTGAGCATGGTTTTCTGATTTCAAGATCATTAAAAAATGAAACTAGTTGTGAGGATAGTTTTGCGTATCTGTGGCAACCTCGTTAAAAAATGAAACATAGGTTACGAGCATAGTTCCTGTTTCTGTGTCAAGATCGTTAAAAAATGAAACTGAGTTCTGGGGATTATACCTAGAGTCATGAGCATAGTTCTTCTCCTATGTCAAGCTCGTTAAAAAATGAAACAACTTCCCCCTCTCTGTTGAGTCAAGTCCTTCGTCTAGTATTTGAAGCATCCTTTCCTCCGCCTTTGTAGTTGGAAAAAACGAAGCTTGGGGGGGAAATTCTTTCATCCTCTAGACTTCATGCTGAATTTAAAGCCGCTAGTTTCTTAAGCTAGGGGATAAGTACCAACCATCCTTGGGTTATGCGTTGGGAAGTCATAAGCATAGTTTTTCTCTGGTTTAAGCTTGTGTAAAAATGAAACCACTTACCTCAAGCATAGTTTCCTCTGGTTCAATCTTGTGTAAAAATGAAACCAGGTCTAAGCATAGTTTTGTGTTGTTTTAAAACTTGCGTAAAAATGAAAACAATCCTGAGCTTAGTCTTTGTTCTTTCTCATGCTCGTAAATACATGAGAATAAGTTACCAAGATTAGTCTTTGTTCTTTCTCATGCTCATAAATTAATTAGAATGTAACCGAGTATAATTTTATCACTTTTTCGGACTCGTAAAGGTTATATGAAAAAGGAACCCCCTGGAGTTCCCTTTAAGCTCTTTTTAGACTCTCTAAACATGAAAAGATTGTCGAGAAACCTTGTTCTTTTCACGCTCATAAAAGTATTTGAAGAAAACATTCGATGGGCGATAGTTTATCACTTTTTCGGTCTCGTCGAACTAATTTATGAAAAAGGAACTGAGAGAGTTCTCTTTAAGTGTTTTTCAGACTCTCTAAACTTGAAAACCCCTAAGTTTTATTTCTTTGGACTCATTCAACAAACATAGAAAGACCCATATGGGACCAAACCACTCCTTCTTAGGGTTCATTAAATATACTCCGAGGGACTCATCTGAAGGATGAGATTACTCTGATCTACATCAAATCTTGTTACTTGTTTCGTGTCATTGATGGGGGATACATTAAGGCCCTCCTATGATGAGTCTTTTCCTGTCAACTTCAATTCATTATCAAGGAATTAGACTTAGAAACCAATTGGTACCTTGGAACTTGCATGCCTCAATAGCAGGTTTCCTCGCTTTCGACATTGGGTTTTCATCATTGACCCCTGATCGGAAGATTCCACCGAGTGTTCGACTTCAGCTCATTAATTCACATTTGTTGGATTGTACTAGTGTACCTTGGGATTCATTGACATTAATGGTGATTTCCCTCGCACTTGTTAACGGTATACACTAATGACCGGTAATCAAGTGGTTTCTACCATGTTCAACTTTGACACCTATAATCACATGGTTAGATTCGTCCTATAGAGTGGTGGAGATGAAGACCCTGAATCTTTTCTAACAGATTCTGGTTGCGTTGGAGTATATTCAGTTTGTACTGTTGCATAGATCCACATGGTATTTTTGGTGGCTATGTTCAGATTTGAGTCATATTGGCACAGATCCACAGTGTATGTTTGGTGGCCATGACCTATCTTACTTGACATGGATCTTCGCATGTCGACATTTATGCTTTGAGTCATTTGTATTATGAGTATGGGAATGCCTACCTCAATGATAATATATTATTGTACTGTATTTCCTTGTTTGTTGGCAGGTTTCTGACCGACTGTTCCTTGCTCCCTACACACACTCGACAAAGTATTTCAGTTATCACTCTGTTCTAACTTCATACTTTGGGGGGATCTCTGTTACACATTATTTTCTTCATCCCTATGACCGTTAATGATGTAAACCTATATATTGCCTTCAGAGGGGTTAGTGGCCTGAGTTCCTGAAGAGAGAAGGGAGAAGAACTTTTCCTGAGGAAATAAGTTGCATTTTCCTTTGTAAAAATCCTATAAAAAAGGAATTTCGCAGGCTGCATTATAGCTAGGGTGTGATAATGCCTGATTCTCGTAGGCTACATCATAGCTAGGTCGTGAGGAGTTCGTAGTATTCTCTATATGTAGGGTGCGATAATGCTTACACGTGGGAAAACAAGCATTTTCTTGAATCTTCTAGAAGGAGAAACTTCCATGGTGAGGTGGCATCTAAATGGTTTGGATCTTACTCACATTCATGATTTAGTGGGATCATCCTAACCTCCTCACCTTATCCTCTTAAGCTTATAAAAGGAGAGGAGCTCTCATGGAGAAGGGCTAAGTTTTTTTTGGCTTGGGATTGTTAGCTTGGTTAGAGTGGCTTTGAGATTTTCTTTGTCAAGATAGATTGTGAGTAGCTATCATATCCTTGGTCTCAGAATCCTTGGAGAAAGAAGTGTGTGGGGAATGAAGGACAGTTGGAAGGGACCTTACGACATCAAGGCCATGGTTGTAATCTCTCTTTCACATTTAATATGATACAGTAATATGATTCTTTCCTATAAATCTTGTTGTGTTTTATTGTATGATTCCTTGATCACATACATAGGTTTATATTGAGTTTATGCTATTACTATCACTTTGGTTGGTTGCGTTCTTTTGTAGGATCATCATTGTATGAGTGTTGGTATGGATATAGGATGGCGATAGCGAGAGGAACCGATGTTTAAACGGTATGTCACCTATCCATCTTTAGTTAGTAAATTCAATATTTAAAACTTAAGGAAAGCATCATGTTCTGGTGTGTTTTGTTCTAGATCTAGGTGGATCTAGGGAGATCAGTTAGTGTCCACACCTACGAATTTATCCAATAACAGAGGCCACCCATATCCACTTGGATGATGTGTGGGGCTTCAGACAACCCCAAAAGTGTAGAGCCCACCATTACAAAGTAGTAATGAAGAACATGTTAAACAAAAAAAGACACACAGAGCTAGTTGGAATAGGTGGGTGGGCACCTATATCCACCTAGATCATACAACCTCCTATTTTAAATTCAACTTATCATTGTTGACTTACCATTACTTCATGTCCTTTCTGCAACCATGATACCTTGTATGAATTTGGGTGTGTAGGTATCTCCAGCTCTAGTTTCTCCACCATCTTTGTGGATAGTAGATTATCAGTGCTCCCACTATCTATGATCATCTTGCAAACTATGTCCTTTGTCTTGCAAGCATTCCTGAACAAATTTGTTCCTTGAAATGGTTCTTATACCTCCTTCTCTTACTTTAGAAGAACTTTCTTCATCATAAGGTTTCTTCCTCCTTCTGCTGCTTCTACTTCCACATTCTTCTAAGCCTCATAAATGTGTGTTTCTCCTCCTCCAGTACCTTTATTCTTCTTAGGGAATTCCCAAGACATGTCTCCTATCTTTCCACAGGAATAACATACGACTTCACCGCCTCTTCCTCTTCCTCTTCCTCGAGGAAAAGAGTTTCTTCCTCCATGATGTACTTCTTTAGAAATTACCCATTTTTTAGGATCATTATGATGCTTTCCATCCTCTTTCTTTGGATTCTGGAACTTCTCTCGAGTGGTTCCCTTGCCTCTGCTTGAATTTCCCCCCTTGTTTTGCTGGCTTTGTTTTCTGGCCAATTTCTCTTCATATTTCAAGGATACTAGATAAGAATCCTCAATTATGCCAAAAGACATCATGATGATCTCCTCTTGTATCTTGCATCTCAACCAATTTATGTACTTGGTTGTTTTTTCATCATCATTTTATTTTTTTCCATCCTTGATGTTCAGTCTATAGAATTCTTCAGTGTATTATTTCACTGATAAACTTTTTTGTCTCAGGTTCTGTAACCTTCTAAAGAAATTTATCTGATAGTCTTTAGGGATAAATTTCTATTTCAACTTAGCTACCATCCTATCCCAACTTTTGATTTTCTTCTTACCTTTGCATCTCCGATCAACTTGTAGTTTATCCCACCACAACGTTGCATGACATTTCAACTGGGTTATTGCATGCTTCACTTTATTTTATTCTTCAATTTCTTCATAATCAAAGTATTTATCTGTCGCACGTACCCAATCTAAAAATTCTTCAACTTCCAAATTTCCTTCATACATCGGGACTTCTATTTTTTCTCTGGCTCCTATTCTCGAAACAACTCTTAGCAATCATTCTTCCGCATGTTCTCCTTCTGCAACTCCTTCTTCTTCTACCTCTTCACTTTCATATTTGCTGACGTCACCAACATATGGTTCTCTCTTCTATGTTGTTTCCATGGCATCCTATATCATTATGAGTTGCCTCATTTATTCTTCCATTTCTGGATTCACTCTATGCATTCTAGGTGGAATGATTTCAATACTTTGATTTCATTTTCTCTGACGTGATACTATCAAACATAAATCTTTCACCTTCTCACCTTTTCCTACAATCTATAGACAACATTTTTTCTCTGATACCACTTGGTGCAAATGCCAGACACTTCCTAGACTGCGTGACAACTCGGTCAAGGATAGATCGACTTCGAGAGATTCATTAGCTCATAGGTTCATGATGAACCTTTACAATTGTCCCCACAGGTCAAAGTCCTAAACTTTGAGTGCAAACTATCCTTTTCGGGAATTTCAGAACACCCGCAGGGTCCTCCACGTGACCCTGATTGAAAACCACGAGCTTAAGCTTCCACCCTTCCTCACTTCGGGGCTTCAGGCTTCGGGAGTTCTTGATACACCTGACTCCAAATACGTCAAACTCTGAACTTGCGAACAAATGCATACCAGATGTATGGTTCACAGTCCTCTCACAACCAACGACTACATTTTTCTTTAGGGCTTTGACGTTTTGGAGTTTCAAATGAACCAAATCCTTTTTCTCCCAAATTGATCCGTACCCGGAGTTATAGATCAAGCGCGACATGTCCCTTTCCAACCGACTGTTCCGATGGAATTCGACACTTTGGGAATTTTGTCCTTCAGGACGTCACCCCTCGTTTTACCCCAAAGTGCTCTCTCTCTCTCTGAATTGACAGAGATGATACCATGTCTCTATGAAATCAATGACTAAGGTTTTAGATTCTTACCTATTTGGTACTTCAAACGATGTTTGGTCAATGCTCTGCTTTCTCCTTTCTCCCTTCTTCAAAGTCCGTGATCTGTTGATGTGTTTCTTTCTCACATCGATGGCCACTATTTACTTCATAATTTCGGGCTTCGGGAGTTTTGATTTCACCACTCTCGATTTCCTTCAGAGTGCTCTTCTGCCGGAGTACATGGATCTTTGTCACATGTCCTTCCTAGATCTAGCGGTCGATATTTGTTCTCTCTCTTCTGGAACATCCGGTGAATTTTGGTCAACAACCTCTCTTCATTCTTCTAGAGTATCCAACTTCCATATATCCATAATTGTCAACATGTGTCCATTGCAACTCAATGGTCACAATGAACTCTGACTCTTCGGGCCTCAAGAGTTCTTTCTTCCTCTTTGCGACTTTCCTTCGATGTATTAGATCTTCCGACATGTTTCCTTTGAGACGAAGGATGTAGATCTATTTCAGCACTTCGAAACTTTGGCAATCCACACTTCATGCCACAACTCACCAAGATTTCCCTCCCAAGTGTTCCTCCTCTGAAGTAACTAATCTTCTGCAACACGTCCTCTTGATGCAATGGTCATGATTCACTCCACTCTTTGGACTTCGGTGACTTTTTATGTTGCACTACCCCCTTCCTACAAGATAATTTCTTCTCATAAACGAACGATACATTGACACGTATCCTCCGATGGATCTACAGTCCAGATGGAATTAAGGTTTCGTAACTTCGGAATTAGATATTTCTTCGAAAGAAATCATGTTACATGCTCCTTGTGCTTCACAGTCTTGACCTCTTTGACACTTAGTCGATTCTTGACCCTGTGCACTCCTCACCACTCAGTCTAAAGTTCCTGTTATCCCCCCTAAGCTTCCCTGAGTCAAATCTCTACTTTGTCAACGCACACCTTGCTGACAATATGCACTCCTTGCATCCGAGCTCTTAGAAGAGAAATAATTGAAACTTAATTAACACTTTATAATTCCATATACTCAAATATGAACAACATACATAATTATAATGAAATAAACCCATAGAGAACATATCATTCATTCAAATACACACTGAAATGAACATTGTCCAAGAATTTGGATCAATTTCTGTTTGTTCTATTAATTCATGAAGTATTTACATAAGTAACACGGTTCTTCGTTTTCTCCAGACTCTATGTCTAACAACTACCTCTAACTTCTCATCCTCTATCCTCAACACAATACAAAAAAAATATCCAAGGAGTTTCTTCTTGAGCTCTTCTCCGTCCTATCTGAATTCTATCACATCATCATTATAGAGGTTAACTACTTAGTCCTATTACAATAAATATGAGTTATTATCATATAAGAGTTGACACTCTACATCAATAACACATTACAGTCGTATAATAATTTACAACATTCTTCCATTCTCTAACGGTGACCAGATTTTACAAACAAGGTATTTTAAAAACAATATTTCAAAAATATCTCAACAACTCGCTCTATTTTTGTTAAATGTTGATTTGAAATTTTGGTACATTGAGGTGTCACATTCTGCCTCCTCTCTCAGACTCTTTTACTTTGATGGTGATGCTCCTGCATCACTTTTCTAAGAAACCCTAATGGAGGTAATGGCTTCCATAGACACAATTTGAACCAATGTTTGATGCATAGAGACAAAGGTGGAATGTATATTATTTTCATTAGGGATCTAACTAATTAGGGTCGATATTCCAAATAGGCCATTCATAGTGTAGACATCCATTAAGCAAAGCAAATCCTCTTAAGAAATTGTATCATAACTTCTAGGGCTCACATCCAACACAAAACTTGGTGTAAGATAAATTTGTAATCCTAATGATAACTCCTTCCCACGTTATTACCGATGGTTACTTTATGGCTAAAAACATATGGCCTTCCTAGGAGGCCATTAAACACAAGTTGGGGTGGAAAAGTGACTATGTAAGGTTAGGGATTTATTTTAATAATCAAAGATTTGTGTGGTCACCAATCATTCTCCTAGATGATGAATTTGTTGTTGAGAATGCGTAGTTATCAACTGGGAGGCTATTTAAAAATGGTATCCATGACCTAGGTGATCTCTTTGATAAACATAATATCAACTATGAGACTATGGATATCTAGAAATGGGTATTCAATCTTAGCACTATTGATAATATGATATTATAAATAATTAAGAACGTAGTTCCTAGAAATCTACTTTAAGTATCGAAGTGTTATAGTTACAATATTGGTGGAAGGACACGATATAAAACCAAAGGATGGGATTTAAGAAGTATAATTTATTCAAATCCTACTAATGGTTGTCAATTTTAAGATTTTTTTCCTATTGTCAAAGCTGCAATTTCAAACAAGTCAAAATTTTAACCACCCCCCAGAAAAGGGTGCTACTTGTACATCCTTTTTTTTAGTCGGGGGTAAAAATAGCGAGTAAATGTGATCTATAAAAAAATAAAAACTCTATAAAATTGTTGTTAAGTTGGTAAGTTTTTTAAGAGAAAGAATAATCATGTAACCTAAAATAAATCTAGAAGGATCTTTTAGAACAGAAGAAAGCATGTGTTATGTGATCCCTAATCCATGTTGGCCTTTCTATTGGATAACACCTAAAATATTTTGAAGTTACACAACCCAAATTTCATTTGTGTGGTAAAGAGGAAACCCTAAATGGAACTAGGCTTATAGAGTCTATAGTCATTTTATCCCAATATAATTAATTTTTATAATTATTTAAAAATTTATTATTATTATTATTGTTTAATTATCTTAAAAAGCACATGTATGATAGTGGCTGATTTGCTCTATTAAAGAGAACATGTGTGTATGTACGCAATGCATTCCTAAATTAAATTTCGAAGAGATAATGTTTTTTAATATACTTATTTCTTTTCTTGTTTATGTTGTTATTTTCTTTCATTTTGTATTCAATTAATAAATTAATCACAGAAATTATATATTTATATTTTGTTAGAAATTGTTTTCTCCAAAATTTGTAATTATAAAATTCTTAATATGTATGTACTACAAACATAATTTGTCTGTACTACAAACAAGTGAAAATGATTTTCAAAAATCTCTCTTTCAATACCAGAGTATAAGAAATTAATTATATAAATCTGTTTTGAACACTTTTCATTAAAAAATCCTCAGTTGCTCTGACTTTCGAAATGAAAGAAGTGAACATAGTTAAATGGCATTTTTATTTTACTTCCAAAAAATAGAAATGAAAAGGTTGGACATCCTTCTCTGAAATTTTTATTCCGTTAAAATAAAAAAATTGAACAACCTTTCATGAGCTTTGAAAATTCGGAAATAATTTATTGAATATCCATCACCCTCAACTTCATAAAAGAATATAAATTGATATACCTACTTTATTACGTAAAGGCGTACATTTATTGGAAATGCGCATAATTAATGATCTTTTAATATTAAACTCTAATATTATGACTAACAATTGAAGATGCTGGTATATTCTTCGTCGAATCAATAAATGAGATTTAATATTCATAACTTTCTTGCATTTGTGAATGAATCTGTTAACCTGTTTACTTTTTCACATTTACTCAATCTTATTAAAAAATTACTGCCTAACCATTGATTAACACGTTTATTTAATATGTATACAAATCTTGATTGACACTTTTGGGTAATTAGGAGGCACTATCTCCAGCCTCATTGCCAAGGATGGCATATTGGGTAGACATTTTTCTTTTAATGGTGTGAAGCACCGACAGGCATAGAATACAAGTGGGCATACGACCACTTTGTGATATTCTCAGGCCTCATTGCCACATATGGCATAATGGTCCATGATCCAGGGATTACTAGAGTCTCTAGGCCTCACACAGATGTTAATGTGTATGCAAAATTAATTTTGGATGCGTATGGCTTGGATAAGATTAACGATTTGCAGTTTCAATACACATCAATGAAATACCGGTTAATATCTAAAATTTCTTTTGGTTTTTCTATAGACAAGCAACACAAGTTCCACTTGTTGATTTTTATTTCTAGTAGAAATAGGGATAGTCCTCTTGTATATTGTTTGAAGAAATATATATTTTCTTTTCAATGTATTATGGGGATTTATAGAACTTATGTTCTGGTCATATTATTCATATATTTTATTGCATGCATTAAGATTTCAAATTGTTTCCTAAATTATATTCTTAACTGATGGTTTTTCTAAAGACAAGAAACATAAGTTCCACCGACTAGTTTTAAATTTGAGTAGAAATAGCGATAGTTCTCTTGTATATTGTTTAATAAAGATCTATTTTTTTTTTCAATAATTATACCACTTGATGCTCTGGTCATATTATTCATATATTTTATTGCTTGCATTGAAACTAAGCTGGCTCAACGTAGGGATCGTAGCCTTCATCTCTTGGGTTTTGAATTCTTCGATAGGCATCAACTCCTGGGTTTTGAATTCTCCGATAGGCATCACTGTACACATTGTGCACTAGTTGGAGTAAATGCATGAAGTAATTGTAGGAGATTTTTCCCTCAATTAAACTCAAAGACATCATTTTTTCATCAATAAAACTTACACAATCAAACTTACACACAAATATTTAGTGTGTCAAATGAAGTTGTTGGTTGGGATGTTGAGAAAATAACAAAACTTAGATGATCCGGATTTAGGAGTGGAACAAACTGATTAACAGACTTAATACAATAAACACAGAGATAGGAAGAATACCACAAATATCCAGTGAACAATATCTTCTATTAAATAATGAAATAGGTTGAAAAAGTAAAACTACAGAACTCAAACTTCCTCGAATGGTGGTAGCTATCTCTGAGAAGAGATGTGGTTGTTATGCGCATTCGTCTGAGTAGAATGGATTACAATGAGCCTCCATAGGCTGTTTTCATATTACTCATGAATTCCAAAATCCTAGACATCCAAAAACCTAACCCTAGAAGATGAAACACCAAAAGTCATGTGGGCCCTATGGGTTAGTTGGTGCAATTTGGTACCTCAACTTCCTAGGGTCATAAATCTTTCATACGCCTTTCGTTTAGGCGTGTGATATCCCATTGGAATGGTATTTCATAGAAATACGCATTACACCATCAGACTTTGACTCCGTCTACAGTCTGACTGTGGCGAGCCAAAAAAACAATGTTTATGGCCCTAAAACAACCTTGAAAGTACAAGATGTTCTGACATGAAAACATACAAAATAAGCGAGTTGGATTCAGCAAGAGGCCATCTGTATCCACCTGGAGATTGTTTGAGGCTTCATACAACCCAAAAAGTGTAGAACTCACAATTCTAAAGCAGTACAAAAAGACATGCTGAACAAAAATGGACACAAGGAGCCAGTTGGAATAGGTGGGTGGCCACCAATATCCACCTAAATCATCAGAACTGAAACTAAGCTGGCTCTACGCAGGGATTGTAGCCTTCAACTCCTGGGTTTTGAATTCTCCAATGGGAATCATTGTACACATTATGCACTAGTTGGAGTAAATACGTGAAGTAATCGTAGGAGAATTTTCCCTCAATTAAACTCACAGACATAATTTTTTGATCAATCAAACTTACACGCAATCAAACTTACACAAAGATATTTAGTGTTTCCATATTTTTCTTTGATAATGTATATACTAGATATTATTTTTGGGATTAACTGCTTAGTGTAAGTCATTAATCTATGACCCATATTCATGAGTATTAGTCGCAACTGACCAATAATTCTCATGATTTGAATAGTCCACATAGCACTCATTGCATCGGGTGATGCTCATAGGGGTGAAAAAATGAGATTGAAGCAAACGAAATGAATTGCATAGCATCAATCATCACTTCCGAGGCTTGCACCCGGTAACCAGGACTTCCCAGGTGGTCACCCATCCCAAGACGCCTCTGGCTCAAGCGCGCTTAACTGTGGAGTTTTGCCCACAATAAAGCCCACTTAGCTTGCTACCCCATTTACAAAACCTTAGCAAGTATTGTGCCTTATGAACTACCTAGTTACAGCTCCCTTGACTCTTATTATTTAAGTATATAGGGGCTTCCACAGTGCAAGATATTAGATATTATTTTCGGGATTAACTGCGTAGTGTAAGTCATTAATCTATGGCCCATATTCATGAGTATTAGTCGCAACTGACCAATAAATCTCATGATTTGAATAGTCCACTTAGCACTCATTGCATCGGGTGATGCTCACAGGGGTCAAGAAATGGGATTGAAGCGAACGAAATGAATCGCATAACATCAATCATCACTTTCGGGGCTTGCACCCGGTAACCAGAACTTCCCAGGTGGTCACCCATCCCAAGACGCCTCTGGCTCAAGCGTGCTTAACTGTGGATTTTTCCCCACAATCAAGCCCACTTAGCTTGCTACCCCATTTGCAAAACCTTAGCAAGTATTGTGCCTTATGAACTACCTAGTTAGAGCTCCCTTGACTCTTATTATTTAAGTATATAGGGGCTTCCACAGTGCAAGATATTAGATATTATTTTCAGGATTAACTGCGTAGTGTAAGTCATTAATCTATGACCCATGTTCATAAGTATTAGTCGCAACTGACCAATAATTCTCATGACTTGAATAGTCCACTTAGCACTCATTGTATCGGGTGATGCTCACAGGGGTGAAGAAATGGGATTGAAGCGAACGAAATGAATTTCATAGCATCAATCATCACTTATGGTGCTTGCACCCGGTAACCAGGACTTCCGAGGTGGTCACTCATCCCAAGACGCCTCTGGCTCAAGCGCGATTAACTGTGGAGTTTTCCCCACAATCAAGCCCACTTAGCTTGCTACCCCATTTGCAAAACCTTAGCAAGTATTGTGCCTTATGAACTACCCAGTTAGAGCTACCTTGACTCTTATTATTTAAGTATATAGGGGCTTCCGTAGTGTAAGATATTAGATATTATTTCCGGGATTAACTGTGCAACGTAAGTCATTAATCTATGGCCCATATTCATGAGTATTAGTCGCAACTGACCAATAATTCTCATGATTTGAATAGTCCACTTAGCACTCATTGCATCGGGTGATGCTCACAGGGGTAAAGAAATGCGATTGAGGTGAACGAAATGAATCGCATAGCATCAATCATCAATCATCACTTCTGGGAGTTTTCATCAATCATATGATTGATGAAAACTCCCGGAAGTGATGATTGATGATTGATATATGATTGATGAAAACTCTCAGAAGTGATGATTGATGATTGA
>ML791267.1:322538-347089 GCA_009831015.1 Picea engelmannii | reverse complement strand
AATATTTTCATCAACTACCATAGTCACATGTGTATTGAATCCTAAGTACATACACACTCTAAGGTTGAAGTGAATCATGATAGATTCCTAAAACTAAATCTTAAAGTTATAGATGACCTATAATGTGAAGAATAATGCTCATCTAAAAATCCTTCTATTGCCATGTAAAATTGGAAGAAGTATCTTGAATATATATGTTCTTTCTCAATCAAGTACATCACTATTGTACCTCTTTCCCACTTGTTTGGTAGTGAAATACTAGATGCATAATAAATTCATTCCCAAAATCAAAATTATTACAAAATATTCTTAACAATATTGAATCAACCTATGGCCTCTACACATGAAAAAGAATAGATACTGATGTTGATGCACAAACCCACCACGGCCTCAATATAAACAATCTCATCCATTTACACTCCTATACCACATCTTGCATAGTGGTTTTGTGCACTACAAGATGATCATTATAACTGAATTCTATTCATTGTCTCATCTGATGACACCACACCCCTAATACTTACTATCTCATTCATCATAGTTTTTAGCATAATACACATGAATTCCATGTAATTTGATCAAATCATCCATTGTGGTCATCATGACCATATTGTGTAACCATTTCCATGACAACCACCACATCAACATGACAACTATAGTTTTAGATTATTGGTCCCTCTAAGGTAGTAACCATGATGCCATAGGATCAACTTAGAACCAATGGATGGATACTAATCATGTGAGAGTTAATGTCTCTAATTTGAGTTCATAATTTCATTAAACATATAATTAGGGATAGATAGTGGAACAACCCCATACAAATTGCCTCCCACTGTAGCTCCTTATCTCTGTGATGTGAAAATTTGATGTACATACAAATTGATTATTGGGAGAGTGGGGAGCACGTCCCAATAACATATGTTATATGTATGTTACTATATATGTTCTAACATATTAATAAAACACAGACACACACACACACACACACATGTTATAACATATTTATAACAACTTGTATTCACTAATCCCTCGTAACCATAAATAAAATAACACATAGCCCCAATTTGTATCAATCATATAATTCCCCAAAATATTTTAACCTTAGCAATGAAAATCGGACTTTGGATAATCAATGAAAGGCACAACACATACCCAAGTGGTTGTTCTATAAAACCCATGAAAATTTCCACTAGTTACTCGAGTGAAAACATACCCAAGTGAAATCCTACAATGAGTTCAACCATTCTTTTTATTTTCTCATAATCCAATTTGAATGTGGTGAATATGGTATTCTCCATGGTATCCAACTAAGTAACTATAATAAAACATTAAATATAAGGCTCCAAAACGATGTCAAACAACACAAAACCTTTGAACATGATTCAATATCCATGTTATCTGTTGTGACCTAGGTCTGCACCCCTGCCCCTACTCTCTCATTTACCTATGCCTTAATCAATTTTTTCCTCTTCTGGTTGGTTAAGTCAGTTTCCCATTACTGAGTGACTTGGTTCTCATTCATTTCTTTCTTGATTGAGTCTTCACGCATTTTTGTTTCTATTGTTTCTTGAAGGATAATTACATGTCGTATTTGGTTCAAAATATTTGTCATCATGTTTTCCATTGATTGAGCTCACAACAGGTCAACCAAGCCTTTTTGTATGCACGGGAAATGCCCATGGTCAAAATGCAGCAATTCAGAGCAGTCATTCTCAGGCCTGGATTGTCAAAATAGATAGGGTACTTTTCAATGGTAAAGATCCAATAGGACTACCAGATCAACGACTCTCATCCATTCGGGGGTCCAGAATCACACAGGGTTTAACATAAGGCATTAGGAAAGTCACCCCATGACTTCGACGTTCGAGCGTCCAAAATTTTCATTGTTTCGATCGTTGAAGTGATAAACTCTTGAAGTGTTTAATGTTAAACACGTCTTAATCCCAAGTTAATTAGTGATAATCACTGGCTAATCACTTCACGAGATCATCACTTCGGGAGATTTTTATGCTTTACATCCAGAAACTCCGGAACGTCGAAGTGCCAAAATTTCGAAGTTCCGAAGTGACATCATCCTACCAAGTCAACTGGGTCCGTACTACTCTGGTAGATTTCCAAGCACAACATTCAAAAGCTCCCAAACTCTGAAGTGTCGAAGTGACGAGAGACTATCACATCACTTCGTGAGTTTGACACTTCGGGATTTACATACACTTTTCACTCAGAAGCTCCTGAACCCTGAAGATCCGGAGACATGTGGCACTCATCTATTGAGACAAGTGGCACTCATTCTAGGCCATTTGGTTGCATCATTCGCCCATTTCCATGTGACACGTGTCACCCTTCTTTCCATAACATGTCAGCGCTATGACATCTAGCCGCCATGTCAGATTCCAAAGATCATCCTTTAGGGGATTTCCAAGAACAACATTCAGAAGCTCCCGAACTTCTAAGTGTCGAAGTCTCGAGAGCCTGCCACGTCAATCGAGTTTGTACTACTCTGAGAGATTTCCAAGAACAACATTCATAAAATCCTGAATCCTAAACACCCAAAGTCCTGAAGTGAATCTAGACCGTCCATCCAAAGGTCACATGGAGGCAGATCTCTCACTTCAGAGACTTAGCACTCTAGGGGATTGTAAGAACTATGCATTGAAAAGGCCTAAAGCTTGAAATCTTGAAATCACATGCTTATATGACATCAGGTCACTGCACCACCTCCACTCACTACTTTCATTCCTCTCACCACCTGACACTTTTCCTCCACTCACACTCTAGTCACCTCCCATGTATCTCTCTCACCTTTCATTACATGGCACCTGTCTTCCAACGCCCGATATCGTCCACATATTCACATCTAATTCTCCTCTCACCACACGCCACCTATCAACCTTCCACCTAGATCATAGACCGAGACCATATCAACGGCCACATTTAATTTTGGCACCGCAACATGCCATTAAAATCCTTGAGCGGGCCGAAATATAAACCATTATATCACAGGGGAACTACGTGGCAACTTAGAAGGGATTTCGAGCCCAAAAGTGGTGTGGACCCAAACCGCTCTCTACAACTCCCCAAATCACATTCTTATATGACATCAAGTCACCATGTCACCTCCACTCACCTCCACGTAATACAAATCCACTCATGTCATCCCCTATTGGTCAATTGCCTCCATGTCCTCCTGCTCACAACCAGTCATGTCTTCCCTAATGAATGATTAGCCAATCATAATGAAGTTGTCCAGACACAGATGTCAACTAATGGGTCAAAATAGAATGCAATTAGCCACCAAAATCTCTGACATAGACAAAGAGCATGGATATCGTCCCAGGTCGAGGATCGTTGGTTCCAGAACACTTCAAAAGACTACCTCTTCCCTGAGCATATAATGAAAAGATTTGCACGAACAACCAGTTACCCTCCAGTAGCCTCAAACATTGCACATACATGCCAGGGCTCAATGCAGAACTCAGTTCCATCACTCCTAGTCACTCTCTTCCATTCTCAGTTCATTCCAGCGCATGCATCAGTCCAGTTTCATTGCTAGTAGTAGTTTCCAGTTGTTTAATTGTAGGATTCTTTTAGATTAAGTTAATGAGTGGTCTTTTGTGTGTGATAAGAACCACTCTTTTTTATTAATTCAAGTATGAAGTATACATTTTTGTACTCCAACAATGTTTTAGTCAAGTTAATAAGTTGTTCTACAGTTGTTAATGTAGAGTTAAGTCTCAATCCAAGATGGATGAGAGCCTCTACAACTCTGATAAATATGTAGTTTATGTATTTTTTGAGGGTTGGAGTTTTTGGGAAAGGATAGAAATACAACAACTTGTTGGACATGTTCTCTGCATGGATTAAATCTCTATACATGATGAATATACTCTTGATGACAACGTTTCGTTCAAATATTCATGATTTTTTTATCTTATCTTGAATGCAGTTTTTGATTTGTGCAAAGTACATGTCATTTCCTTCGGCTATTGTATAACTTGTATTTATTGATATTCAACCTTTGAAAACAGCTAATGCTTGGTGAAGATTTATTTTTATCACAACCTAAGGGAGTAATTGTGTTTTTGATACATGTTTAATGCCTTGAAATGATATTTTAAGTATTAAACTTCTTGCAACAAATTATTCATTGGGTAGTTTGTTCTTTCCTTTTGTTTTTATTATTTCACTTGTCTGTCATTTGTGTGCCACCATCCAAGGAGGACCCTCATCCATATATTTTTTCCAACCCAACCATGCTCTTGTCTTGCAATAACTAACCCTCTAACTGACCAAAAAATTAAAAAAATCAATGATTCCAAAACTTGAGGTGGCCTAGATTTTCCCTTTAGAAGTCAGGTGCATACTTTAGGACCAATATCTTCTTGCGGCGTTGCCAGGTATGGAGTAACGAAATATCTTTCCCTTGGAGAACGATAACGATCGAATATGGTTTCTGATGGTGAAAAAAAACTAGACACACATATGACTGCAATATTTCACCTGGCGACTCCACAATCAAAAGACTCCACTCGAGAATGAGCCCAACAAATAGAGAATGGAAAGATGGAAGGGATAGACTAGGTACCAAGCCAACAGTTTTTTCAAAGAGCTCATATTTTTCTTCATCAGTTCATTCCTGTCTTTTCCTTTATGTGTGAAAAGAATTATCTTATGCTTTGTTTACTCAAATTATTATAATCCTACAGTGGTCAATCCATCCTTGAGAAGAGAAGATATTCCCTCTTGCATTATTGATCTTAATCTCATTCCTTCATTTGAACCCACTAACCATAATGTTGATCATATCCAAAATTCTCAAGATCATGACCAGACATGTAAGCATATGAATAATAAATCTGATTCACCACTTATTGAAATCATTGTTCCACCTTGTAATCAACTTGCCAAAATTCAGTCCAGGATCAAGAAGTATTACAAACCCATGAATCTACCACTTATCCTTCATGCCTATCCTCCCGATTTTATTGATTACCTTCCTATGTTCAATGGAGGAGACCATGTTGTAGCTAAGAAGCACCTGGAAGCTTTTGAAATTTTCATTGATAATTTTCAAATTATGCATGAGGATGTAGTTATGAGGATATTCTGCAAATCTTTATTTGGAGATGCATCATTCTAGTTCAAAAATTTGGAAGTCGATTCTATTAGTTCATGGACTATTTTGTGTAATGTGTTTTTGAGGTATTTGGGTGAGAACAAATCCTTTGAACAATACCTTTCAGAGTTCTGCACCTTGATAAGGGAGTATGATGAAGCTGTTATTGGATTCAATAGAAGGTTTCATAATTTTTATCTTAATATGCCCATGGAAATTCGACCTACTAAAATTGTTTCCATGGTGCAGTATACAATTGCACAACACCTTGATCTGGTTCTTTTTCTTAGAGAGAGAATGTCATCATCATTGCAACATATGTTCACTGATGCTGAAGAGATTGAGGACAACATCTAATCTTGTGGAAGGCTCTTAAATCGAGTTTCGGATGGAGATTTGGAACAGGAACGAGTTTATGAGCAACAAAAATCATATTTGGATACAAAGGAATCGAAGGAAGGATATGGACATCAAAAATCTGATTTGGGTTCTTATTTTCACCATACTGATGCATCACTTTAATATTTTTATTCTTCCTCGGATCCTGAAGCTGATAAATCAATTTTTTCTATTCTTGAAATTAAGTATATTGATGATTATCACAAAGATGGATTTACATGTGCAGGTGAACCTTTTCTTAGTTATAAGCAGAGGGATGAGTTTGTTAATGATGACTTTCATGAAGTTTTTGTAGAGAGTGATGATCAATTTTCCAAACAACAAGTTGCTTCCCCTCACTGTAAATATCGGGGATCAACTCACATTCTTGACTTACGATGACTTTCATAATTATATGTGTCTAAATTTTGGTCAAGAAAAAGAGGAGGAGCTACAAGAGAAATTGAACATGTTGTCTTTCTCATCAAATGATGCCCTCACTACACCAGTTGTTCATACTCCTGGAATAAATGGAAGCAATCGACTGCCCTATGATTTTTACAATGTGTTTTCTTTGAAAGTTGTTGAAGATATTTATGTACAAGGAAATAATAAAAAACTGTAAGGTAAACATGTTTCTCAAATCTTTTACGAAGATCATGATGCTTGTGAAAACATAACTGTAGATTTTGACAACCATACTATATTCTCATTTTCCATTGCCTCAAATTCTTCTAGTAGCGATGAAATTCACACTCTAAACTTAAAGGGAGAAATTGACAGTGGAAACAAATTGCAACATTTTCCCGTTCCCTTTTCGGGTCACGAAAATGAGGATGTTAACATTTCTAAGGAAGAAAAATTTTCACAAGGGAAATTTCTTCATTTGGAACAAAAAGAACATGAGTTTACTATCAATACAGAGGTAATTGTTCATGATTTTTATGATCTGATGGATGCATACTTAGAGGATTTTACCAATTTTAATCCTCTATCATGGTTTCACTCCAAGTGTGGGGTTCATATTCAGAGCAAGTTGTCATTCCATTTGAAAATTTTTATTTTCACAAAGTAGGTTCAAGAAATACAGTTAGTAGGTCAATTTCTTGAATGGTTAGTATGGAAATTTTCTTATACCTGAGTAGAAAGTTTTAACAATAAGGAGTAGGAGAATAAGCTTGTAGTTCGAGCATTTAATTTTTAGTTCGCAGATTGTTTTTCAGTGTGTTGGTTTTCAATAGCTTGTTTGAATAAGAGACTCCATATCCCAACAAAGACACTGGGGTTTAGCTGTGGTTTCAAATTTCAATAAAGACTCCATATCCCAACAAGGCACTGGGGTTATATTCAACGTTAGTTTTCAGAGACACATGGCTGGAAGACAGAACAAAGGTAAGAAAAGTTAGGTGAGGGGAAAGTTATTAAATTCAAAGGCACTGATTTGATGTTATTAGCACCTCCCAGGGAAGTGTTATCCCCGGTTAGAGCCAATGTTGTGACCTAGGTCTGCATCCCTACCCCTCCTCTATCATTTTCCTATGTCTTAATCAATTTTTTCCTCTTCTGGTTGGTTAAGTCGGTTTCCCATTACTGAGTGACTTGGTTCTCATTCGTTTCTTTCTTGATTGAGTCTTCGCACATTTTGTTGTTGTTGTTTCTTGAAGGATAATTACATGTCGTATTTGGTTCAAAATTCTTTTCATCATGTTTTCTATTGATTGAGCTCACAGTAGGTCAACCAAGCCTTTTTGTATGAAAAGGAAACACCCGTGGAAAAAATGCAACAATTCAGAGAGGTCATTCTCGAGCCTGGATTGTCAAAACGGACAAGGTAATTTTCAATGGTAAAGATCCAACAGGTCGATTAGATCAATGGCTCTAGTCCATTTGGGGGTCTAGAATCACACGGGGTTTAACATAAGGCATTAGGAAAGTCACTCCACGACTTCGATGTTCAAGCGTTCGAACTTGTCATTGTTTCGATCGTTGAAGTGTCGAACTCCTGAAGTATTTAATGTTAAACACGACTTAAGCCCAAGTTAATTATTGATAAACACTGGCTAATCACTTCATGAGATTTTCATGCTTTACATCTAGAAACTCCCGAACGCTGAAGTATCGAACTGCTGAAGTCCCAAAGTGATGTCATCCTGCCACATCAACCAGGTCCATACTACTCTGGGATATTTCCAAGCAAAACATTCAAAATATCCCGAACTTCAAAGTGTCGAAGTGACGAGATACTGCCACATCACTTCGCGAGTTTGGCACTCCGGGAGTTATATAAACTTTGCACTCAGAAGCTCCTGAACCTTGAAGAGTCAGATACAAGTGGTGCTCATCTGTTGAGACACGTGGAACTCATTCCAGGTCATTTGGTTGCGTCATTCTCCCATTTCCATGTGACACATGTCACCCTTATTTCCATGACACGTCAACAATATGAAATCTAGCCGCCACGTCAAATTTGGGAGATCATCCTTCGGGGGATTTCCAAGCACAACATTCAGAAGCTCCCGAACTCCGAAGTGTCAAAGTCCCGAGAGCCTGCCACATCAATTGGGTCCGTACTACTTCGAGATATTTCCAAGAACAACATTCATAAACTCTCGAAGATCGAACACCCAAATTCCCTAAGTGAATCTGGATCATCCATCCAGAGGCCACGTGGAGGCAGATCTCTCACTTTGGGGACTTAGCACTCCAAGGGATTGTAAGAACTATGCATTGAAAAGGCCCAAAGACTGAACTCCTAAAATCAAGTGCTTATATGACATCAGGTCACCACGTCACCTCCACTCACTACTTTTTCTCCTCACCACCCGACACTTGTCCTCCACTCACCCTCTCGTCACCTCCCACATATCTCTCTCACCATTCATTACATGGCACATGTCTTCCAACACCTGATATCGTTCACCACTCCGCATCTAATCCTCTTCTCACCACACACCACCTATCAACCTTCTGCCCATATTGTAGATCGCAACCATATCAATGATCACAGTTCATTTCAGTGCCACAACATGCTCGAGCATTAAAATACTTGAGCAAGCTAAAATCTAAACCATGGTATCACGGGGGAGCTACGTGGCATCTTAGAAGGGAATTCGGGCCCAAAAGCGGCATGTACCCAAACCACTCTCAACAACTCCTGAAATCAAGTTCTTATATGACGTCAGGTCACCATGTCACCTCCACTCACCTCCACGTAATACAAATCCACTCATGCCATCCCCTATTGGTCAATTTTCTCCACATCCTCCTGCTCGCAATAGTCACGTCTTCCCCAATGACCGATTGGCTGGTGACAGTGAAGTTTTCCAGGCATAAATGGTTGCTGACGGGTCAAAATGGAATGCACTTAACTGCCAAAATCTCTGACACAAACATAGAGCATGGATATCATCCCAGGTCGAGGATCGTTGGTTCCAGAACACTTCAGAAGACTACCTCTTCCTTGAGCATATAATGAAAAGATCTGCATGGATAGCCAGTTACCCTCTAGTAGTCTCAAACAATGCACATGCATACCAGGGCTCAATGTAGAACTTAGTTCCATCACTCCTAGTCACTCTATGCCATTCTTAGTTCATTCCAGCACATGCATCAGTCCATTTTCGTTTCGAGTAGCAGTTTTCAGTTGTTTAATTGCAGGATTATTTTAGATTAAGGTAATGAGTGGTATTCTTTATGTGATAAGAACCACTCTTTTTGATTAAGTCAAGTATGAAGCATACATTGTTGTACTTCAACAGTGTTTTAGTCAAGTTAATAAGTTGTTCTACAATTGTTAATGTAGAGTCAAGTCTCGTCCCAGATGGACGAGAGCCTCCGCAACTCTGTAAAATATGCAGTTTATGTATGTTTTGAGGGTCGTAGTTTTTGGGAAAGGATATAAATACAACAACTTATTGGACCCATTCTCTACATGGATTAAATCTCTCTACATGGTGAATATACTCTTGATGACACCGTTTCGTTCAAATCTTCAAGTGTTTTTATCTTATCTTGAATGCAGTTTTTTATTTGTGCAAAGTACATGTCATTTCCTTTGACTATTGTATAACTTGTCTTTATTGATATGCAACCTTTGAAAATAGCTAATGCTTGGTGGACATTTGTCTTTATCACAACATGAGGGATTAATTGTGTTTTTGATACATGTTTAATGCCTTGAAATGATATTTTAAGTATTAAAATTCTTGCAACATATTATTCATTGGGTGGTTTGTTGTTTCCCTTTGTTTTTATTATTTCACTTATCTGTCATTTTTGTGCCACCAGCCAAGGAGGAGCCTCATCCATATCATTTTTCCAACCCAACAATGCTCTTGTATTGGTAGAACTAACCCTCTAACTGACCAACAAATTAAAAAAATCAATCATTCCAAAACTTGAGGTGGCCTAGCTTTGCCCTTTAGCAGTCAGGTGCAGACTTTAGGACCAACATTATCAATGTCTCATTTTATGGTTGTAATCCTTTGTTGGAACAAAATGTATCGTATACTTAAAATTGATTAAAGACATCTTTTATATCATTCTCAAAAGATAACATATCCATCAAAAGTTCAGAGCATCTTCAAGTCATCATAATCCTTTAAGGTTCATAAGTGATTACATCAAATCTAGTTTGGATGTTACTCCACCACCCTTTTATGGGGCCCTTTAACATCACCATTGGAATTTTGTACACCTCTTCAACATCAATAGAAAATAATTTGAATATCCATAAATATTAAACATTCCATGAAAAAAAACTCCCATAACCTCTACCACCATATTCAATATTATTCATTTTCTTGATAACATTTCCCCTTTTACTTGGTGCTTCTTCATTGAGGGGATATTCCATGTGTCCTCTTCTTTGGTAACATGGGAAAAATCCTCCCATGTTTTGATTCAAAGCTTTCTTATTGTTCTATTTGGTTTGATAGAATTTCCTTTTCTCGCTTTCACTTCAATTAGGTAGTGATAAGCCAAACCTATTACTTGCTCCATGTTCACTCTAACAAGGAAAATTGAATCATATCTTTAAAAAATTTTGTTGATGACCTATTCTCCACAATGACACAAGAACAAAAGAAAGAGAAATAATTATGTTAGTTAATATATATGGATGCAATATACTCAAGCAAATATCTATAATAGTTAGCATGGATGGATGCCTACTCAAACCTATAATAGTTATCTTTGATACATTCCTACTCAAACCTAAAATAGATTATAAGTTTAACAAGCTTGTTTTACTTATCAATCATTGCATTAATTATTCTAACCACCACATTCTATGCTTGCTTTGATAATTAAATCACCATACGAACCAAAACTTTATTTTGTATGAATTATCACGATACACTAGCATGATATTGACAACATAGGTTGTATTAGCACTCACACTAGCCTCATGCTAGTGTATGTTGATGTATGTTGTGAGATGCCTTCACTCATGCTTCACCATGAACATCGTAACCTATTTTCTCTTATAAATTCCTTACTATCATTGGGCGCACCTCATGCCTTCACTCACATCGAACCAACATTTTTTCCCTTATCCTATCACCTTCACTAGTTCTAAATTAATTGTTGTTTCCTATTGCCTCTTTCCTTCCTTAGTGCTTAGGTAGGGTTCCCTATTTTTTACTCTCCTCTTCCCCTTGGTCCTTGGTCACTTGTTTGGATTTATTAGATAATTTTAGGAACTTGTTTGGGCCACTCTCTTACTTTATGGGACCTTTTTTCATGTGTGTAGTGACTTTCATGATTTGAACTAGGCCTGCTTGAAAGAAAACTGGGTATCCAACCTAGTCCATGTAAACCAAATACATTGTAGAATTTGCATGTGCATTGATTTTCATGATTTGAAATAGGCCTACCTAAAATACAACTTCCCTACCCCCTTCATCAACCAAGTCATGATGCATGTGCAAGATATGAGGCCCTATCCCTCATGTATGGGTTTTTTAGGGTATAATCGAATCTAGATTTGACATTCTGATAATGCAAGACCATGTTCACTACATTGTGGGGCACCTTCACCTACCATGTTATACCTTTCAATCTGAAAAAGGTTGAAGCCACATTTTAGTGTACAATTTTCTATGTTTTTTATGATTTATCCTACATTATCTTGGCTTACCTTGATGATCTCACTAATTGGTCAAATAAATGACCACAACACTTAGAATACCTATGCACTATTTTCTTATGGTTCTACATGCATAACATTCATTTGAACCCTCTCAAATGTGTCTTCTACATCAATTTTAGTCACCTATTGGAATTCATCATCTCCTAGAATGGAATCATGGCGGACCCATTAAAATTCAAATCCTTAGTGAAATACTACCTCCACAAACATTGCACCATTTACAAAACCTATAGGGCAAGGCCAAATTTTTAAATCCACTCCATCATCATAATAATTCCATTCTACAAGTGGGGGATTGATTTCATGAAATGTAACCCAACATTTGGTGGTGGCCAAAAGTACATCATCATGGTCATTGACTATTTCACAAAATGGGCCAAGGCCATGCCAACCTACAACAACATGGATGACACAACCACTCGATTATGTTTTAACCATGTCATCACTTTCTTTGGTGTCCCTAAGAAACTAGTCTTTTACCATGGAAAAACTTTAGGAATGATGTCTTCCAAGAGTTGGCTTCACACTTGGGTTTCACACATGAACTCGTTGCTATATATGAATGAGAAAGATGAGACATTAAGGGAACACAAGATTGTAGATAGGGTACTGAAATTACAAACTATTATGTACTAGAAGATCTTACAAACTCTTCTATTACCTTTTATAAATTTGAAGATCTTGATTATATCCCTATTAGTTATAACAAGGATGATATTGATGTTATTGAGTACCAATGCTATATTTTCTCCTAGTTTTGAGAAACATACTATAGGTATGAGGTCCCAAATATTAAGTTAGGTGGGATATACTAGAGGCAGACTTGGGAAGAGTGGACAAGTAATTGTTGTTCCCATTACTCTTGAGCCAATATCACCTAGAGGGTCTTGGATATGATGAGATTTCATAAACAAATAAGAATGGATTTACAAAGGATAGAAGGGTATTGTTTGTTGCAAATGGAAGTCATTCAACTAAGTTGTAGGAAAGGAATTTGACTAATGATGATTATTTTCAGTCCAATGAACATTGGGTTGAAGATAATATGGTATAATTTGTAAGCCCCTAGGGTGTAGAACAATCGGTGATAGATTGTGAAGGCATTATGTTATGTGAATTCGTTGGTTAGAAACCCTTGGCTTACCTTGTGTGTCGCGTGATGGGTTGCATTAGAATTCCTGGAGGTTATAGTGGTAGTTTTCAAATAACATGACCCCATGTCATGCGTGTGCATTCCCGACTAGTCGTTGATTTCTCCAGTCACACACACACACACACACAAACACACAAATAGTCATGTTTGAGTCCGAAAACCCTCCCATACTGTAAATTCATGCGTTTAGTCTAACCATGTCAAATTTCGGTCCATACAAGCACAAATTGAAAAAAAATTAATGTTGGCCCCATTCACATGTCATTATTTATATGCATCAGTTTCAAGTACATGAGTAGGAGATGCCACCCAAAAAATTGGCCGTGTCACCCTTCACATTAATTATTCTATAGGCTTGTTGTTTGATTGTGGAATTGTTTGTGTGAGTCATGTTTGAGTATGAAAACCCTCCCATACTGTCAATGCATGCATCTATTCTAATCATGTCAAATTTTAGTCCATACAAGCACAAATTGAAAAAAATTCATCATTGGCCCCATTCACATGTCATGCTTTATATGCACCAGTTTCAAGTACATGAGTAGGCGATGCCACCCAAAAAGTTGGCCTTGTATCCCTTCACATTAATCAACACTGGTCATGTGCCTATATCTAGTTGGTCTTCTCTTTGGTCACCTTTTCCTTCTCAGTTCTCACATGACCATGTCCTCTTTGACCTCTTTTCATGACCTAGCCTCGATAAATATTTATGGACTATATCACAAGTTTTTCAAAACACACTAATACTTGATAGAGAATTACTTGAAAAATTGCACAAGCTTCATTAGTTATTTGATCTTATCCTGATTTTTTCTCTTATCTAAGCTATTGACCATATTCCACTCATTGGACACGCAGTTACAAACCATTCACTTATGTGGGTATAATATGAGTAATATTTGAGTCTTGAAACCCTCTCATACCATCAAGGCATGCATCTAGTGAAACCATGTTAAATTTCAATGACTACAGTAAACGTTTGAGAAAATTTCAATGTTGGACCCATTAACTGGTCACTTTGTGGGGTCGATGAGAATCAACACTTATTCTAGTAATCAAAACTAGTCATGTGCCTATATCTAATTGGTCTTCTCTTTGGTCACCTTTTCCTTCTCAGTTCTCATATGACCATGTCTTCTTTGACCCCTTTTCATGACCTAACCTCGATAAATGTTTATGGATTATATCACAAGATTTTCAAAACACACTTATAATCGATAGACAAGAACTTGAAAAATTGCGCAAGCTTCATCATTTATTGATCTTATCTTTGATTTTTTCTCTCATCTAAGCTATTGACCATATTCCACTTATTGACTACCCAGTTACAAACCATTCTCTTAAGTGGGTATAATATGAGTAATCTTTGAGTCTTGAAACCCTCCCATATCGTCAAGGCATGCATCTAGTGCAACCATGTCAAATTTCAATGACTACAGGAAAATTTTGAGAAAATGTCAACGTTGGCCCCATTAACTAGTCACTTAGCGAGGCCAACGAGAATCATCACTTATTCTAGTAATCAAAACTAGTCATGTGCCTATATCTAATTAGTATTCTATTTGGTCACCTTTTCCTTCTCAGTTTTCACACAACCATGTCTTCTTTGACCCCTTTTCATGATCTGACCTCAATAAATATTTATGGACTATATCACAAGTTTGTCAAAACACACTAATACTGGATAGACAAGTACTCAAAAATTTTTACAATCTTCGTCAGTTATTTGATCTTATCTTTGATTTTTCTCTCCTCTAAGATATTGACCATATTCCACTTATTGGCCACCCAGTTATAGAGCATTCTCTAATGTGGGTATACTATGAGTAATCTTTGAGTCTTGAAACCATCCCATACTGTCAAGGCATGCATCTAGTGCAACCATGTTAAATTTCAATGACTATAGGAAAAGTTTGAGAAACTTTCAATGTTGGCCCCATTAACTGGTCACTTTGCGGGGTCAACGAGAATCAACACTTATTCTATTAATCAAAAGTGGTCATGTGCCTATATCTAATTGGTCTTCTATTTGGTCACCTTTTCCTTCTTAGTTCTCACACAACCATGTCTTCTTTGACCCCTTTTTATGACCTAACCTTGATAAATATTTATGTACTATATCACAAGTTTGTCAAAACACACTAATAGTTGATACACAAGTACTCAAAATATTGCATAAGCTTCATCAGTTATTTGATATTATCTTTGATTTTTTCTCGCATCTAAGGTATTTTGACCATATTCCACTTATTGGCCACCTAGTTACAGACCATTCACTTATGTGGGTATAATATGAGTAATCTTTGAGTCTTGAAACCCTCCCATACTGTCAAGGCATGCATCTAGTGCAACCATGTCAAATTTCAATGACTACAGGAAAAGTTTGAGAAAATTTCAACGTTGGCCCCATTAACTGGTCACTTTGCGGGGTCGACGAGAATTAACACTTATTCTAGTAATCAACATTGGTTATGTGCCTATATCTAATTGGTATTCTCTTTGGTCACCTTTTCCTTTTCAGTTCTCACACGACCATGTCTTCTTTGACCCCTTTTCATGACCTAACCTCGATAAATATTTATTGACTATATCAAAAGTTTGTCAAAACAAATTAATACTGGATAGACAAGCACTCAAAAAATTTCACAAGCTTCATCAGTTATTTGATCTTATCTTTGATTTTTTCTCTCATCTAAGCTATTGACCATATTCCACTTATTGGCCACCCAGTTACAGACCATTCACTTATGTGGGTATAATATGGGTAATATTTGAGTCTTGAAACCCTCCCATACCATCAAGGCATGCATCTAGTGCAACCATGTCAAATTTCAATAACTACAGGAAAATTTTGAGAAAAATTCAACATTGGCCCCATTAACTGGTCACTTTGTGGGATCAACGAGAATCAACACTTATTCTAGTAATCAACATTGGTCATGTGCCTATATCTAATTGGTATTCTCTTTGGTCACCTTTTCCTTTTCAGTTATCACACGACCATGTCTTCTTTGACCCATTTTCATGACCTAACCTCGATAAATATTTATGGACTATATCACAATTTTGTCAAAGCACACTAATAATCGATAGAAAAGTACTCGAAAAATTGCACAAGATTCCTCAGTTATTTGATTTTATCTTTGATTTTTTCTCTCATCTAAGCTATTGACCATATTCCACTTATTGACCACCCAATTACATACCATTCTCTTATGTGGGTATACTATGAGTAATATTTGAGTCTTAAAACCCTCCCATACCATCAAGGCATGCATCTAGTGCAACCATGTCAAATTTCAATGACTATAGGAAAAGTTTGAGAAAATTTCAACGTTGACCCCATTAACTAGTCACTTTGCAGGGTCGACGAGAATCAACACTTATTCTAGTAATCAAAACTGGTCATGTGCCTATATGTAATTGGTCTTCTCTTTGGTCACCTTTTCCTTTTCATTTCTCACACAACCATGTCTTCTTTGACCCCTTTTCATGACCTAACCTCCATTACGAAAATATCTTCATTAATGAATTCCGATGTTTTATAACAATTCATGCATGTGTGCATGAATTCATAATTACCGTCTCATTCCGTTTCAAAATTTATTTCTATTCCGTCATGCCTCTTTTGATCATTTTTCGTGTTTGTATCACCAATTTGAGTATTAGTGTCATTAATGTAGGTTAGTTTATAGGTTAATTTAGTTTAGTTTGGTTTATAGGTTAATTTTGTTTGTAAATATTTGTTGATCAATTGTAAAACAATTGGAACTTTTCTTGAACAACCCTCACATAAGTATTCAATTCTTAATATTGATTACAACAACAATTTATAACATGTAGCATAGGATATCAAAAAATGAAATAAAACTTAAAAACATGTAATTAACCCACATAAAAAATTATTTAAAGAGAATAATTCATACAAATTAAAATATCTAGTTACGTACCTCATCCAATGCAACATTTGTATCAGCCTTCTTATGTATCTTCTTCTTCATCATCCAACTTGACATCAGTATCAACATCCGGTTCAAAAACAATGTTGAAAGGATTGATGATATCATCATCAACATCAATGTCATTTTCGAGCATATCTTCATCGATATCATCATCAAGAACTAGCGTATTGTCTCCTACGTCGGGTTCATCTTCTCTGTCTTCTTCAGCTGTTGACCCATATTCTTCTTGATCTACCTCTACATCATATTCTTTTTCAATATCATCTTCTTCATCTACAATATACTTTATTGGCCTTCCTCTTGGATCATATCTAACAAAAAATGGACAATCCCTCTTACCTGGAACCTTTGAGTAAAATACTTATTCACATTGACTTGGAAAAACATAGCGATCATTTTCTTTTTCAAAAACCATTGTTTTAATCATCGAAAATCCATTGGCGTGTTGAATAAAAGTTCTTTCCTCATCATGCTCATGCATTCGTAACCTATACCATTTGACATCGAACAAAACTAATTTGAAGGAATTAAATTCACACTCAATTATATCATTCAAAAACCCATAGTATCTATTTTCAGATTCTTGAGGACGTTTTTCACTCCTAGAGAAAACATTAATGACCTGGAATATTGCAGTTATCCCACTATCAGAAGTTTTCCTGGTTTCATCCAAC
The DNA here is from genome assembly GCA_009831015.1 of Picea engelmannii. NCBI lineage: Eukaryota > Viridiplantae > Streptophyta > Pinopsida > Pinales > Pinaceae > Picea > Picea engelmannii. The sequence continues at coordinate 329,655 of ML791267.1, read as the reverse complement.
TATTTGATGCGAAATTTATGGCCATTGCACCACACAGCCTTGTGGTGTTTCAACTGCAGTATGTCAGACATGTAAAAGATGCATTGCCAATTAATAATAAACAAATTAATAAAACGTGGAAAGTATAATATGAAAAACACACACCTACAGTCACATTAATATAATATAAAATAACTGAATAAAATGGGTGAATTTGCGTGCCTTTCCATCTTTCAAACAATATGCTAAATCTATTTCCCTCTATGTAACATCAGAATCTCCATTACGACAAGCTTCTCTAACCAATTCAGAGAATTCTTTCCATGATAACCCTACCGCCGTGATGTTGTTTACATCTATCAATCCATACCTTCATCCAATCAAGATTGTTTGCAATGTATAAATGTAATGCATCCCAGTCTTGAGCAACTGACCGATCAAAAAATCATAATTCACCAATATTAAATATTAGTTATGACCATGATAAATATTAATAAATGATGAAAGAATAAATATTAAATGAGTATGATCATGTACACAAAAAATGAAAATTTATATTTATTATAAATATCCACAATTTAATTACCTCTCACTTTCTTCATTCTACCTTTCTCCAACAACCACTCCCCTTCAATTTTTTTGATGGAGTTCACATCCCAAATGCAATCCACTGCATGCATAGCTTGTGCTGCTAATTTAGGAAGATATTGACTAATATACAACATGGATTCATATACCATATATCCCTCCACCATAGAACCCTCATGATGTGCTCTTTGTCTAACCAAATCCTTCAATGATTTCAAGTGCCTCTCCACCATCCACATTGACCTTGTGTGTACAGGTCCACACATTTCAATCTCCTCAACTTGGTGTATGAGGTAGTGTTCTTGTGCATTGAAAAATGCTTGAGGTAGATACTTTTTCATTTCACACATTAGTCGAGGAATTTATCTCTTTTAATACTTTATATCATATTCATGGATTTATTTCAATGAAAGCCATCTATAGATCATGACACAAGAAAATAACATGTTTCAACAAAACATAATACATATTACATTACAAGTAAAACACATGTCATTAAGTACAACAAAAAATTGAATTTTTGTTTTGCATATATATTGCAGCTACTTACCTCTTGTATTTTCCAAGATCATATATAACTTGTTTGACTTTGTTGTCAAAGTCTTTTGGGAGATATAGAGGCGGAACTTATTGTAACAATAAAAACGAATAGTTACTTGTTCCAAAACTAGACAAAAAATTAAAAATCTTAAAAAATGTATACGATCAATATATAAATATGAATACTAAAATTATTAATTACCATAATGAAGGTATGCCAATCATGTGTTTTTACCCCACCAAATTCACATTTCTTCGTTAAAATATTCTTTATGTTTGAACAAAAACCTGTGGGAAATTTAATTCTTTGAATGACCTCTTTTACACCATTGCTTTGTTGCTTTGTTGATAACCATGGAAGCTTATTTTGTTCTCCATCACTATTTGATCAGATCACACTTTGCATTACATGATTGGCTTCCTGAATGTCATCACAAATTTTGACAATTTTTTCTTTATCCCTCCTACCATCTATGATTCACCCGAATGTTTCTGTCACATTGTTCTCGATATGGACTGTATCAAACACATGAACTATTTTTATCTCCTCATAGTAAGGAAACCTCATGAATTGAGTGGGATAACATTTCATTCCTCGTGGAAACCCATTATTACTACCTTGATGACGACGACATTGATGAAGCATAAAAAAAACACGAACACTATTTATCAAATGCGGTAAAATAAATTGAATAATTAAAATAAAATTTCAAAAGATGATTCCATTTAAGATACATAAAAAAAATGCGTACATCGAGGATTAATTCTGTCATATGCCAACTTCCATAGGCGAGGTTTCATTCTTTGTGGTTTTAGTCCAGTCTCTTGTTTCACATTGAAAATATCTTTTTCATTAGTATGATACTTATGGTTGTTAGAGAGGAAGTGTATATACTCATCAAACACCACCTTTCGTAAAAATTTTGGCTGACGAGATTTCATCTTAGGACCACAAACTAGACATGCAAATGAACCCTTTGTTTGAAAACCTGCAACATATGGATTAATGTGAATTATTAATATACGAAAGGATTATTTAAACAACATGCATGATATCTTCAATTTATTATATACTATTCAAGCATGCAATATGGAACGTTACATGCCACAAAAATGTGTTAGTCCCGGGGCATCATGAATTGTCCATAAAAGCATTCCATGACATTGAAATCTCTTCTGCCAAATTGATTTACATATGTCATACATAATGATGCCCTCCCATAACTTTAGTTGCTCTTTGATAAGAGGCTCGATATACACATTCATATATTTAACTTGGTACTTACCTAATTGTTTAAAATTACATTAATTTACTACCATGGTATGTATATATACGTAAATAAATAAACAAAATATATTATGCAAAAAAAGAGAAAAATGCAAAATTTACATTCTAAAAATTAATGTAAACAAATACCTGGAACAATCATTGTCAACATTATGTGCTCCCTCTTTATTGACATCCAAGGAGGAATGTTATTGTTGATAACAAAAATAATTTACATTGAGTAAACAGATCGAAGCTCTCCAAATGGATTAACATCGTCAATTTCCATTGAAGGCCTAACATTACGAGGTTCATCTGAAATTCTGGCCATTTTGCAACAATTTCCTTAAATTCATAACCATCTGCAGGCATTCGAAGAACACCATATTCAATTATCTTTCATGCATGGTAATCCATAAATTGTGCTATGCTTTGGCACTTGAATAGTCGCTACAAACATGGAATTATGGGAATATGTCGGAGAACCTTTCGAGGCACCATTTTTTTTACTTGATCAGTTCGATATCTACTGATAACACACACTGAGCATTTTGTTTTCGACGCATGTTGTCCATAATATATAATATGATCATGAGGACATATATCTATACTTTGATACTCCATTCCAATGTCTTTCATAATGACATGTAAATCTCGATATGTGCGAGGTAAAATATTTGATGAGGGTAGTAGAAATTCACCTAACAATCTAAAACATAAAAAATAAATAGTTAATGTAAAGAATAGTAATTGTAAATATTGCATTTTTATTTTACACATTAATAAAAACTAAAAAAAAAGGGGAAAAAGTCAACCTTTATGCAGATGTGATGAAACTTATTACATACCTTGGGATCTGTGTCATACAAGTGTTCGACAAATGATTCTTAACCTTTAAGTTCACCAACAACAATGTAGTGGAGAGAAGATTTTCTCTTGACCGTTTATAAAGTCGTTTATTTTCCTTTTCAATTAGAGGTTCATCATAAATACCGTCACTATTGTCCCCGTGATCCTCATCTAGATGACCAAATAAGTCTAGGATCATTTGATTTGTCCCATCATCTTGAATTATGTTATTATTGTCATCTACTTCCATGGGATCACTAACTTGATCTTCATTATTCGCTTCATGTTCCTCATCTTGTACAACATCATTTCTGCTACTACTTGGTGCTTTTTGCAGAAAGTTAGGGGGGGACTCTAACTTTATAATTACAAACAATCATGAAAAATTAGTGCACATGTATAAAAAAGTATAAAAGTTTGAGAATACAATCAATTTTAAAACATATAATGAATATATATGTATATATAGCTAATTACCATGGGACGATATTCATTTGATCCCTCGTCCATGTGCCCATATTTTCTACATTGTTTTTTAGTTATTGCTATTAAAACCCTTTCGAGACATTTAGTACAACAATTTTTGCAAGGGATATAACATTTATTGTCACCCTTTTTACCCTATTTAATTTTGTTCCCACCTCTAATGTTTTATGACATTCTTCCCCACATACATATACTAATGATTATCTTATAAAATTGAGTGGTGTATAATAGAATATCTATTATATTTTTCTATTATAACATATGAAGAAAAAACTTGTTTTTTGTTCGCCAAGAAGACGTTATACCCTTTTTGAACCGTCGTCGTTATATCAAAATTGTCGCAACATCCATAAAATGCAACATATTTATAGATTTTATAATGTCACAATTCCGATGACAGTTGACCAAGTCAATGTTGACTTTGTCAATAGTGGGTGACTGTTAGGGGGGGGAGGACCTAATGTCCACACCATGGCAAGGGTGACACACATTTTATTTCATTGCAAGAGATACAATATTAAGAAGATTTCGCAAGAGCGACAATTTGAAAAGTGTGTAGCACGTGCAAAAATATCGAGCAGGATGGAGAAAAAACTTAAAATTTCTTCTATTTTTCAGCAGTATGGCCAATTTTGTCCATAATGTCGCAAGTAGATCGTCACAATTTTTCCAATATGTAGTATCAAGGAACCAAAACATGGACTTCACTATACTACAAAGGTATTTCCCCCATAGGTGAACACAACATTTGGAAAAGTAAATTCAACTAATGGAAATTCCCAAGAAAGTTTCCTCACAAATGAACATAACATTTGGAAATGTAACTTCAACTAACATAAATTCCCACAAATAATTTATTTGTAGTAGTGACAATGAGAGAAACATGAAACTCACTTTATATACCAAATAAGTCTTGGATCATTTGATTTTACACATTAATTAACACTAAAAAAAAGGGGAAAAAGTCAACCTTTATGCAGATGTGATGAAACATATTACATACCTTGGGATCTGTGTCATACAAGTGCTCGACAAATGATTCATAACCTTTAAGTTCACCAACAACATTGTAGTGGAGAGAATATTTTCTCTTGATCGTTTATAAAGTCGTTTATTTTCATTTTCAATTAGAGGTTCATCATAAATACCATCACTATTGTCCCCGTGATCCTCATCTAGATGACCAAATAAGTCTTGGATCATTTGATTTGTCCCATCATCTTGAACTATGTTATTATTGTCATCTACTTCCATGGGATCATTAACTTGATCTTCACTATTTGCTTCATGTTCCTCATCTTGTACAACATCATTTCTGCTACTACTTGGTGCTTTCTGCAGAAAGTTAGGGGGGAACTCTAACTTTATAATTACAAACAATCATGCAAAATTAGTGCACATGTATAACAAAGTATTAAAGTTTGAGAATACAATCAATTTTAAAACACACACACACACACACACACACACACACACATATATATCTAATTACCATGGGACGATATTCATTTGATCTCCCATCCATGTGCCCATATTTTCTACAATGTTTTTTAGTTATTGCTATTAAAACCCTTTCGGGACGTCTAGTACAACAAGTTTTGCAAGGGAAATAACATTTATTGTCACCCTTTTCACCCTATTTAATTGTGTTCCCACCTCTAATGTTTTCTGACATTCTCCCCCACATACATATACTAATGATTATCTTATAAAATTGAGTGGTGTATAATAGAATATCTATTATATTTTTTCTATTATAACATATGAAAAAAAACTTTTTTTTTTTTCGCCAAGAAGACCGTATACCCTTTTTGAACCATCATCGTTATATCAAACTTTTCACAACATCCGTAAAATGCAACATATTTATAGATTTTATAACATCGTAATTTCGACGATAGGTTACCAAGTCAATGTTGACTTTGTCAAATAGTGGGTGACCATTAGGGGGGAGGGGAGGACCTAATGTCCACACCATGGAAAGGGCGACACACATTTGATGTCATCGCAAGAGAGATGACATTCAGAAGACGTCGCAAGAGCGACAATTTGAAAAGTGCGTTGCACGTGAGACGATATCGAGCAGGATGGAGAAAAAACCTAATTTTTATTTTTATTTTTCGATAGTATGGCCAATTTTGTCCATAACGTCGCAAGTAGATCGTCACAATTTTTCCAATATGTAGTATCAAGGAACCAAAAAATGGACTTCACTATACTACAAAGGTATTTTCCCCATAGGTGAACACAACATTTGGAAAAGTAAATTCAACTAATGGAAATTCCAAAGAAATTTTCTTCATAGATGAACACAACATTTGGAAATGTAACTTAAACTAACATAAATTCCCACAAATAATTTATTTGTAGTAGTGGCAATGAGACAAACATGATGCTCACTTTAGAGACCAGGTTTTAGTGTATCAATAGTAAGAAATTATTTTCTAAAATTTAGAAAAGTTTCTATTTGTCCATCATTTGGAAGTTCAATTGTGTAAGACCCCTCATAACTATCAAAGATCTTTGAACTTCTAATTTCAATTTATTGTTGGAAAGATTAAAAAAATTGTTAATAGATATCTAGGGTTCATGGGAAATGAGATAATGTGAAAAAATATATCATTTTTCATGATAGAGAAAGGAACAATAGGTGTTATCCCTGTATCAAACTAGTTTTTGAATATTTACTATATATTGAAAAGAATCTAAGCGAGTATCTTTTAGAAATTGATAGGGAAAAGGAGAAGAGGAGGAATACCAAACTGCCAGGTAATTTTCGTCTTGAAAATGAGCTAGTCTCCTTAGCAACAAGTAATTTATTCTATTAAAACCCTCAGTTGAGTGACCAATAGTTTCATACTTCCTACTCTAACCCATTGTTCAACCCAGTAAGTTGATATTTCTTCCTGCTCTAACCCATTGTTTGGCCCTCTACGCGCATGATATGTTCTTTACCATTAGACAATGGTTTGTTGTGTTCATTCCTTGAACCTAGTGCTAGAAGAGAGGTTTCCCTCTTATTAAAAAACCCACCCAAAGCCTGCAAAAAAAGAACCAGTAAACCAAATCGACAACTTTGATAGCATGGTTTATAATTTAAAAAAAAAAAGTTGTCTCATAAAAAATCATTTAATTTCAAATAAGACAAATAAGAAATAATAGGAATACAATAAGGAAGTAATAATAAGGAAAACAGAGAATATAATATTTATTTAAAAGAGTGAGAAGATATGAGTATTTTATACAATGACAAGTATTTGTTTTTTCAAAAATCATGAGAGAACAATAATATTATTTTATTAGAAAAGTGGGAAAGGACATTTATTATGACTACTTTATTTTTTGGTTTTAAATGTAATCATAGAATTACCATGGTTAAATATGGGTTTCCATACACCATTTAAAATG
>ML791267.1:233314-301206 GCA_009831015.1 Picea engelmannii | reverse complement strand
TGTTTCAGCATTGTGGCGGTCTCCACTGTGTCTCAGCATCTGTATTGAACTGGGTAACAGCTCCGTGTTTCAGCATCTGCATCCTTGAACCGTGTAGCTGCTTCGTGTTTCGGCACATGCATCCTCGGACTGTGTAACAGCTCCGTGTTTCAGCATGTGCGTCCTCGGATTTGTGTAGCAGCTTCCGTGTTTCAGCATGGACTGTGTAGCAGCTTCCGTGTTTCAGCATCAGTTCAACAGCGCCTTTGGATAGTTCTGTGTTTCAGCATCGGCCTTGAATATTATTCTGCAAATATGGATACTTATGCACTTCTAATCAATGCTTAGGTTAAAAAGTAATGTAAAGTATTATGCAAATCAGATTAAGCATATAATAATGAGAAAGGACCTTATATACCTTGGAATGATCAGATGTAGTGATATTATGAGTTTAATCATTAGTGATGAAGGGTATACAAATGGCAAAAAGTATGGGCAAAAAGGGTACAATATGTGGTCCTAACAATGCCATATCCACTCTTTATGCCTAAGAGGGATACACTCTACATGATCACTCTAATCCATGTAGGCCTGTCTCAACAGGGCTTACTAAACACTTGGGGAATATAGCTTGCCTTGCGTATGGCTAAGCTTTACAACTTTGGACCAAGAGACTTCTTGGCGAATATAGCTTGCCTATGCCTATGGCTAAGCTTTACAACTTTGGACCAAAAACATCTAAGGTGTCGGGTACTACCCATCATGCACCCCTTACAATATATATGCATCATTTCATCTCAAGTACAAAAATTCCACATTCTTTACTAAATGTCCAACAAATTACAAGCCCATTACATATGAACCCATTCAATATGCCCAATAAGCCCATGGCTTATTATCACTATACATGTCCTAACACAACATATGCCAAATATTATCCACTTCTATCCGAAAAAGTGAGTGCATGGGCTTTGTATGCCTCTATAAAGAATGCAAACAGAGTTGCAAGAAGTCTGCCAACTCTAATTTGAAATCACAAATGATTCATACTACCTTTAAAATTTCTTGTGTAAATACCCAGACTAACACTCCAATAAGACATTTTACTTTCTCCATCACAAGACAAGAGAAGAGCATTGCGTGTTCCTCTATTCTTTAAGAAAAAATTCCATTCTGAGCATATCCTAAAATTATCGTAGTCCAGGACACCACATCCCGTCCTGAGATTTTGTCAAACACATATCCAATTTTGATAATGTGGGCATGAAGAATTTTATCTTCCGGGAGAGCCTCCATCTTCACGCATCCTTACAACATCGAAGCATATTCATTTATGGACAGTATTGAAAATACTAAGAGCCTCCTTTAATCGCCCTTCCTTGCAGAGTACATTAATGCCTTCGATAGAGCTAGACTTCTCCATGGTGATGAGAAATGGTCCTTCGCAACCTCGAAAAACCAGACTTCAAATTTGCTTTTGCCAAATATTGCCAAATGCCTGTGCGTTCAGCCCATGTCCACAATCGCCGCAATGAACGCCCCCTCTTTTCACAACTTGGGGATTCTGTTTTCTTCAGCATTTCCCACATTACTTGCACATCTTCATTGCTACATCTTTGCACATCGTTCTGGAGCTTCAAAATTCGTCCTCCAGATTTTCGAATTTGGATGCGAGTGGAGAGATCAATAATGGCCCTCCTCATGGGAAACAAAACCTTCTGCAATGACTCCATTTCCTTGGAATTCTTCTAGTGCTACTTGCTGTGTCAACAAACAAACAAACATAGATTCTTCTCCTGCAACCCTTGAAATCCTTTTCTGGATAATGATGGTCGAGCGCCAATGAAAAGGAATCCAAACCCCCAACAGATACTATGAATAGTGAATACCAATCTTGTGTCTGACTAGCCCGTGAGCTAATTTAGTGAGACTGAGAACCACCCAACCAACGATCCACGTGGCTCTTGACTGGAGCATCAACATCAATATTAAGTGAAACGTATTTTTCTCCTACAGTTCTCCTCAACGTCACACGAGACCTCCTCCACATACTTTGTGACCTCTTCTCTGGCTCCACAGATCCTCAACAATTGCAACGTCTTATTCTCAATAAAATGCACAACATACTCTCAACCTTACGACACTTAGGGCAACTCAATGCTCAGCATCCAACTCTCACTGAGAACAGAAACGATTTGACTCCTCTTAGGATCCTGGGCCCTCCCGTGAGGGAGTGAGACCCAGATCTAAGCTCTGATACCAAATGAAGGGATTAGAAGCAAATAACGCAAACAATAACAAACACAAATTGTATTGCTCAATCTGAATGAAATTCTTACATCACCGTGTTTTTATAGACAATATGTAAGAGTCTAGAAGTTTTGGATCATTCACAAAGGATGGAGTGTTAGTGGAATGTTCTGGAGAATTCATGAAAGGTGGTGGAGGAACAATAGTCGGTGGAACTCTCTCGAAGTTTGGTGCTTGTTGGTAGGTAGAAATTAATACCTCCAACAATAAAAAGTCATGGTACGCAGGATTGGCATTGGGAACTTCTAAGTTTTTCGAAATATGTTATTGGCCTCTTGAGTTTTGGTATGGAGGGAAGCTTATTTGGCACAAATATATCAGTTTCCATGATTTTTTAATGAATCTTTTTTGGCAAGAATGGGTCGAATGTTAGAGGATGCTGGAAGTATGATTTCTAACCTGGCCAAGGGATCTGATGTCGTTACATCTTTGTTTGAAATTTTGGACAGAAATAGCCATATAAACCTAGATCACCCTAAAGGAACTAAGCCTGATAAAGTCCAAGGCACTGTGGAGGTGAAGAATGTAGATTTTGTTTATCCAGCTCGTCCAAAAGACATGACGTTGAGAAATTTCTCTCTCGAAATCAATGTAGAGAGTAGTGTAGCACTAGTTGGAAGGAGTGGGTGTGGTAAGTCCACCGTCATTGGACTGATAGAGAGATTATATGATTTGGTGAAAGGGGTTCTACTCATTGATGGGTAAGACATACACATACAACACATAGCCCTTGTAGGGCTGGAGCCAATTCTATTTGCGAGCAACATCAAAGAGAACATTGCTTATGGTAAAGAGAACGCAACATAAAATGAGATAGTAGAGGTTGCAAAGGCTGCCAATGCCCATGAATTCATTTCGTAAGTAGACTGAAATAAACCCCCAAACCACTATAAAAAAAAAAATTCAACCATTGAAAAATTTATTTTCCAACTATTAAATTCCATTCAGGTTATAAAGAAACAATCCCTTTATGAATATTTTATCAGACTTACTATTAAATTCCAAGCATTGTTAATATTTCAGGGGCATGAAGGATGGATATGCGACCTACATGGGGAACAGGGGAACACAGTTGTCTGGAGGGTAGAAGCAAAGAATAACGATAGGAAGGGAAATTTTAAAGAATCCAAACGTAGTTGTCTAGAGGGAAGAAGCAAAGAATAGAGATATCAAGGGAAATTGTAAAGAATCCAAGAATCTTGCTGCTGGATGAGGCAACGAGTGCAATGGATAGCAATTCAGATAAAGTAGTTCAAGAAGCACTAGATGGAATGATGGTGGGAAGAACGAGCGTTGTTGTAGCTCATCGTTTGAGCACAATTCAAAATGCTAACTGTATAGCAGTGATTGAGAATGGGAAGGTTGTTGAACAAGGAAATCACACTTCTCTGATAAGAAAAGGCGAAGGCAGTGCATATTTTGGTCTGATTAAACTGCAGGAACCACATGACCCAATTATTCAACCTGTAAGCTAAGATACAATACCCCCCATACTCCTCCACACTGTAAATGTGGCTAGTTATAATAAGTGTGGGGCAGTTAGGGCTCTTAGAAATTCAGTAATTGAATTTCGTCCTAAAACTCTTATTCCGTAATTGATATATCACAAGTATCCATAACAACTGCGTTGATTGCATGGATGTTGTATGTCTTGAAAATGATCATTGCAGAGGACGTTAGTGATTGAATTCACAAGTCACTGAGAGATGTACAATCTGAATGAATGCACCCATTTCTAATGTCAAAGACAACACTACATTCAATTTGTTAGAGTTAATTTATAGTTTGGATTATATTTTTAGTCATCCTCCCAAATCAATGAATGAAATTTATTGTTCATCACTTCCATGAATTTATGAATGCATCCTTTAACCTATTTACTTTTTCACATTTACCTCATTGTCACTTTTAGATGATTAACAAGGATTAATATCTCTACATTTGATAAGAGAGCATACACATACAACAATAGAGTTGTTCAACTCTTCTCCATATTCATGTGAAAAACTAAAATGAAAATACATAAAACTAGATATTTCTCTACAACATTCCATCTTCTCACCTACCTAATAAATGCATATCCACCTATCTTATCTAGTGAATTTATGATGCATATCAACTATGAACTTGGTCAAGTAAGTGGGAAGAATTAGTCCATTTAACACCCCCCCCTTAATTTCGACCATTAAAAAAATTAGCACAAACAATGCCTAAGAGTTGTCTCTAAAATTCAAAAGTATTTATTCCCAATGGCTTGGTGAAGATATGTGCTAATTGTTCTTTTGAACCACAAAATTGTAGCATAATTCTACCATAGTTGAAAATGATCTAGATTATGCTGAGAATGAAACAAGACAAAAAAAAATATAGCAGAGAACACAAAAACAAAAATATAGCAGAGAACACAAAAATACAGTGAAACCCAACTTCTATAAATGAATAAGATAGAAAAATATTGTGGAACACAAATTGGAAGAATGGGGTAGCTTATCTCTAAAAAGAAAGAGATGAGGTAACTTATCTATGAAAAGAAAGAGATGTTGGCTACGCTTCATTCACAACAAGCTTTACATCACACTCCATTGCATGTTGGAAGGGCTTCCTTCACCTCAATTATATATGAGAGAGTGAAAGGAGAAAGATTCCCATGATGCATATAGGATAAATTAGTCTAATTTTATAAAATGTCATAGGCATGTGAAACACTAGGAATTCCAGAGCGATCACCCATCCCGGTACTACTATATCTTGAACGTGCTTAATAGAGGAGTTCTAATGAAATCTGGTACATTAATGCTATGTTATAAGCATGTACATACGGCCACTAGGAAATCATTACATGAAGTCTATAATTAACAAACGAAGATGACATTACATCCATTCCCCATCAAAAGGGTGAATATCATGATTTATCAAAACCATATGCTTAAAATGTTGATTTAGTGGAAAAGGTGGATGGATGTCGAGATCCACCTGGATCATTCCTCCCCCCTTAGAAAGTAATGGTCCCCATTGCATCAAGTTCCCTCGGGAGATGGGGAAAATTTTGTTGAATCTAAACTTAGGTGAGTCACTTTCCTTGTTGAATTATATGTCTTGCTTGTACTTTACCTATGGAAGGATGTCATGAACATGTTGGAGGTGTTGGATCCATTCAATAGATCTAGTTGCATGATCTACCTTGCTCTGAGTGTGGGAGGACTCTGTCAATGAATATGAAACAACATGAGATATATAAATATCGGGGGATAATGGTTGGAACCCCAAGCACACCTGAAAAGGTCCATGGTCAATAAAGCTATGTTGAACATATGAAAGATTCTCATTCTATTTGTGCTCCTCTACAATCTTTTTGACTTACTTATGTTGAATAGAAATGTCTTGGGTCGAGGTTGTAGTGGTTGCAATGACCTTTTGTTCACCACCTAAATGGATTGTGAAGAGAGAAAAAATTGTGGTTTGAGAGATTTCTTTGCAACATTGTTTTTCCGAGATCAATGAAGTGGCAGTAGTTGGAGCTACCTCTGGTACCCTATAGAGCCGAACTCCCAGAGTAACAATGACACTGCGGCGCTGAGGCTCATAGATAGCATGATGTTTCCACATATATGGTTGTCCCAAAATAACATCATAGACTTCAAGTGGAGTAACATCACACACCACCTCATCCTTGAAGGGCTTGATTCCATAGAACATGATGCATTGTTGGATGACACAGATGTCTCGTCACCATCTCAACCATCTGATGGTGTATGTTTGGGGGTGTGGCATCGTTGGAAACTTCAATCTCTTGACAACCTCAACTGAGATCAGGTTCTCCTGACTCCCGCTGTCAATAATGAAATGCATTGGGGTCCCCTTTACCCACATCTGTGAGTGGAAGATGCACTCCCACTCCTCAATCTCCTCTGGTTCTTCTGGTTGTATTGTTGTGGATGAGATGGTAGAATTGGGTTTTGCATTGATGATTTGTTTCCCTTTATTGTGCTTTGAATCAAAGTCCAATTTAGGTTTTGATTCTTTTTCTTTGAGATCGACCACCGATGAATGTTTTGAGTGACATTCATCGGTGTTGTGCCAAGGAATGTTGTGGAAATCAAACCACTTTATAGTATCTTTCTTAGACCTCTCATTACCCCTCTCTTCATGTGTCTTGAACTGGATCTCTTGAGGTTGGCCTTCCTTTCTATGTCCTTCATTATGTGAGTTAGGGTTTCATCTGCCATGATTCTATTGTGGTGTATTTTCAAACCCAAGCTCCCGCTTACTCTGTTGCTTGAATATTTTCTCAATTTTGACTACAGATCAATAAAAAACTACTAGTGCGGGGATTTCCAAGAAATCCATCACTATTTGAATGTACCTGTGCATACCACAACGATACTTCAAAACTAGGTGTTGCTCAAAGTCTTTGATACCTAGCTTTGAATGTAAGGTATGAAATATGTTATTGTACTCCGACACCATCTGATCTATTTTCTAACATAGAGCCGTCCATCTCATGTACTGGTCATCATAGTTTTCGATAAGGTATAACTCCTCTTTTAGGGAAGATACAAAGGTTGTCTAAGTGGGTTCTCTCTTGAATTATGTAGATTCATCCGTGGTGTACCTCTCCAAGTAACCTTCCCACCAAGATCTAAAATAGGGAAGGGATTTAAGGAGCACGAAGGAGATACTTTCACTGTCAGAGAAATTTTGGATAGATTAATAGCCTTCTATCAGATTCAACCATTTTTCTAGAGCATCTACATCTATCTAGCCTTCAAATAAGGGGATATCAAAATTGAATTGTACCTTGAAGGGTGCCACACCTCTGAAATGGTTGCTTGTCGAAGATGCCTCAACCACTGCCATCAATAGTCTTTGAAGTATATGAGGGAATTTGTCCATCATCATGTTCCTTTGTCACGTGATGTCTTCCTTGAGCAACATATTGAAATGATCTCCTACTCTGTCATATCTCTTTTCTTCTGCCATGGGAGGTTGTTTGAGATAGCGAGAGAAGTTGTCCTCAATCGAAGCTAGCTCAAGACAAAAATCTCTATACCCTGATATCTTCGGGGACCTACTAAGATAAATGACAAGGATAAGACTACTATGATACCACTAATCTAGATTATTCTGAGAACGAAACGAAAAAAAAAAATAGCAGAGAACACAAAAATATAGTGAAACCCAAGTTCTATTAATGAATAAGATAGAAAAACATCGTGGAACACAAACTAGTAGAATGTGGTAGCTTATTTCTTAAAAGAAAGAGATGTTGGATATGCTTCATTCACACCATATTTTACATCACACTTCATTGCATGCTTAAAGGGCCTCCTTCATCTCAATTATATATGAGAGAGTGAGAGGAGAACATGTTTAAATTAATTAAAAAGTACCTAGGCAAGTGTTTCTCATCACCTAGGCCCCTATAGGGTGGGAAAGTTCCTAATGTGGACCCTTGTCATCTAATTTATGAGATATAAATTAAAAGTTGATTTTATGACTTAAGTGAAGGGGGTGAGTGAGTGGACACTCAATCTCAACCACTCATCTAATCCAATCTCAACCGTTGGATTATGAAACCTCTCATATTCCCTCATCTAGTCGATTAGGGTAAGGGAGGTGCCCTCCATCTTCATTTTTGTTGTGATTAGGAGAGATTTTGAGAGAGTGAGGTCAAGCTGAAGCAAAGAAGACATTTTCTAAATGTAGTACGGATTCCAAGACAAAAATTACAACACAGATTTCAAGGAGAAGGTACATGAATGTTATGGGTCGTACAATATGAATTTTTGGAGGTCGTACTGTTGTTTTCTTGGCATAGAAATCGAGGAGAAAGTTCAAGACTTTTATAGGCCATAAAGTACAGATTTGTGGAGTCTATACTATTGTTTTCTTGGCACAAAAATTGAGAAGAGATTGTTGTGTATTTTATGGAGAGTTGGCATGATTTCCTAGGTGATCGTACAATACTTTTTGAGACAAAAATTTGGGATGTTGTCTTGGCACGAATTTCGAGGGAAATCATACAAATAAAGGGGGAATAATTTGAGGAGTTGACCTATACATTTGGACAATAAATTATGGCATGAATTTCAAGGAGTATTGTTACAAGGGAAAAACTCTCTATGGCCAAGGGTAAACCACAACAGACAGGTATGACTACAGAAATCAACTCAATTCCAACATATGCTATATAAAATAATGTGCAATACAAGGAAGAGGCCTACCTCAATCCAACATTTGATGATGTTCCACCGTTGAACAGTTTAACCCAAAGCTTTATACATGCAAGAAGTTCTCGACAAACGAGAAGAGCAAGTACATAGTGATAATATAAAAGGGGTTAGCACATCAGACAACATAATGCATTAATAAAAATTACAAACATGCCCATGGATAATAATCATATATTTGCAAGATACCAATAGGACGGGAAAGGTGTATTTCTATTAATAATTGATCAACAGAAGTGACAACATTACAGACTTTTGTGTCGGCACGGTTCGAAACCAAGAAACCAAGTTCCTTCCAACTGGGTATCCACCACTTCAATTCTCCACCAAAGGAAAGCTCATAGGAAAGAGGCAATGAGGTCCTCTCAACAATAGGGAAAGAGCTTGGGGGATGAACACTGTGTTTAGACTTGAGGGACAAAGGGATGCAAACTCAATATGAAGTAATTTCTCCATAGTAACTTTGCTCTCAAAGTTGAATGCTTTCTCCTCTTTTCCATAGCTCGAAATTGTGCTCTTATAGCCTTTAGAATGCAACTGAAGGGTCGAGTCAAAACGTTTCCAGTATATGGAAGGCCAAGGATCAGAGATCTTCTATCATGACATGGAAACCCAACCTCATTTTCTATTTTCTGGCACAAATCTCGATATACGCGAGCTGTAGTGGAGCAAGAAGTGTATACACATCTTGTATAACTGATAGGGAGCGTATATGTGGAAAAATGTATATTTTTAGCTCTAGATTCATCAAAAAGGGATTATAAGTCTGCATAGGGAAATGGAAAAATGCCCTCTATGGAAGATAGCAATGGTAAGGTGAATCTTTCTATAACAAGTATTTGGCTCAGATTCTAAGGAGGAAACTTGGCATGGTTTTCGAGATAATTCTGTAATTTTTGTTGAAGATAATGACTGTTGTAAATGACATTTTTCTCTGAGCTCTAAAATAATAAAAAAACCTCTCTCACTGGTTTCCCCCTTGTGGGTTTTTCCAGGGTCAATGTTAGACCAAAATTCTCCGTGTCTATAATTTTCTGAGTTATTGTGCTGCTGATGGAAATTTATTTCTGCATTTAAATATTTTTAGAATCCTCTTGTTTCATTTTTGATAATTTTTTGTATTCTTAATATTTGTTGTTGTCATAAAACTGGGTTTTTGGCTTTTAACAATGAATTGTCTCGGTGAGACTTGAAATTGGGTGGGGTCTGAAAATTTACATGGTATCAGAGCTGAGTTGAAGAGAAGTGTTGATCGAAATCAACAATACAGAGAATGGGACAAAAGTTACTTCACCAAACAATTTTTGGAATTTTTTATTTTTAGCTGAGAAGGGTCAATGGCTACTGGTTTAAGAGTTGAGGACAGACTTGATGGGACAATAAATTTTGGTTCTTGGAAGGAGAGAATAATTTGTTTCTACGAGAGAGTGATTTATGGGACATTGTTGAGAACTCCACAACCAACCAGTAAAAATACCTACATATGCTACTCTTATGGCAACCTACACCAAGAAGAGTATCAAGGCTAAGAGAATCAGCCTTGATGCCATCAAGGACCATTTGATTCCTCGTGTGACAGAGAAGAAAATTTCCTATGAGATGTGGGAGTCCTTAACGAAGTTGTATCAAAGTACAAATGAGAACCAAAAGATGGTTTTGAGAGAGAAACTGAAAAGCATTTGAATGACCAAGGATGAAAATGTGCTCACATATCTTACTAGGTTGACATAGGTGAGAGATGAACTTGGAGTTGTTGGGAAGGCCATTGTTGACAGTGAAATTGTGAGGGAAACATTGAATGGGGTGACCAAACAATGGGTTGTTTTTGTTTAGGGAATTATGGCTAGGGAGAATCTTTCCAAGTGGGAACGTCTTTGGGATGAATTTGTTCAAGAGGAAACCTAGAGAGGTTATGTGCATGGCAATTCATCTACTAGTAATGATAAGGAGAATGTGGCTTTTGCTGCTAAAAGTAAGAAGAAGTTTAAAAAGGGTCCTAAGGGAGGAAACAAACTGAAGAGTGAAGGAAATAAGGACATGAGCAAAGTCAAGTTTTTTTCATGTCAGAAGTTTGGGCACTATGCAGGACAATGTCCTAATAAGAAGAAGAAGCAGACAACAACTTCAATAGAGGTGCAAAAGTTTTCCACCATGTTCGGCAAGGAGTTTTCCTTAGTGGTGTTTCTTTACACTAGAGCCACACATTCCAGTGTTTGGTATATTGATAGTGGTGCCTACCGCCACATGACAGGTGTTAGTGAGCATTTGACAAATCTTACATAGATTGGTGATCTTGAGGTAGTGCTTGGAGATGACCGGGTGGTCAAGGAAGTTGGTAGTCGAACAATATCATTTCAGAGGGAGTCTTAACCTCCCATGTTGTTGAGAGATGTCTTATATGTTCCTGGCTTGAAGAAGAACTTGATTTCAATTTCTACTATTGAGGAGAGGGGATATGAGGTGTTTTTTCATGATGGATAGGTGCTCCTATTTCCCAAGGGGTCCAATATCACTTTGGCCAAAGTGATTGGGACTCGACATGAGAAGTTGTATAAGATCATGTTTCATCCAGCTAGGGCATTGTATCATACTACCAACAACAATGATCTTTGTGAGCTATGGAATCATAGGATGGCCCATTTGCATCATGCGGCTCTGAGGATATTGAGGGAGATTGTGACTGGAGTGCCAGAGTTCAACACAAAGAACCATGAGTTATGCAAGGGGTGTGATTTGGGAAAGTACCCCAAGACTGATTTTCCAAGCAATGACAACATAACAACATGTATACTTGATATGATTCAATATGATGTATGTGGTCCTATGTCTTCTGCATCTTTGAGTGGTTGTTTGTACTATGTCATATTCATTGATGAATTCTCTCGGAAGTCTTGGATTTTTTTCATGAAGACTGAAGGACAGGTCTTCAATCAGTTCCAAGAGTTCAAAGCTCTCATTGAGAACCAGATTGGGAGGAAAATCCAAGGAGTTTAATGACTTCTATGGAGGAGAGGGAATCAAGGGGGAGCCAATTGTTCCTTACAACCCACATCAGAATGGGGTTGCTAAGAGAAAGAACAAGTCCATAGTTGGGGTTGCGAGAACCATGTTGCATGATCAGGGGCTGCCACTCTTTCTTTGGGTTGAGGCATGTTACACTGCAGTTTATCTGAAGAACATGAGTCCACACAGAGCATTGGAGGATGAGACTCCTGAGGAGGATTTCTCTAGGAAGAAGTCTGAGGTTAGGAAATTTAGGATTTTTGGGTGCTTTACATATTCAAATGTCCCTTCTGATAAGAGGAAAAAGCTAGAACCCACGACAGAAAATGGGATTTTTGTTGGGTATAGCAAGACTTCAAAATCTTTCCACATATACATTCCTTCCTTGAGGAAAACAATTTTGAGAAGTGATGCAAGATTTGAGGAGGATAGAGCCTTTAGGAAGTCATGAGGGACTGAGAGGGGTGAGAATTTATCACCTCATATTCAAGTGAGTCCACAACAGACTTCAATGACATAGATTTTAGGACCACCAGCTTCGGTGACGACTGGTCCATAGGTTACAACACCACAGATGTCAGGATCATAGGTTACTGGTCCTCATGTTTCAGGATCGAGTGCTCCAGATTCTACTTCAGGTTCACAATTGATGCAGGATCATCTCTCCACCTCAGCACGCACCAACTGGTTAGCACGTTGATGCGCATTCAAGGAAGGGAGAAGTGTCAAACTCTCATTTTTCCTTCGAAATTGAAATTGTAATTAAGGAAATTAATGTTGTCTGGATGGAAGAGCCAAGTTGTGCCTTCACACAAGATGTAGATGAGGTCTCCTTAAGTGGTTGATGGTAGGAGGGATCTGCATCTGATTATGATCATATTTCCATTCATTGTAATCTGCCTCATTAGTCAGGCATTTTAAATGGTGATTAGACACCACTAGTATATATTGGAGGGAATTTCATCGAGCCCCTCTTGTATATATATTTGTATTGTTTCCAAGTAGAGGTTGTTGATCAGGAGGTTGATGAGAGCCAAGAGCTAGTTGCAGTCTGAACTCATATATTGTAATTGACATTCCACCATTAATAGAAAAGAACAAATTTTCCTATTTGTCATTTTTCGTGTAATGGATGCTTATTTATGAATATCATTCATGTATGTTTATGTTGTAAATGTATGTTAGAGTTCATCTATACAGATAGAGACAAAATCCTCTATCTATGAGTTTTCTGAATCAATTCTAGTTCTTTAGGCTAAGTGCAAGGACTACATGATAGAGAGTTGAACCTATGTGATTTGACGCAAGGAGTGTGTGTCTGAACTCTTTTGAGTCAGAAGATAATGTGCTAGGAGGGCACACCAAAATGATTCACAGACTCAAGGGAGAACTTCAAGGTTGTTGAATACCTTGGAAGGAAGCCTATGCAGGAGGGAGCGTAGCACAAAGTTATTGAATACTCTGCAGAACTATTCTAGGAGGGCATTGAGTGAGGGAAAGGAGTTTCCTTGGTAAACCTAAAAGAATTTAGGAAGGTTGAAGTAAGATTTGTGCAAGGAGTGCATCAATCCAACACTTGGCTAAGTGCTGCGAGAAGTCGTCTGAAGGCTTAATCGAGCACAAGGATTGTGCTAAATACCAAGTGAGTTCATCTCACAAGCTCAGGAGGAAGAGCATCGAGTTTCCAAGAGGGCACTAGAAAGTCTGTAGAAGGACGCAGAAGAATTGAGAACCTTCAAGGTTCAAATTTGAGCAAAATCTCAAAAGAATCAGCGTTGTTGTGTGCAAAATTCCTGCAAGGAGTGTAGAAAAGGGTCGAGAACAATCCAAGTCTTGGGCAGAAAAAGGGCTAAGTGTGCACAAGGAATGAGGACGTTCCGAAGTTTCGAAGGCAAGTGAAACTGCCCATCATCGGGGGAGGATAGGTGACGAAAGATCATAAGATCTGGGAGTTAGAACTATGGAGGGATTTCCAAGATCAAGGAGAAATCTTTGCAAAGTCGCGAAGAGCGGAGTGAATCCATATCGTTGGATCTGGAAGGGACACGTGGAGGAGATCCACGCATTTAAGTGAATTGGTGCTCCAGGATAAATCAGAGGAGGACAAGCGAGAGACTCCCGAAGGCCAAAGTCTGAATAGATCACAACAGTATATCTAAGGGAGCGACGGGGACTGTTGATCCTCGTGCCATTTGAGTTCTCCGATTCGGAGTTCGGGGAATGAGGAGTGGGCCGTTGCGGGAAATCTGAAAGCCGAAACCTGAATCACTTCTTAGGGTTTATCCCCGGGTCATAGACCGAGGTCATATGATAGAAAGGGCCTAGCAAAGAGAACTAGTGTTGTTTTCAACTTTATTCAAAGGTCCAAGAAGAGAGTGTTACACATTATTTTCGTCATCACTATGACCATTAATGATGTAAACCTATCAATTGCCTTTAGAGGGGTCAGTGGCCTAAATTCCTGAAGAAATAAGGGAGAAGAACTTTGCCTGAGAAAATAAGTTGTATTTTCCTTTGTAAAAACCCTATTAAGGAGGATTTACGTAGGCTGCAGAGATTCCTGATTTCCGCAGGTTGCTCTAAAACTAGACTGCAACATTTCCGTAGGTTGCTCTATAGCTAGGGTGCAGAAATTCCTGTATGTGGGAAAAACGAGCATCTTCTCAATGCTTCCAGAAGGAGAAGATTCTATGATGCGGTGGCCTCCGAATGGTTTGGATCTTACTCCCTTTCATGATTTAGTGGGATCATCCTAACCTCCTCACATTATCCTCTTCAGCTTATAAAAGGAGAGGATCTCTCATGGAGAAATTTAGTTGGATTGAGCTTGAGTTTGGCTTGAGATTGTTAGCTTGGTTAAGAGTGTCTATGAACTTTTCTTTGTCAAGATATATTGTGAGTAGCTATCAGATCCAAGGTCTCAGAATCATTGGAGCAAGAAGTGTGCGGGAAGCAAGGGACTGTCGGAAGGAACTCGACGACATCAAGGCATCTGGTTGTATCTTTCTTCCACATTATTTAATCAATATATACTTTTCTTTCCTATATGAATGTTATTTGTTCATATTGTATGATTCCTTGATCACATACATAGTTTCATATCAAATAGACTCTGTTATTCTTGTCTTCATTCGCTTGTGTTTATTTGTAGATATTTCTCCATAAACCTCATGACAGAGTTTGGATTGCATTGGTGAAGTCAGATATTCGATATTTAAAAGGTATGTCCAAGATCCATTTCTTATTTGATAATTGAAATATAAGGAAAGAGTAGTATATTGTCTTGTTTTGTTCTAGTTTGGTAGTGGAGCTAAGGAGATTGATTTGTGCCCGCACTTAATAATTAACCCGATAACAAAATTGGCGACCATAATGGGGAGGGATTGTTTTCCTAGATTTCTTTCTTTCTTTCTTTGATTGCTTGGGTTCTGTTTTCTTAGTCTGTGGGTGACCCATCCAGACTCTCTAGATCTGAAATTTCATTTAGAATCTTTGCTCTCTTTCCAATTTTCTTTTGTTTACAGGCATTTCCGCACTGTATTTTGTATGCAGCCTGCGGAAACCTTAGATTGCCACACCCTAATTGTTTAGACCAGTGCGGAATTTATGCACCCTACCCATATCTATCATGCAAAAACCTCGAATCGTCTCACTGTACCTTACTTTTCGGTTGCGACGTCTCCTGTAATTTTTTTTGGATTGGGTCTTTTTGTCTTCTGATGTCCAGTTTTGTTTTGATCACCTGGGATGAACTTTTGGAGCTTGTATTTGACTGTTTACAGTCTGCTTGAAATTTCTTTGAGCTTCTTTTAGCCATATTGTCTTTGTTTTCTTTTGAAATATTTGGTCTCTTGCTTTGAGTATATTTTAGTTACAAAGCATTGTTTTTCTTTAGAATTGTTTAGTGAAAGAACTTCTTTTTCTTTTATTGAATAGTTCGTGTTAAAAGAGAAAATTGTCCGGGTTTCTTTGTTTTGTATCGATTTTCTATTGTTTTTATCTATCTTTGAAACAAAAAGACTTAATTTCTTGCTTTACATTAGATTGCGGTCATACTTGTATTTGAAGTAGCGAAATTGCATGGTTTTTGGCATTTTTTAGTCTTGAATTCTAAAAGAATTTCCTCCTCATGGTCGGGGGGGGGCAAGAATCGTGTATTGGTGTACAATATCTTTTCCTCATTCTTGAGAATCTTGATATTGATGAGTTTAATAAAAAATTTGGACATTTTTCATATGGGAATGATAAACGTTTTATCCCTCTCGTAATATAGCTTTCATCGAAGTGAAATATTTGCATTGTTTAGAGTCGGTCAAAACATCATTTAGTCCACTTCATTTTCCTCTTGAGTAACAACAACCTTAAAATAAAGCGCTTATAAAAATTGATTATGCATTTTTATAATTTTTGGTAGCAAACCTACATTAGATTAGTTGTAGGGCTTTGGAATAGGTGTGGAAGATAACTTTCCAAAGATGCAAACAAACATAGTATCTTGTGATAGGAAGAGTTGAAATCCAATTGCTACACTTTGTCCCGGGAATCCCTTCTCACACAAGGGTCAAACCTAAGGTCACTTTAAGACTGGCAGAGTCACTGACCCTTCTTTGTTGGTCTTGGTGTAGAGATTGCGTGTATTATGGGGGTCACTTGAAGGTATACCCACAATGATTAGCAGAATCCTTTCAAGTTGATTTTGGGCTAGATACCCTGCCTTTGCGCGTGGATCGAACCGTGGACTGTTTCCCCAGGCATCATTGTTGTATTTGGTAACCTTAGTGGCCTATATCTTTAGGGTATTTACATGAGGTAACTGTGGAGGGGCAAGTCTTCACGGTACGTGGAATCGACATTGACCAAACTCACTCGGGCTCCTTGGAGGGTATGCCCGCGATTATGTGTGGGATCTTGGACTAGGGTGTAAGTCTGTTAAGCAGGTCGTCAATGTAACTTTTCCACCCGCTCTGTCTCATCCCTTTCTTACTTTGATCCCGCGACATTATATTTCATCACCAACTAGTGCGTTCATTGTGAGAAAGTTTTGTTTTCTTGTTTGCTTCCTAGATTTTTTGCGTGTGTTGTTTGTTTTCCCTACAAGACTCAAGGTTGGATCTTTATTTAATGGCGTCAATTCCCATGAAGACCAATGAAGGAACCCCTTTTCCAGGGGAACCTTTTGTTTTTCCTTCTTACGTAAACATTGGTCCTCCTCACATTGCTACTTTGAGCCTTCCAGGTCTCACAATTGGATTACCAATATGGTTGTTTTCCACTCAGGTAATCATGAGTGTTGCTAGTTCTTCTGTTGTAAGCATTTCCCTTCAAGAACATCAACCTCATGTTGATCCTTCACCTTCTTCACTAGTAAAATCTTCTTTTCCTTCTCCACTTATAAGGTCTTCTTCCGTTTCATCTTCTTCACTGAGTGAAAGCTTTGAAGCTAATAACCCGGTGGATAAGAAGAAGAAGAAAAGGAAGAATAAGAAGAAGAAAAATAAACAAGGATCCAAACTTCCAACTACTATTAGACATGTTGGAAAGCACCGAGTTACTATTAATCACGCTGGGAGTGTTAATGATGTCAAGATCACCCAAACAACCCATAAGCCCAAGTACCCTTGCATGCTTTGTAAGGGTAGCCATCTTCTTATGGATTGCCCTGGTCTATCCAAGTTATAGAAGCATGGTCTACATGCCCTCACCAACCCATGTTGTTATCCTCTGAACAACATGCTGATGACCTCCCCTCAACTAGTCAAGAAACCATTGGGAAGAAGAAAAGTAGAGTCAAGTTCATGTGTATGTTATGCGGAGGGAGTCATCAAACTCAAATTTTCACTTGTATGGATGAAGCCTCAAAATTACTAGAAGATATGACTATTTCGCAGCCGCAACTTCCAACTTCTTACCGTAAGCTTACTCTTGACCCACCTATAGTTGATGGAATGATCAATCCGGTCCCTTCATCGGTCAATTCGGTTGATCATGTGGTCAATCTGGTCATGTCCTTAGTTGAACCAGTTGACAAAGTGGTCGATTTGATCCCCTCCTCGATCGACCCCACTCTCCCATTAGAGAGTGCAACCCAAGTGGTTGATACGATCCCATCATCGGTCGATCCCACTCTCCTGTTAGAGAGTGTAACCTAAGAGGTCGATCTATTTCCACCTGTTGACCCCATTCTCCCCTTTGAGAATGACACCCAAGTGTTCGATTTGATGTCATTATCAGTCGATCTTACTCTCCCTCTAGAGAGTAAACCTGATGCTACTAAAGTTTTTCTTGTTTATACAAACACTACCATGTTGGGGGCATTCATCCTTCTCCTGTGGAACCCCCTCCAAGTAATGAGTCCATCCTTTTTAATTTGGGTGTGATAAATGGACCTCATCTTCCTTCTCACATTCCTTTCAATATTACAGTACAGGTTTGTGGTCGGGACATTCCTCAGATGTTGATAAACGAAGGTTTGTTCGTTAGTATTTTGTCCTCACTTGCTTGGAAAGCTTTGGGTTATCCTCAGCTTGTGTCGCTTACCCAAACTATGTTTGCTTTTAACAGAAGAACCCGTCACCCGTTAGGGATCCTTCCTTAGTTTCCCGTAACTTTGGGAGGGAGAACTGTCTTTGTTGATATCATGGTAGTCCAGGACCCCTTGGATTTCGATTTAACCCTTGGGAGAGATTATGTCTATGCCATGAAAGCTATTGTGTCCAGGCTTTTTCGTGTGATATCTTTCCCACACGATGGAAGAATGGTGACTATTGATCAACTTTCGTTCATTGGCCTTGACTTGACCATCACCTCAATGACCTCCCTGAGTGGTTCTTATATGTAGACGATATCACCCTTGCCATAGGTCAATTATGTGGCACTATCTCCCATGCCTTCAGTTGCCGATGCATATGAGCCCCTCACTGTAAGCTCAGTCTCTTATGACTTAGATCTGGTATTTGACATGGTTATCTCTTCAATAGGGCTATTAGAGCCTAATCTCTTTACCCCTACTGCAACCCTCGACATGTGTTCCTTCCAGAGTGTGTTTCTTCCATCAAGTGAAGATCTCTTGGAGGCCATGAACGAGTTTTTTCCCTTGACATGGTGTCCTTATTGAGCACTGTCCTATTGGAAGTCGTGATCAAGAAGAGAACCTTTTGAGCATGGTTTGTTTTTTCAAGCTCATTAAAAAATGAAACCAGCCTTGATTATGATTTTCTGATTTCAAGCTTGTTAAAAAATGAAACCAATTGTGAGGATAGTTTTCACGTCTCTGTAGCAACCTCATTAAAAAATGAAACATGGCTTACGAGCATAGTTCCCATTTTTGTGTTAAGCTCATTAAAAAATGAAACAACAATCGAGGGTTTGAACCTGGATTCACGAGCATAGTTCTTTTTCCCGTGTCAAGCTCGTTAAAAAATGAAATAGATTTTCCCCTCTCCAATTAAGTCAAGTACTTTGTTACATATAGTATTTGAAGCTTATTTTCGTCCTCCTATGTTGTTGGATGAACCAAAGATTGGAGGGCAATGATTTCATCCTCTGGACTTCATGCTAAAGTTAAAGCCATTAGTTTCTTAAGCTGGGGGCTAAGTACCACCATCTATGTATTATGCGTTGGGAAGTTCCAAGCATAGTTTTCTATGGTTCAAGCTTATGTAAAAAATGAAAGCACTTACCTCAAGCATAGTTTCCTCTGGTTCAATCTTGTGTAAAAATGAAACCAGGTTCAAGCATAGTTTTGTTTAGTTTTTAATCTTCTGTAAAAATAAAATCTATCCCAAGCATAGTTTTGTTTTGTTTTAAAGCTTGCATAAAAATGAAAACAATCTTGAGCTTAGTCTTTGTTCTTTCTCATGCTCATAAATACATAAGAATAAGTTACCGATCTTAGTATTTTTTATTTCTCGTGCTCGTAAATACGTGAGAATATAACCGATTATACTTTTATCACTTTTTTGGACGCGTAAAGGTTATACGAAAAATGAACCCCATGGAGTTCCCTTTAAGCTCTTTTAAGACTCTCTAAACATGAAAATATTGCCGAGTGATCTTGTTCTTTTCATGCTCGTTAAAGTATTAGAAAGCGCATCTGTTGAGTGATAGTTTATCTCTTTTTCGGTCTCATCAGACTACTTTACGAAAAATGACATTTTGGAGTTTTCTTTAAGTGTTTTTTAGACTCTCTAAAAATGAAAACCCATAAGTTTTCTTTCTTTGGACTCGTTAAACAAGCATCGAAAGACCCATATGGGACCAAACCACTCCTTCCTAGGGTTCTTTAAATATAATCCAAAGGACTCATCTGAAATATGAGCTTATATCTCAATCATATGTTATCCTCCTCAATATTTTGTAAAAATAAAGAGGTACTCGCCAAAAATGGTGGGGGGGAAATTGGGAAAGAAATGTATCTAAACCTATATTCTATGGAAGAGTCACCTTTGAAAATGACACCCTTGCACTTTCTTTGTGTCTAGGTTGGAAAATACTCTTGTCTCCTGATCATACTCCTTTATAATATTACATTTTGGTTTGTGATCCTTGTTGTTGAGTCAGTGTTTCCAAGACAGTTGTCGTGTTGTCAATATATTCAAAGAGAATTTCAACCCGAAAAGTCTTCTATTGCGTCAGCCATTTCTGCAGTCCTTAATCCTTCTATTGTGTTGACCATCCATGAGTTAGTCCTAAATCATTTGT
The DNA here is from genome assembly GCA_009831015.1 of Picea engelmannii. NCBI lineage: Eukaryota > Viridiplantae > Streptophyta > Pinopsida > Pinales > Pinaceae > Picea > Picea engelmannii. Next base: position 280,984 of record ML791267.1, on the reverse strand, counting down.
TACTCTGATATAATTCAAATCTTGTTACCTGTTTCATGTCATTGATGGAGGATACATTAAGGCCTTCCTGTGACGAGTATTTTCCTATCGACTTTAACTCATTATGCAGGAATTAAACTTAGAAACTAATTGGTACCTTGGAACTTGCTACCTCAATGCAAAGTTTCCTCTCTTTCGACAATGGATTTTCATTATTGACCCTTGATCGGAATATTCCGCCGAGTGTTCAACTTCAACTTGTTAATTCTCATTCGTTGGATTGTACTAGTGTACCTTGGGAGTCATTGGCATTAATGGTGATTTCCCTCGCAATTGTTAACAATATTCACTAATGACTGATAATCAAGTGGTTTCTAGCATGTTTGACTTAAGCACATGTATTCACATGGTTAGATTTGTACTATAGAGTGGTGGAGATGAAGACCCTGAATTTTTTCTCACAGATTCATTTTGCCTTGGAGTATATTCTGATTGTACTGTTGCATAGATCCAAAATGTATGTCTCATGGCTATGTTCAAATTTGATTCTTTAACACATAGATCCATAGTGTATTTTTGGTGGCTATGTTCAGATTTGAGTCATAATGGCATGGATCCATAGTGTATGTTTGGTGGCCATGACCTGTCTTACTTGACATGGATCTTTACATGTCAGCATTTATTCTTTGAGTCATTTGTATTATGAGTATGGGAATGCCTACCTCAATGATGATGTATTATCGTACTTTATTTCCTTGTTTGTTGGCAGGTTTCTGACTGACTATTCCTTGTTCCCTACACACACTCGATAAAGTATTTCAGCTATCACTCTGTTTTAACTTCATAATTTGGGGGGCTCTCTATTACACATTATTTTTGTCATCCCTATGACCATTAATGATGTAAACCTATCTATTTCCTTCGAAGGGGTTAGTGGCCTGAATTCTTGAAGAAAGAAGGGAGAAGAATTTTTCCTGAGAAAAGAAGTTGTATTTTCCTTTGTAAAAACCCTATTAAGGAGGATTTCTGCAGGCTACTCTATACGCAGGGTGCGAAGATGCCTAATTTATATAGGTTTCTCTAAATCTAGACTGCGATGTTTCCGCAGGTTTCTCTATAGCTAGGGTGCAAAAATTCTTGTATGCGGGAAAAACAAGCATCTTCTTGATGATTCTAGAAGGAGAACCTTCTATGGTGAGGTGGCCTCCAAACGGTTTGGATCTTACTCACTTTCATGATTTAGTGGGATCATCCCAACCTTTTCACCTTATCCTCTTCATCTTATAAAAGGAGAGGATCTCTCATGGAGAAAGTTAGTTGGATTGAGCTTGATTTTGGCTTGAGATTGTTAGCTTGGTTAAGAGTGGCTTTGAGCTTTTCTTTGTCAAGACAAATTATGAGTAGCTATCAGATCCATGGTCTTAGAATCATTGGAGCAAGAAGTGTGTGGGAAGCAAGGGACTGTGGGAAGGCACTTGACGAAATCAAGGCATCTAGTTGTATCTTTCTTCCACATTCTTTAATATAGATATAATTTTCTTTCCTATATGAATGTTATTTGTCCATATTGTATGATTCCTTGATCAAATACATAGTTTCATATCAAATAGACTCTGTTATTCTTGTCTTCATTGGCTTGTGTTTATTTGTAGATATTTCTCCATAAATATCGTGACGAAGCTTGGATTTCATTGGCGAAGTCAAATCTTCGATATTTAAAAGGTATGTCCTAGATACATTTCTTATTTGATAATTGAAATCTAAGGAAAGAGTAGTATACTGACTTGTTTTGTTCTAGTTTCGTAGTGAATCTAGGGAGATTGATTTGTGTCCGCACTTAAAAATTAGCCCGATAACAGAGAGCCATGGGTTAATAGGACCCACATTTTGGAGAAAGAGGGATCTGTGATAAATCACATTGGGTTCTAGCAGGGAACCAAAGAGTCGATTCGACTTAGGTTATTGAACGATCCTAGACTGGGAGGTCGCGCAGCCCCGAGGAGAGAAGGGGGGTGGTTTGCAGCAAGTGGTATCAAAGACGTGATTGTTTTCTACAGATCGTGGGCAAAGGAGAGATGGTGAAAGGAGATACTCTGATACCAAGTGGTATCAGAGCCACAAAATTGATTTTTGTAGGTGAGAAGGGACAGAGTGAGATTCTTTGTAGAGACTGTTGCAAGGTGTGCAACAGATGGTAAACAGGTAGGTGGGCTACATGTGAAGCAATATGGTTATTGAAGTCCATAAGCGTGGTTGAGGAAAAGACTGCCCGCAGAAGAGAAAAGAGGAAATAGGCAAGGAGATCAGTGAAATCTGAGTAGAGATGGAAAAGCTAGCATTTAAGATGTAGCAGGAGGAAAAGGTACACTGGAGATACGAGTGGCCTTTGAAAAGGACAACCAAGTGGCATGTTCAGAAGTTGTTGGCCAGAAGGCAACAACAAGTGTTAAAAAGGTGGCTGAGACATGCTGAAAACCTTAGTGGCAAGGGAAAGATATTTGGCAAAGGTCTCGTAGGCTACTAGGTGGGCAATGAGAAGGGATCAATTGATATCATAAACTACTAGGAGGGAAGGGGAGACATCCCAAATTTCCAGGTGGGCAAGGGAGGAGAAATGAGCTCAGCTGAGATCATATCAGCAAAGGGTGTTACCAGATGGAGAGAAGGCAGAAGAAAGGCCTCATCCATATGAATATTCATGTGAACTGCAAGCCCCGTAAATGAAGATGATGAGAAGTTAAATACTTCAACCACCGATGAGAAGGATCAGAGGAGCGTTTTGTTCATTAGAGGAGTTGAGATATTCCTGCCAAGTAGCTAATGAGAGGATATCGTATTTGTTGTAGAGGTAGCAACAAAAGGAAAATGAGTTGAGGCTTTCATGGAGGAGGATAAGAAGATATTGAAGTCTTCCCCAATAGAGGAGGAGCACCCGATCGAGTTGCTCACTCAGTGGGAAATGGAGTTGTAGATGCTGGAGGATTGGTTGGACAATCTGGATCCAGAAGGTGGTTGCCAGGAGATAGCCATGCTAGGTAAGACATGCTAGCATGAGTTGCATTTGGAGGAAGATGGAATGGAACCAGTCGAAGAACTGACAATAGTTAGTCTATCAGAGGCGATAGCTAAGCAACAGTTCAGTAAAGAGCATGAAGAATTGGAGTCTACAGTAGAGTGGCTAGTCAATGTCACAGGAGATGAAAGAAACATGGGAGATCCAGATGATCTGCCCTTAGAGAAGAGTGAGGAGTTACAGCTGAGTAGACTACATAAGGAGGAACAACTGATGAAGAAGATGAAAGAGGTGATACAGGAAATAATAGAGTTGATGTTGAAATCAAAAAAAGAAGTTGTCAGCAGGGAGAAGCTGAACAAAGGAAAACCTGTGCTAGCAGCAGGGAGGATGAAGCAGAAGCAACAACAAGGCAGAGGAGCAGGAGGACAACTCCAGGAGAAATTTTGGGATCCAGGAGGATTTCAACAGAGCTGGGAAGATCATGAGCAGGAGCTCATGAATTTTCGTAGCCTTGGAGTATGATGCAGGAGCATCGCTCCACCTTAGAACGCACCAACGTTTTAGCACATTGGTGCACATTCAAGGAAGGGAGAGGCATCACCATCTCATTTTTCCTTTGAAATTGAAATTGTAATTAAGGCAATTAATGTTGTCAGGCTAGAAGAGCCAAGTTGTGCCTTCACGCAAGATGTAGATGAGGTCACCTTAAGTGGTTGATGGTAGGATGGATCTCCATCCGATTCAGATCATATTTCCACTCATTGTAATTTGCCTCATTAGTCAGGCGTTTTGAATGGTGATTAGACACCACTAGTATAGCTTGGAGGGAAGCTCATCGAACCCCTCTTGTATAAATATTTGTATTGTTTCCCTGTAGACGTTGTTGATCACGAGGTTTATGAGAGACGAGACTTAGTTGAAGTCCGAACTCATATATTGTAATTGAAATCAAAATCAAACAAATTTTCCTGTTTTTCATTTTCCATGTAATGGATGCTTATTTTTGAATGTCATTCATGTATGTTTATGCTGTAGATGTACATTAGAGTTCATCTGCAAGGATAGAGACACCTCTATCTGTGAGTTTGTCGAATCAGTTTTGGTTCTTTAGGCTAAGTGCAAGGAGTGCACGACAAAGAGTTGAACCTATGTGAGCTGACGCAAGGAGTGTGTGTCTGAACTCTTTCGAGTCAGAAGAGGACATGCCAGGAGGGCGCACTAAAATGATTCACAGACTCAAGGGAGAACTTCAAGGTTGTTGAATATCTTGGAAGGAATCCTACGTAGGAGGAAGCGTAGCACATAGTTACTGAAGACTCTGTAGGACTCTTCCATGATGGAATTGAGTGGGGTAAAGGAGTTTCCTTGGTAAACCTGAAAGAATTCGGGAAGGCTGAAGTAATACCTGTGCAAGGAGTGAATAAATACAACACCTGGCTAAGTGTTGGGAGAAGTTTTCTGAAGGCTTAATCGAGCGCAAGGAGTGTGCCAAAGACCAAGTGAGTTCATCTCACAAGATCAAAAGGAAGAGCGTCGAGTTTCCAAGAGGGCACTAGAAAGTCTGTAGAAGGACACAAAAGAGACGAGAACCTTCAAGGTTCGAAGCCGAGAAAAATCTCAAAAGAATCAGCGTTGTCGCACGTAGAATTCCTGGAAGGAGTGCATAAAAAGGTCGAGAACAGGCCAAGTCTTGAGAGAAAAAAGAACTAAGTGTGCACAAGTAGTGAGGACATGTCGAAGTGCCAAAGGCAAGTGAAATCATTCATCATCAGGGGAGGATAGGTGGCAAAATATTAGAAGATCCAGGATTTAGAACTTCGGAGCGATTTCCAAGAGAAAGGAGAAATATTCGTGAAGTCATGAAGAGAAAAGTGAATCCGGGTCGTTGGATCTGGAAGGGACATGTGGAGGAGATCCACGGATTTTGGAGAAGTGGTGCTCCAGGATAAATCAAAGGAGGACAAGTGAGAGACTTCCGAAGGCCAAAGTCTGAATGGATCAGAGTTGTAGATCTAAGGGAGGGATGAGGACCGTTGGTCCTCGTACCATTTGAGTTCATCGATTCATAGTTTGGGGAATGAGGAGTGGGTTGTTGCGAGAAAGTCGAAACTCAAAACCCGAAGTGCTTCTGAGGGTTTAGCCCCGGGTCATAGCCCGAGGCCATATGATAGAAAGGTCCTAGAACAGAGAACTAGTTCCACCGTCAACTTTATTCAAAGGGACAAGAAGAGAGCCACGGGGTTAATAGGACCCACATTTTGGAGAAAGAGGAACATGTGATAAATCACATTGGGTTCCAACAGGGAACCAAAGAGTAACACCTTCCTCGGTAAGAGGGAGTGTTAAAATTAATTAAAAAGTACCTAGGAAAGTATTTATCATCACCTAGGCACCTAGGGGATGGGAAAGTTCCTAATGTGGACCCTTGTCATTTAATTTATGTGATATAAATTAAAAGGTGAATTTATGACTTAAGTGAAGGGGGTGAGTGAATGGACACTCAATATCAACCACTCACCTAATCCAATCTCAACTGTTGGATTATGAAACCCCTCATATTCCCTCATTGAGTCGACTAGGGTAAGGGGGAAGTCCTACATATTCATTCTTTTTGTGATTTGGAGAGATTTTGAGAGAGTGAGGTCGATTTGAAGCACAAAAGACATTTTCTGAATGTGGCATGTATTCCAAAACAAAAACTACAACAAAGATTTTGAGGAGAAGGTATAGGAATTTTCTGGGCCATACCATATGGATTTGTGGAGGCCATACTATTGTTTTCTTAGCATAGAAATCGAGGAGAAGGTTCAGGACTGTTTTGGTCCATACAGTACAGATTTGTGGAGTTTGTACTCCTGTTTTCTTGGTACAAAATCCGAGAAGAGACTGATGTGTATTTTCTGGAGAGTTGGCACAATTTCCTAGGTGACCATACAATACTTTCTGAGACAGAAATTTAGACTACTATCTTGGCAAAAATTTCGAGGGAAACCATAAAGCTAAAGGGAACAAAATTCGAGGAGTTGACCTGTACATTTGGACAAGAAATTTTTGTATGAATTTCGAGGAGTATTTGGCTCAGATTCTGGGGAGGAAACTTGGCACACTTTTAGAGATAAGTCTATAATTTTTGTTGACGATAATGACTACTATAAATGACATTTTTCTATGAGCTCTGAAATAATAAAAACCCCCTCTCTCACTGGTTTTTCCCTTGTGGGTTTTTCCAGGGTCAATGTTAGACCAAAATTCTCCGTGTCTATAATTTTTTGAGATATTGTGCTGCGGATAGAAGTTTATTTTTACATTTAAAAATGTTAAGAATCCTCGTGTTTCATTTTTGAGAATTGTTTATATGATGAATATTTGTTGTTGTCATAAAACTGGGTTTTGGGCATTTAACAATGAATTGTCTCAGTGAGACTTGAAACTGGGTGCGGTTTGAACATTTACAGAACAATTCACATTATGCATGTGGGATAAATTATTCTAAGTTTATAAAATTCCATATACATGTAAAACACTAGGAATTCCCGGGCGATCACCCATCCGAGTACTACTCTAGTCCAAGTGCGCTTATCTGTGAAGTTCTAATGGAATCTGATGCATTAACGCTATGATGTAAGCATGTACATAAGACCACTAGGAAATCATTGCATGATGTCTATAATTAACAAATGAAGATGGTATTACATTCCATTCCCCATTAAAAGGGTGAATATCATGGTTTATCAAAACATATGAATGAAATGTTGATTTAATGGAAAAGTTGGATGGCCACCAAGATCCACCTGGATCAGACAAGCTCGTGTATGAAATGATAGTAAGTGTCAATGTGTTTACTCTCACTGTGAAACACATGATTTTTAGATAATGCAATTGTTGAACTGGTGTCACAAATATAGGAGTTGGCTCCTTCTCTTCATGTGTAAGATCACTAAGGATTTGTCTCAACCAAACGACATGACATGATGTTGAAGTTCCTGCCACATACTCTTCTTTTGCTGAAGATATTGTGATGATGGGATGTTTCTTAGAAGACCATGAAATTAAACATGTACCCAAATGAAATGCGTACCTAGAAGTACTTTTCATATCATCAATGCTACTTGCAAAATCACTATCTGTATATCCAACAAGTGAGTCATCTTATGAATTGGAATACCAAATTCATAATCTATTGTACCTACAATATACCTCAAAATTCTTTTTCCAACTTTCCAAAGAGAGATTTTGGGGTTTCCCATAAATCTTGAAATTAATCTCATCGTATACATGATATCTGGTTGGGTAGTTGTACGATACATGAGGCTGCCTACAAGCCTATTATACAAAGTATAATCAATTGTTGTTCCTTCATCTTCTTTACTTAGTTTTGTGCCTGTTGAAATTGGTGTATATGTTGGCTTGCATTTTTTCATTTTGAGCCTTTTCAAAATATTGGTGGCATATTTTTGCTGACAAATACAAATTTCTTTTGCAGATTGTTGAACTTCAATTCCCAGAAAATATTTTATAAGACCAAGATCAGTCATTTCAAATCCACTTTGCATGATTGCTTTGAAGTCACTCAACAACAGATTTCTTATATAAATCATGTCATCAACATAGAGAAAAACTATCAAAATATTACCTTTCTAGTCTCTTTTGGTGTAAAGAGTGGGCTCATTGCTACTCTTGTTGAACCCATTGTTGAGAAAATAAGAATAAATGTGATTGTACCAAGCTCTTGGAGCTTTCTTCAAACCATACAATGCTTTCTTCAATATGTACACTTTGTACTCTTTACCTATGATATGGAATCCTAGTGGTTGATCCACATAAACATCTTCCTTTAAAATTCCATTTAAAAAGGTTGATATAACGTCCATTTGATAGATTGAGCATTTTTTTTGGTTTGCAACTGTGAAAACTTCTTTGAAAGTATCCAAATGTGCTACTAGAGAAAATGTTTCTCCATAGTCAATACTAGGTTGTTGAGCAAACCCTTTTGGTACAAGTCTTTCCTTGTTCTTCTCTACTTTTCCTTTCTCATTGAATTGTGTCTTATAAAACCATTTAAATCCAATGTTGCTTTTCCCTGTAGGGAGATCTATAAGATCGTGTGTGTTTTTTCTTTCAATTGCTTCAATTTTTTTGTTCATTGCATGAAACCATTTTTCTTCTTTGACTACTTCTTCAAAATATACTAGTTGATAGGATAACAAAGCAAAAAGTACTTGTTGATCCATGTCATCATTTTGCTCATAAATTTCTCTCAAGCTTCTTGTTTTCTGGTTTCTTAAATTTGCTATAGTGGGATCTGAATCATTACTAGAAGAAGAAGAAGAAATATGCTATTTTTGTTCTCCTTGGCCTTGTACTTTCAATCTTGGAAGTCTTGGTGGCTTGTTGTCCTATAGCTTCCACCTGTTTATCTTCCTGTATAGAAGGAGTATGATCTACAATTATATCATTTGTTTGGTTATCCCAAGATTTATCTTCTTGGAATTTAACATCTTTGTTTACTATCAAATTCTTAGTAACATGATTGTGTTGGATTACTGATAGGGGGGTGAATCAATAATAGCGTAATTATAATCCTTTTTCTCCAAATAATTCAAGTGTTATATCAATGTAGAATTATTATCCAATAATGAGCAATAATAAATGAACAATCACACACATACACAATACACCAGTGTTTTACGTGGAAACCCAAATCGGGAGAACACCACATGATGTTTTTTCTTATATGTCTTTAAGAATTACATTCATTGGAAGCACCAACTTCCTTTGTTTTCCAGCTGCAACTGGAAGGAGGCTCCAACCCCCTAGTTTCTCAGGCTACAACCTGAGGGAAGCTCCAACTCCCCAATTCTCTGGATACAACTAGAAGGAGGCTACAACCCCCTATTTTCTCCGGCTACAACCACATGTCCTTTCCCCTTCCATCCACCCTGAAGTAGAAGTAGAATGATGGAACCACTGTCACACTATCACTATGAGATATATCACTATAAACTTGTACCAATGAACCTGAACCATGCATCAACTTGTACCTCAACCTGTAATCAACCTGTACCATAAAAAATTGCATCAATCATGCACCAACTTGTACCATAAACAATTTCATCAACCATGCACCAACCTGTACCAAACAAGCTGTAATCAACCTGTACCATAAACAAGTGCAACCAACCATGTACCAAGTATGTACCTCAACCAAAAGCCCTCATCAATTTCATCATCAAAATATGATTTGTAACTTTGTAATAGACCTGGTGTATATGATCACATACTTTCAAACCTTCCTTAACTTTAAACAACAAGATACTAGCATTTTCATCAAACTTTTCTTTAGTCTCACATGACTAGTTTTGGATTAGTCAACAACCCTAACTTGAAATAATCATAACTTTGTGCCTGTAATGAAAAAAGATCTAAAACTGATCCACAATGTTCTTCAGTGTGTTTTATGCAATTCCTACAGTTCTCAGTACTCGGAACCTCTCATAAAAGGATTTATAGAAAAAATGGCATACCTTGTTGAATTCTGGGTTATTCTAGAGAGAGATCTTGTAGAGCGTGCCCCACAAAGAATATTTGTTGAATAGATATGAAACTATTAAAAAACATACTAAAGAATGTACTCTAACCAATACATTTTGTCTTACTGAATTTGGATCTGTTATGAATAAGTGATGACATTTTTACCCGAAACACCTTTTTTTGAATAGTTTTAGGACTAGCCACAAACCCTATTTTGCACGGAGTGTAACTCCAAAAATAAAATGGATCACAAGATGAATTGTTTACCAGAGATAATTGGATATGTTTCCTCAATGTCATAGCAATTTCATGGTCTGAGTCATTCTATAAATAAATTTATTCTATAAATAAAGTTATTGCGAAAATGGTGAGATGACCTGTAAATAACATACCTTAGAAAGCATCATCAAAAGAATTTATCCTTCCTTGAATTCCGACCTTCTTTTCTTCACTTTCCCTCAGAAATTAGGCTTAGATATCCTTTGGTTACCTTAGACACCTATTGGTATTCAATATGCTCAAGTGTGTCTAAAATGAGAGAGCCTTGCCTCTTATTTATACTCTCCAAGTAGCGTCCTTAAAAATATCTTCTAGGTCACTTTGCCCACTTTCCTTATTTTAGGGTTAACCCACTTCTAATTTATCCATTAAATTTATTATTTAAATAAATTATTTTATATTCAATTTGAATTATAGTACACTCATCACTTCACTTTATTATTTACCTTCTAAAATCTATTAAATCACTTTGACTACTTTGACCTTTTGGGGCTTCTAGATGACATAAGAGGGTCCTCCAACTTCGTAAGGCCATAACTCTCAAACCGTGAGAAGTTATGTGACGTTCCACATACCACCAGAAATGGAATGACATGTACCATCCATATAGAATAGTATTACCTACAAACATACCAAAACTCATACCATTATCCATCAAGCAAACTTGGGTCCATTACCCAAACTTGGGTTCTCCAACTTCTCATGGCCATAACTCTCTAACCATGAGAAGTTATGTGACATTACACATACCACCGGAAATGGTATGACAAGAACTATCCATATAGGATAGTTTCAATGACTTTAATATCATTATTCCACAAATAATCATGGGTTTTCTAACCATACTTCTAGGATAACTCAATCTGCAAAGCGTCTTCCCATGAGGGCTTTCAACATAAGGGGACCACTTTGGAGTTCATCCATTTCTACTTATTATCAACCATGACAAGACAATAATGAGTCATCTTTACATCAAACAAACTTGGTTCCATTATCCAAAACTTTATGCTACCGAGCTTTCTTCAAGGGTTGACATCAATGAAAACCAACCTTAATCAACATATTGTACAACCTATATGCTTTATACTACTCAAAATATCCAATAAATATACATTTTTCACTTATATCATCAAGTTTTTTCCTTAGCTCTTCAAGAACATGAACATAAGCCACACAACCAAAAACTTTAAAATGAGAAACATTAGATTTCATACCACTCCAGGATTCTCGAGGGACTTGATTTTTCACATTGTTGGTTGGTGACTGTTATCCCTGATTTTTAGGGATAACCAGGAGATCATGTCTCGAGGCCCACAAGTCCTAGACATGGAGTACTGAGAGAAGGATTTACCTAAGCATGGCCCTGGAGGGCCCATCCTTTACTTCTTCCATCATCTTTATCTTGTCAGTAGCAACAACATACATCACCATCGGCTTGATCTTGTATCAGACGAGGTTCTTACTTCATGAGGTAATTGGTAAAGGTATCATGTTATGTGTCACTTTTGATCATTAAAAACTTTAAATGTATGCATCTGATTCCTTTTATCTTTAGCAACCGTTTGGATCTTACAATAGCCCACTTGACCATGCTCTGGGATATTGACAAGGTATCCTAGCAAGCTTGTGCCCATAGGTCTGGGTTTTCCACTGCGAGGATTTCTGAAAGGCCATCATCCACTCCCATCATAGCACCAATATTTCATCTTATCTCTCACTCACCTATCCCATTCCCCTTGTCTGGGCATTGGGTTGACCTGTTTGTAGGATTTCACCTTATCTCGTGGGAAGAAGGGGCTAAAGGACTAGAAGGTAAAAACAGCTGGTAAAAGATAAAAGCCTAGAAATAAAACCTCGAGATGCTTCACCCAGGGATCCTCGAGAAGGTAATAAAAAGCCTCTCACTAAGAAACAAGAAGGACCCAAAAAATATAAACAAGACCTAGTCGAGAGGATAGGGGGTCTCATCACGAGCCAACCTATTAGGTTCATGGGTACCTAACAGTATGACATTGCCACCATCTGGTCACCATGCCAAGGTAATGTCCTCTGGTTATACCTTGAATAAAAAGAAAAAGAAGAAGAAAAAGCAAATAAAATAAAAGAATAAAGGCAAGAACGAGCTTGGAAAAATTGCATCCATGACAGGTACAACTCACCTTCTACAAAGGCACCCAGAGATAACATCATGCATCCCTAGCTCTCACTTCACCCACATGTCTAGACATCCCCTAGCCACATCACCTCACTTACATGGCTTGGATGAAACCTTCTTGGAAACTTCCCCTTTTCTTATGGATACTAGCCCAATAGGACATCTTGTCTTTCTCTCCAGTCTTGTACTGTAGGTTTTTGTAATGTCTTTGAGCTATTGACTGATTTATTAGGGTCTTATGCATATGTTTGATAATATTGATGATGAAACATGATTAACATTTCTATGATCTCGGTGACTGATGAGCCCATGGAGGGCGTAGCCTTTGATGTGCAGGATCATACCCGATGGACAGGTACCATTTGGACTGATACACATGGGGAGATGATCAGTTTAGACCTCCATCGGGATGAAGAGCCCACCATATGAATGCCGAGACCTCATCAGGGGGAAAATATAAGATAATAGTTGATTAGGGCCTTGCATCAGAGAAGAAGAGAACATTCCATCAGAGGCACTTTGGAAGATCCTAGCCTAGGGGGAATGACCCCTTTTCAGTGGAACATTGGCCTTGGAAGGCTCAGGATGCCCCCATCCTCACCATGACATAATCCAACTTCATAGACATTCATGGAGGCAGATTGGGAAACAATGGCATGTGGGGCATGTTGGAGAGGCCCCAAGGGGGCTAATGTTTTTCTCATGGATGTCTCATCTTCCTTAAAATGGGTTAGCGCCTCCCTTGAAGGGGATTTTACCTTTTTATTAGCGCAGGTTAGGATTTTTATTTGACAATTTAATGTAAAAACAATATTATGGTCTTGTCAGCCATTTTTATGACCTAAAATTAATTAAGGTTATTGATACAGTATATATTGAGGAGTTTTAGCCTCATTTTAACATAACACATCACTCACTCATTAGTGAGGTCTGAATTTTGCGCCCTACATGGGTATTTTGCTGGTTTAGTGAGGCACACTTGTTGAAGGAAGGCATTTATTGGCATTTTTGGCATTTCTCTTGAAGAAAGGTTTACAACTAGGGTTTGCATGTTATTTCATGGTGATATGTAAGTGATTTTTTTCGCAAAACTTCTTGATTGAATGGTTGTAGTCTTATATTCTTGCATATGTTTGTAATTTGCTAATCTAAAAACCCTAAGTGACAAGAACATAAGTAGGTCCTTGTTTCATGTCCCTTAAAAGAGAAATTTTCAGCCATTGAAGAAGGAAGAAAGAGCCTAGCCATAGCTACACTCTTATTGCTTCTTCTCCCTGAGCTAGCTGTACTTTCAGAAGTCAAGAACAAGGAGACATCCCAGGCCTAGGTTATCTACACCTAGGGCCGTCCTTCTTCTATGGTTTAGTGATAGAGCCTTTTTGTAGCAACACTCGCCCTCACTGCGCTCTCTTGTCTTGATTTATCTTTCCTGCTAGCCATTTTTTCCAAGTTAACCTAAGGAAGGAGGAGAGAGCAGGAAGGAGGAGAGAACACGAGGCCTTGCTTTATCAACACCAAAGTGAGCCTCTATCCCCTAGGGTTTTGATTCTGAAGCCCTTCCATAGCAACACTTCAGAGCTCTTCCCTCCATTCTGTTTCCATCCTCCTTCAACCCTTGCATCCTCTATTAAATTGACTCCATAAGCCCGAAGGAACTGATCTTAGACCTCTAGCATTGAAGTGAAAGTGATCAAACAAACTCTCAAATTTTTTGCTAGATTGAAACCCTAACTAACTGCTAACCCTAGGAATGCCGACGTCACCCTTGGTTATTTCATATTGACACAACAACGTTTCATTTTACAAGCAATTAAATGGTGTTTAAAGCATTTATTGAATGAGGGATCAATTGGATACATTGATTGCTACATCATATTGATATTTATTGGTGGAGTGATATTATTTCATTGTTGTATTAACAAACATTGACTTTGTCAATATTTATTGTTATAATTGCTTATATATTGATATCAGATAGTCTTATGAAGTACTAACCCATTGAATCATAGCTTGCATATATTGGTTTGTTGTTGCTTTGTTCCAGGCAAGTGTTCTTTTTTGGGCCTTCACTTCATTATTGGTTGTTTAGCCGGTACTATCTGTTTTGGTGGTGACCTGTGAAAGAGGAAGTTTACTTTTGACTTTTAAACTTTTGCCTCTTCAAAACTCCAGGTTACCGGGGACGTCTCCCCTGGGCCTAACCTCCCTGAAGAGAAAGAACCTCCCCATCGTGGTGACATTGGGTGGGATAGGTTCCTGTTACGCCAGTTTGGCCTTCTATCTTATAGCCATTTGACCTAGCTACAAACTGTGCGATAACATTTTGGCACCGTTGCCGGGGAACACTGAGTCAATTCTCCTCAAACGACACATCTTTTCGGTAAGCTTTGCTTCAAAGAGCTTTTCTTACAAGTTTACCTGGCGAATCCACTAGGGTATTTTTCCCCTTTTCTTTGGTATTTTCAAGTAAACTATTTGGCGACTCCACAAACTAAAACGAGATTCAATAATCCTCCTTTGTCTTTCAGAAGGAAGCCTCCCTTGAACTCTCTTGTTGTCAAATCACTTTTCGGGAAGAGACTTCCTTTAAGAATCGTGTCTAGCTCTTAGACGACTACAACGAACCCAACCAACAATCAAAGACAATGGTCATCTACTCTTTTCAAGCCGTTAGACATGTCAGCCATACCTGGATACCCTAGGCTAATGCCACCCAAGTATGAGAAATGGTTGCCTAAATTTACCGGTACTGATGCAATCAGTTTCGAAGAGCATATGAGCAACTTTTGGGCATTCTTTCAACTTCACCCCATTAGTGATGATGCTGAAGATCTAGTCATGAAGTTGTTCTCCGCTACTCTTTATGATGCCTCAAGGCTTTGGTACCTGAGCCTTCCCAATGGAAGCATCAAAACCATGGATAGACTTGAAGAGGCCTTTCTTAAAAGATGGAGTGTCAAAGAAGACCCTAATATGCTCCTCACCTGACTGAACAACCTTGCCAAATATGAAAATGAGTCCATTCCGAAGTTCCACACCAGATTCAAGACTTTACTGCAAAGAATTCCCGCAAGCCATCATCCGAAACATGACTACCTTGTCCATGTTTACACCAGATCTTTCAATTGCAAACTAGGGTATCTTCTTAGAGACAAAAACCCCCGGTCCATTCAAGAAACCCAAGAGCTCGATACTAAGATAGAGGGAAACCTCCTTTCATCCAAGATTTAGCTTTTTGCTAACCCAAGGGGGAGAATAGACACTAAGCCAAAGATAGTTCACAATGCTGAGCCTACTTCATATCTATGTACCAGTATCGCCAAACTACAAGCTTCTATGGATGGTATCATAAAAAAACAAGAGGAAATGATGAATAGGATCGTCAAGTTGGAAAGATCTCAGACCCAGGCACCCAGGGTCCCATACAAAGGGTAATTCCAGAAAGGGGGCCAATCTTATAAACCAAAGAATGAGCATGAAGTTCCAAAAACTTTGGCCCCTGCAAACATTGTTGATGAAAATCCTTGGTGCTTGGAATGCAGTGAAGCACAATGAGAACATGAGTGCCCCTACAATAGTGGCCATCAATAAGTTAACAACATGGATTGTTTCATGGACTTTCCTCAGATAAATATCACAGATGCAGAACATCAGGAAGCCGTGAAAGAAACAGCTAGATCAGCAAGGATGGCGGTGATAAACAACCTGGATCAAGAATCATGAGAAAAGCTAAAGAAACAAGAATTTCAGGTGTACAAAAGAAAGAATTTGAAACAACCAGCTGCTGATCAGGCAAAGCCCCCACCCTTGGAAATGATTCTTCCCAAGACATCCAAGGCTGGCAAGGTTGACCTGAACTTTGACTTCGAAGAAGCATTATCAAAGATGCATGTAAACACCCCCCTAAGAGAAGCAATCAAGATCCCATCCATCAAGGAACAATTTGACACTTTCTTTTCGGGATCAGATGAGCCTATGGACCCCCCTATTATGTTGCAAGCTGATCACTTCAGGGTCCAATATGGTGAAAACCCTCCTTTCTTCATGACTTTGACAATGAATGACAAAAACCTCAACAATTGCATGTTAGACACAGGTGCTGGTGCCAACATGATGTCACTCAAAGTCATGCGACAAGTGGGTTTGAAGGTCACATGGCCTTACATAAATGTATGTGGTTTCGAATCTAAAGCCATACCCACACTTGGGGTGGTTGAGAATGTTGAATTTCACCTGAAGGAGTACCTTGAAAATATGGTCCACATTGACATAGTGGTGGTTGATGTCCCAGATGTGTGGGTAATGTTGTTATCTAGGAAGTTTGGTGCAATGTTAGGTGGCACCCTTGAGATGGACCTTACATTCTTGCAATTGCCTTTGAAAAATGGAACGGTAGGTCGTCTACTCAATGTGCCAATAACTGGGGACCATGTGCAGGATATTATTCACCTCGACAATAATGACAAAGCACAAAATGAGATGATACAAACTCTTCAAAAGTATTCTCTAGAAGACATGCCCTTTGCAACAGAGGAGGACTTTGATCAAATCGAATGGCCCAAGAGAGAAGAATACCAACAACTCCTAGATGAATTCAAGAACAAAGAAATTGGGAAGGTGAAGATATTAAGGAAACATGAAGATGACGTACAAATCCACTTGTCTCAACAAGAGGTTTTTACAGCAGAAGCCCACCCCCCTCCCTCAGCACAATACACCAGGGTTGTCCAAGGAATGACCAAATACAAAGTTAGAAAGTACAAGGAGGAAGACATGGTATGAATGTGGGATACCTAGAAAGGAGAGCCAACTAATGTAAAAGGAAGCACTCAGTCATGTCTCGGACCCTTCAAAGTTAGAATGGAATCAGTTAATGACTCATATTATCTATCCACTCTGGAGGGAAGAAGGCGCCCATTACCCATCATCGGGCACCTCCTCAAACCCCACCAAGGTGGGGGGACCTGATTTCATAGGTAAGTGTAGGTAAGTAGGAATTTTTCATGTATTATACCATTTGCATTTCATGTTAGTTTGCTTCCACATTTGCATTGTTGATTGTTTTATTTTGTCTATTATTACCATTTGTGGTAATGCCACCCCAATATATATATATATATATGTTGGGGTGGCATTACCGCCCCATTTTTTTTACTGATGCCCCTATCGAGTTTGAGCAGGTTTGCAGGTTATGCCAGAGATGTTGAGGTTCTCATGCGCTCTATGGTGAGCACATCTCCCCGAGTTGGAGCCAGATGTTATCCCTGATTTTTAGGGATAACCAGGATATCATGTCTCAAGGCCCACAGGTCCTAGACATGGAGTACCGAGAGCAGGATTGACCTAAGCATGGCCCTGGAGGGCCCATCCTTTTCTTCTTCCATCAACTTTATCTTTTCAGTAGTAGCAACATCCATCACCATTAGCCTGATCTTGTATCAGACGAGGTTCTTGCTTCATGAGGTAATTGGTCCAGGTATTATGGTATGTGTCACTTTTGATCATTAAAACCTTTAAATGTATGCATTTGATTCATTTTATCTCTAACAACCACTTGGATCTTACATTATCCCACTTGACCATGCTCTGGGAGATTGATAGAGTATCCTAGCAAGCATGTGCCCATAGGTCTGGGTTTTCCACTAGGGGGGTTTTTGAACGGCCATTGTTTGCTCCCATCATAGCACCACTATTTCATCTTATCTCCCGCTCACCTGTCCCATTCCCCTTGTCTGGACATTGGGTTGACTTATTTGTAGGATTGCACCTTATCTCATGGGAAGAAGGGGCTAAAGACCTAGAAGGTAAAAGAAGCTGGTAAAAGATAAAAGCCTAGAAATAAAACCTTGAGATGCTTCGCCCAGGGATCCCCGAGAAGGAAATAAAAATCCTCTCAGTAAGAAACAAGAAGGACTCGAAAAATATAAACAAGATCTAGTCAAGAGGATAGGGGGTCTCATCACGAACTAGCGTATTAGGTTCATGGGTACCTAACAGTATGACATTGCCACCATCTGGTTACCATGCCAGGGCAGTGATCTTTGGTTGCATGGCCAAGGGAAAGGGGGTCTCATCACGAGCCAACCTTATCATCTCTGTGAAAGTACTTGTGGGTAACACTGTCAGCTTTGGTCACCATGCCAAGGCAGTGTCCTCTGGTTAGTCCTTGAATAACAAAAAAAAGAAGAATAAAAAGCAAATAAAAGAAAAGAATAAAGGCAAGAATGGGCTTGGAAAAATTGCATCCATGACAGGTACAACTCACCTTCTACAAAGGCACCCATAGATAACATGATGCATCCCTAGTTCTCACTTCACCAACATGTCTGGACATCCCCTAGCCACATCACCACACTTACATGGCTTGGATGAAACCTTCCTAGAAACATCCCCTTTTCTTGTGGATACTAGCCCAATAGGACATCTTGTCTTTCTCTCCAGTCTTGTATTGTAGGTTTTTGTAATGTATTTGAGCTATTAACTGATTTATTAGGGTCTTATGCATATGTTTGATAATATTGATGATGAAACGTGATTAAAATTGATATGATCTTGGTGACTGATGAGCCCATGGAGGGCGTAGCCTTTGATGTGCAAGATCGTGCCCGACGGACAGGTACCATTTGGACCGATACACATGGGGAGATGGTCAGTTCGGACCTCCATGGGGATGAAGAGCCCACCAGATGGATGTTGAGACCCCATCATGGGGCAGAGACAGGACAATGGTTGATTAGGGCCTTGCACTGGAGAAGAAGAGAATGTTCCATCAGAGGCACTTTAGCGGAGCCTGGCATAGGGGGAATGACCCATTTTCAGTGGAACGTTGGCCTTGGAAGGCTCAGGATGCCCCCATCCTCACCATGACATCATCCATCTTGATGGACATTCATGGAGGCAAACTGGGTAGTAGTGGCACGTGTGGCATGTTGGAGAGGCCCCAAGGGGGCTAACATTTTGCTCCTAGATGTCTCATCTTCCCTAAAAGGGGCTAGCGCCTCCCTTGAAGGGGATTTTACCTTTTTATTAGCTCAGTTAGGGTTTTAATTTTATAATTTAATGTAAAAACAATATTATGGTCTTGTCGGCCATTTTTATGACCTAAAATTAATTAAGGTCATTGATACAGTATATATTGAGGAGTTTTAGCCTCATTTTAACATAACACATCACTTACTCATTAGTGAGGTCTGATTTTTGTGCCCTACTTGGGTAATTTTGCTGGTTAAGTGAGGCACACTTGTTGAAGGAAGGCATTTCTTGGCATTTTTGGAATTTCTCTTGAAGGAAGGTTTACAACTAGGGTTTGCATGTTATTTCATGGTGATATGTAAGTGATTTTTTCTGCAAAACTTCTTGATTGAATGGTTGTAGTCTTATATTCTTGCATATGTTTATAATTTGATGATCTAAAAACCCTAGGTGACAAGCACACAAGTAGGTCCTTGTTTCATATCCCCTAAAAGAGAATTTTTCAGCCATTGAAGAAGGAATAAATAGCCTAGCCATAACTACACTCTTATTGCTTCTTCTTCTTGAGCTAGCTATACTTTCAGAAGTCAAGAAGGAGGAGACGTCCTAGACCTAGGTTATCTATAGCTAGGGCCATCCTTCTTCTAGGGTTTAGTGATAGAGCCTTGCTGTAGCAACACTCTCCCTCACTGCACTCTCTTGTCTTGATTTATCTTTCCTGGTAGCCATTTTTTCCAAGTTAACCTAAGGAAGGAGGAGAGAGCACGAGGCCTTGCTTTAGAAACACTGGAGTGAGCCTCTCTCCCCTAGGGTTTTGATTCTGAAGCCCTATCGTAGCAGCACTTCAGAGCTCTTCCCTCCAGTCCTTTGCCATCCTCCTTCAACCCTTGCGTCCTTTATTAAATTGACTCCATAAGCCCGAAGGCATTGATCTTAGACCTCCAACGTTGAAGTGAAAGGGATCAAACAAACTCTTGAACTTTTTGCTAGATTGAAACCCTAACTAACTGCTAACCCTAGGAATGCTGACGTCACCCTTGGTTATTTCATCTTGACGCAACAACGTTTCATTTTACAAGCAATTAAATGGTGTTTAAAGCATTTATTGAATGAGGGATTGATTGGATACATTGATTGCTACATCATCTTTATATTTATTGGTGGAGTGATATTATTTCATTGCTGTATTAACAAACATTGACTTCGTTAATATTTATTGTTATAATTGATTATATATTGATATCAAATAGTCTTATGAAGTACTAACCCATTGAATCATAGCTTGCATATATTGGTTTGTTGTTTCTTTGTTCCAGGCAGGTGTTCTTCTTTGGGCCTTCACTTCATTATTGGTTGTTTAGCTGGGACTATCTATTTTGGTGGTGTCCTGTGAAGGGGGAACTTTACTTTTGACTTTTAAACTTTTTCCTCTTCAAAACTCTAGGTTACCAGGGACATCTCCCCTGGGGCTAACCTCACTGAAGAGAAATAACCTCCCCATCGTGGTGACATTGGGTGGGATAGGTTCCTGTTACGCCAGTTTGGCCTTCTATCTTACAACCATTTGACCTAGCCACAAACTGTGCGATAACAGTGACAAATTCAAAATAGAAACTGAGCATGCCACTGCTTCACCTCAGTATTCATTTGAATTTTTTTTGGCCTGCAACATACTTCTGGCCATATTCATTATTGTCTGATTCTTCCTTTTAGCTACTCCATTTTGTTGTGGATTGTATCTTGTGGTAAATTATCTTTTAATCCCATGTTGATTGCAATACAATGGAAATTCTTTGGAATCATACTCACCTCTGAATCTGATCTGAGTAATTTGATGTACTTCCCACTCTGTTTCTCTATCATAGATTTAAATTCTCTGAATTTTTCAAATGTCTCTGATTTTTGCTTGAGAAAATACACCCAAGATTTCCTGCTAAAATCATCAATTAATGTTAGAAAATAAAATATTCCTCCAATTGAATGAGTTTGCATTGGACCACAAAGTTCTGTATGCACCAACTCGAGGTGTTCTTTTTCTTTGTAGGAAGCATCGATAAAACTATTCATTTGGTGTTTGGCCAAAATACAACTCTCTCAAGAGTTTTTATGTTCACTTATAATTGGAAAACCTTTAACCATAGACTTCTTCTATAAAACATTGAGACTACTAAATGGTAAATGATCATATCTAAGATGCCACAACCAAGTCTCATTTGAGCTTCATACATTTTTGGCATATGATGGTGACAAATTAAGATTTCTCAATATCAAAGGAAACATTCTATTTTTGGTCATTTTTATTGTAGCTATGATTTTCTTACTGGGTGGTTTGTCCAAGATTGTACACTTGGAACCTTAAAAAATGACCTTATAATCATGTTCATTCATCTGGCTCACACTCATCATCTTATGTCTAAGACAAGGTACATAATAACATCAAGAATATCCTTCTTTTCATCTTGCTTGGTCTATATAAAAACTACACCCTTGCCTAAAACTTTATTTTTATAATCATCTCCCAATTTAATTTGAGATTTGACATAGCTATCTAAACTAGAAAATAAATCTTTTTTACATGTCATATGATTATTGCCACCACTATCCAACAACTAGAGATCATGGCTATTGGTTGCTTCTTTTGTGACTTGGCATGAGAAGAACATTGATTCAGATGTTCCTTCTTCAGTGTTGGTAACATTTTCTCTGCCCCTATTTAGATCTTCTTGCTTCTTTCTGCAATAACTTTTGTAGTGACCAAATTTCTTGCAATAATAACATTGGATCCTTGATTTGTTAGTCCACCTTAACTGATTGAAATTTATGCCTCTCCCCCTTTGGTTCTGAGAGTATCTATGTGGATGTTCTAGTTGTTCACTATGTTGTAAATATTTTGAAGTTGACCCCTCTCCTGTTTGAGAGCATCCCCTTCCTTGTCTTCCTCTACTTCTACTCCCTTGACCTCTACCTCTTCTTATGGAGGCATGAGACTGAAATGCATTCTCCAAAGATTTAGTATTTCGACTGAATCTACTCTCAGGAGTTAACAAAGATCCCATGAGTTCTTCAACCATCAATGTTTACAGGTATTTTGACTCTTCTATGGAAACCACGACCATATTAAACTTAGTAGGAAGGCTTCGTAGTACCTTCTCAATGAACTATTGATATTTAATGTCTTCTCCATGTGTGCACAACTAATTGCCATTGCTAGTGACATGGGTCATAAAATGATCCACAAAATCTAAATCCTTCATCTGAAGAGTCTCAAAACTCCTCCTAAGTGTCTACAACTTTGCATTTTTTACTTATCTGTGCCCTGATAGGGGGTTTCAAGAGTATCTCATGCCTATTTGGCATTATTTACTGCTGCTAATTTGGGAAAAATATATTCCTCTAACCCTTGTTGGATGAGCCATAGGGCTTTGCCGTCTTTTTTCTGGAGTTCTCCAATACTATTTCTCTATGCATTTGTCATTTCTTGTAGACAGGTCAGATATAGTTCTTTGAACTCGTTAACTACTGCTTCCCAACAATGTTCGGACTAGAGGAAAATTTTCTTCTTGATAGACCATACACCATAATTCTTTCCTATTAAAATCGGTCCTCGGGATAGTGTCAGACTGCTGCTAGACATCATGGATCTACTATTGGAAATCAAATCCCCCTTTTGGATTTATATGTCAAATTTATATTTCTTAAAAACCCAAACAAAAAAATTATCTTTGTGTCGAAACAGGGTCGCACCTTGCCTTAGAGGCGGTGGCAACCAAACCCATTTTTTTTGTGCATAAGTATTAACTTGGTCACACCCTGTTCACTCTCTGGGGGAAACCACCATGTTGGTCATGCCATGTACACTTGATGGTAGTGACCACCTCCAAAAAAATCAAATTTTGAAAATTTTCTACCTCAAATTTCTGCACCAGCGTTGCCTTCAACACTCCTCTTCGTGTTGTGGCTTAACCAAGCTCAAAATTGCTTTGCAACCTACAAATTTCTCTCCTATATTCGAAGATTCTTAATCATGCTCTAATACCATGTTCAAGTTCAAGCAGAGGAAGGCATTTAAAAATAGAGCATACACATACAACAATGGAGTTGTTCATCTCTTCTCCATATTTATCTGAAAAACTAAAATGCAAATACATAAAACTAGTCATTTCTCTAGAACACTCCATCTTCTCACCTACCTAATAAATGCATATCCACCTATATTATTTCGTGCATTTATGATTTCTTTCAACTATCAACTTGGTAAAGTGGGAGGAATTACTCCATTTAAGTGTACTGTGTGATGCCACGTTTGGAGTGTTGGAGTGTGAACCCCCTAATGCCACATTTGGAGTGCCACATATTTTACTCTGTGTGGGATATTTAAAACTCCTAGGGTTTTACTATGTGTGGGAGGGAAGCGTTTGATTTTTCACTGTCTTGCATTTCATTTTTTAGGGTTTTATTATGTGTGGGATATTTACAACTCCTAGGGTTTTACTGTGTGTGGGTGGGATGCATTTTATTATGTCTTGGATTGTGTTTCATTTTTTGACTGTGCATGGTGTCGTTAATTTATTGCATTTAATTTTCTTAACTATGCATGTATGTCGTATTGTGTTTCAATTTTTAACCGTGCATGGGTGTTGTTAAAGTTATTGCATCCAGTTCTATGTTCTCACTCCCAAGCCCAAGCCATTTCAATTTAATATTGTGATTGGCCACCACATCATTTTGCAACCATGATCTTCCATGATCAAGGTTTTTTGTACTTAGCTTTTGATGAGGCTATTCAATTACAATCACGATGCAATTGATCAACCATGATCGATTTTTTTATTACTAGGGTTTGATGAGGCCAGGTGACTCAGTGCTGAAATAAAACTAGAAGGATGGAATTTTAGTGTTGGAATATAAGATGGAGGGATGAAATTTTAGTGTTGGAATATGACATGGCCATGCTCTCCGCTTCTATCTTCAAAGATTGGGGTTTCTTTCAGGTTAGTTGTTTATTATAGATTATTTAATGTTAGTTTATTCAGTTATAAAAATGTCAATATTTGAAATTCTATGCGATGGAATGCATATAGTTTACCTACCATTCATTTACTGCTTTATTTTTTTCTCCCATGAGACATTTTCTGTTGAAAATATATGAACACACTGCATTTGTAGTACAAACTCGATGCGTGGGAAGGGCCGTATCGAGACAAGTCCCGCGAGAATTGGTGTAATGATTTACTTTTTTTAAAGATAATTAGAGTCTTTACTCCTGGGAGAAAATCCCTTTGTACAATACATCAATTACAACTACCATGCATTGGATAATATTCATTACCATGGATTGGATCATAGTTTCCCCACGGGTGGCCTAAAAGTTAATTAAAACGTTTTTTGGTTGTTTTGTTTAGTTTAGAATTTAAAATTTGTAATTTTTTTCCTTAAAAGTATGTAAGAGAGTTTTGGGTCCGAAATGGTAAATTAGTTTTTTTTCTTAGATGGAATTACAAATTTGTAATTTCATTCGAAGATGTGATAAGAGTTTTTTGGATTTTCTACAAATTTGTAATTTCATTCGAAGATGTGATAAGAGTTTTTTGGATTTTCTATTATCGGTTTAAATTTCTAAATCGTGAGCTAAACACCAAATTTTTTAGACTACAAATATTTTTATTTGTTTGTTTATTTTATTAACATTGTAGTTTTTTAGACTACACATATTTTTATTTATTTGTTTCTTTTATTAACATTGTAGGTTTTGAATCATGGGAATGAGGAAGGAACACTTACCCGGATAATGAAAGTGGTTCTGGAGCACGTCAAACTCACATTAGAAGAGCATGAGATGTAACCAATGAGGCTAGGGACTATCCAGTGATGTTTTATCTTCTCTAAGGAATAGAAGTTGGGTTGATATAATATGATGGATTTGGGAACCATACCCAAGCTTATTAGAATGGAAAACCTTTGGCCAACTAAGCCTCCTTATTTCATGTGCTTCCAATGCTCCCATATTAGTGTAAATAATTAGCTTTGTATGAACATGCAACCAATAATTAATTCAAAGATTAGGATATCCATAAATTAATATATATTTACTTTTATCATTTATTTATTAAAAGTAACTCATGGTTGAATCATTTGTTTTTATTCCTGGTCATTTATCAATTGATAAGTAATCAACTTTGGTTTAAATATGATAAGCAAGATAAATTTTATATGGATTATTTCATTAAGAAATATTAAGTTGTGTTCTTCATCACACATAACTTTTAAGAACTCATCGACCTTAAACAATGAAACAATTTTGTTGTCCAATTCAATCTTGATCAATGCTTAATCCCATTTGGAAAAGTAATACTCTTCTCAAAATTTTGAAAAAAAAATTCTTCCATTCAATCTTGATGGAAATTTTAATTTTATTGGTAAATGTTATATTCAGGTTTTAACCAATGGAAAATTCAAGAGTATTAAGCACAGGGCAGTGTTGACACTTGAATCTGCCAGGACCAAAAAGTTAACTTCACGAGGATATGAATCTTCTTATGTTTTTATAGAGGTGGTACTCCTCTATGGCTTATAGTATTCTTTAATAACTTTAGATCTATAAATAATGTAGGAATTTAATATGGTCCAATATTTATGCTCAAAGAAAGATAAAAATGTAGAAAGATACAAGATTTATTTCAAGAGAATTCTTGAGAAAGGACCAAGAATCTCACACATCACATATTGCACACAATTTTCTGACATCCATGATAGTAAAAATACATATTTCTGATCACACATAAAAAATAAAAGAAGATGGTCTAGATGCATAAGAGAACATTTATAGAGTAAATACTTGCATAGCTCAAAAGAAGATTATGATGGATCAATTTCAAATAATTTATACTCATAGCTCAGAGTTATAAAATAGAGTCAAAATTGATCCCAAATTAGTTCTCTTGGGATTTATCAAAAAATAATAGAGTCTATTACAGTGCTTTGAAATTTAAAAGGCGTTTGTCAAGAGGACTGGGATTAGAGCTCCCGTGGACCATAAAAGTAAACATGTACAAGGAAATAAACTATAGAAGGAAGAAGGTGGGTGGATGTAGAGCAACATGATCTAGAAAGAAGACAAATAGGAAGTTATCAGATTTCATTTATACCTTTCTATTCAAAGAAGAAGAATAATTGGATGAAAATTGATAAAGAAAACATAATGTGATCAACATGGACTTACTATGATGGTATCTCTACCTCGTCATTTGCTTGCTACTATTCTTTTATTTTCCTTGTGGATGACTTTCAATACTGTTCCAACTGATTAGAATCTGGACCAGGGGTCAAAATTTAGCCCAAAAAAGAAAGTGTTCAAAATAGCCTCAAAACAAATAGGTGCGTAGCCCTCATCGTCATGAACCCAACACACTTCAAACAAGGTAAAATGAACATCGGATGAGTGAGATATCACAATCTGTTCGATTTGCCAAACAGGGAAAAAACGTTGCTGACGGTATAGGTCATACAGTCCATACAGGCTGACGTGGTAGGGGTACAAACACACACGTGGAAGTGATGATATGTCCGATGTTGACGTGGCAAGTGGTGACATGACAAGTTTTGATTTTATAAATTCTTAGGTGAATGACGTGATGACACGTGGTGCTTTGTTGGCAAATTGGAAGGTGCCATGTGGCCCAGGCATGCGCTGCCACGTGGCACCCTGTTATTTTTTTGGTCTATAAAATTTTATGGAGTCCACGGGGGTCAAACCTTGAACCTCCCACCATATGAAAAGTCATAGCAAAGGTTGCCCTTCCAACACGCCAAGCTATTGTTTCTTAACACTATATGTTTTGGAATATATTTAAATTGAAATATGTTGTAGTTTGGGCGCGAGGTTCGAGTTGGGGCTTAACCCTAGCCCCCAGTCACATACACCTTGCCATATGACCTGAAATCTACACGATATTGCATGGGATTCACGTGGGAGTTTTGAATGGATATACCCACGTGCCTGGACACATGTCGAGCCTACAAACAACATGTAAATGAGCGCCTATTCTAGAGTTGGGATGTGGCCACATGGCCCCCCATGCGCCCAACACCTCCACCTTTGGGGGCTTAGTTTGCTAACGGTGTGACAAATTCATGCATTTCACAGGAACGATGCGTGTGTTGGGTTTAGGCACGGGAAACGCCTAGAAGCTGAGTTACTCAAACATGAGTGCATTTTGGTGAACTAGAGACAACAAGCTTGAAGGAGGAAAATGGCAGGAGGCCTAACTTCTTTAGTTTTTGGCCAAATGAGGTGTCAAAAAAGCCCAACTAGGGGTTTTTGGATGTTCTGAATCCATTGGCATAGTTTTCAAAGCCATTTTGGAGACTTATTTTGCATTTTTTTCTACCTTGAAGTTTCAGGAGCTCCAGGGATCTTAGGGCCACCATTAAAGGAGGCCATGCTTAGATGAGCCCAAGTCTTTTTTTGTGACTGAATAGTCATTTTTGACTAATTGTTATGATATGAACACATTGGGATATATTTCAGATCCATTTGAGGACTTTTACAAGTTTTTTTTCCACAAGGAAGCTTAGGGAAGCTCAAGGCCCCCAGTAGAAGAGGTCATGCCTGGATGAGCCATGGTCCATTTTCAGAGATCCAATAGTCATTTTTGGGGTTTTTATGTATTATGAACCCAATGGTACAATCAATAAATCCATTGGAGTTGAGAAGAAACTTGTAAAATAATCTTTGACAAAATAATCCCAAAGAGCCTAGTCCATTGATGGAGGCTCAAGGAGATGTAGCCCAGTTGGGGGTGAACTCCTTTATCATGTTGTTCTTACTGTGAGCGTTTGTTGGTTATATTTTGTTGCATGTTATATTTTTTGTTGTATTCTTTAAACAACACATTTAACCTTTTAAAAACCTCACACATAAACACATAAAAGAGGCATAAACTTAACACATAAAACTTCTTGCACAACTAAGACATTGAGCAAGGTCCTGAAGTTTATTTTAATGGATTAGAGGGCACTTGCATAGAATAACAATTCATCCCCCCTATTTTCAGATCACCAACTGTTGTTTCTTAGCCTTCTTTAGTTAACTTATCAATTTCTCTTTTAAACCAATATTCAATATAATTTTTCATGGGCACAACATTTATCTCATGTCTAATTTTGATATTAAATAATTCTCCTTCTAAATTTCTTAGATCATGAGAAATACCATGGATTGATTTTTCAATGTCTTGATTTTTTATAGAGTAATCAATAAGCCAATTATCAATTTATTCTTCACAATACTCAATTACACTATTGAATATTTCGACCGATAATCCTTTCAGTATTTCCACGTGTTCATCAAATTGTTGCTGTGTCGTCAACATTTAATTAAAGATCAATTTGGGATCTTGAACATCCCCATTGCTACTTGCAAAGTATACTTTTTTAAGTCTTTTGAATAATTCTTCTCTCTTTGTTATGACTTCACTACAAGTTTGAATAATATCTTTTACATTTTTAATCTTTTCTATCCAGCAGGCTTTCAACTGTTTAATTTGAGTGGGCGAGGAAAATATTCTTCTCTCGTCTTTGCCTCTGTCATATTTGAAACTTTTATTCCAAATGGTATAAAAACATCTCTATAAAACCCTTCTTCATTTTTAAAGTCAGCTTGAAGATATTCATGGAATGCATGTGCTCTCGAACCAAAAGAAACAATATTTTTAGAGACTTCCTAGGCCTCCAATACAAGTGACATTCTCTTTTTAATATTCCTCTTGACATAATTTCTAACAACCATAAGAAAACTTTACTATCCTTTGAATTTTGTACCTGGTGTGGTTGTATTTATCATTGTTAAAGGGCTAGCAAAAATGGGAAGAGGCCTCAAGGAAATTTCCAATTCTTTGATTCTTTCATTTAGCCTAGAATTCTCATCTTCTAGACCATCAATAGAATCATCAAACACATCCCCAGTTTCCTTGTGCAATTTGGAAATTTGATATGGTCGCATATACTTAAGGTCAACCTCTGAGAGAGATTTTCCTTTCTTATTTCTCTGATCATTTCTTTCAAATATAAACTTTTTAGCATCTTTATAAAAAACAAAACTTTGAATAGTAAATGATTCTTATTCACTGAAACTTTCATTCCTAACAACTTCCAATGAAGTGTTTTGTTGGACAACATGCTCCTATTGCTTTATTTCAGGAAATTCTAAATTTTCAATATTTGCTTCCAATTCCATATCTTCCAAAGAGAAACTTTGAATGTCATTTTCTAAGAGAATATTATCCTCCTCCTGCAATGGAGTTTTTATTTTCTTTCTTACAGGAAGTTTGTGGAAACTTTCAATTTTTTCAGAGGGAGGGTTCTTATTTCCTCCTACACTAGAGCTATTTTGACATAATTCTTAACTAGGTGGGTCGCTAGAGCATTTTTCCCGGATGTGGTATTTTTCGGAGTGACAACTGGATATTGAGCATTCCTTTCACCATAATTCTTTTCTTTTTTTTTATAATGATCGTTGTTGCTGAATAGGGTTTCCAGATTAGTAGTATCATGTGCATGAGTGTTTTTTCTATTGATTTCTTGTTCTCCACTCAAAATAGTTTGAATGAAAGAATCACTAAACCCCATTGATTGAATATGTTCAACAAAGGTTTTTCTTGGGTCAAAACCTTTGATATTCTATTCATATTTCAAACTGACATTGTTAAAATGACTTGCAAATTCATCAATTTTATTTATATTCCTCAATACAAATTATCCAATCTTGTAGGGTAGAGGAATAAATTGCTTCTTCCTTTTTTCATGGAAAAAGTGCAACCATAAATTGTATTTCCTTGTTACCTCCATGATGGATAATTTATCAGGCACATAATATGGAAGAAAGGAAGGATTTTCTTTGGAAAAAAATATTCTTATAATACTATGATTCTCCATTTTTTCTATCGTTCCTTTCTTCTCTAGAAATTTGGTAGCTTCAATAGATATCCCGAAGGTACTTTCGCCGAATACAAGTTTTTTGAAAATTGAAACCAAGTCATTATAAAATTCATAGAAAAATAAAGGGTTTTTATACCTCCATAACGCTTAATACCAAAAGGTAACAGGGTCGACTTCAAATTTTACCCTCTTGCTGATAGTCAAATTTGGGAATTGGTAACAGTGTGTGATAGTAAATATCAAATATGAATAAATGAATTATTTCCTATCCTTTTTGTAATGCGATAATTGGGAATCAATTTCAATAGAAATTAGCTTACCCCAGTCAAAAATAACTTTCTATTGGACTGTAAAATACAATATATAAGGAATCATCCGATATATGGAAGCAATATTCTCTTGACCTGTTATTCTAGTGAATAACCATGCGATTTATCGATAAGGGTTCTACAAAGAGTCAAATTGAATTATGGTTATGTCCACTGGTATGGACACAAGATTCTCCAAGTACTCTAGAAAGAGGTCGAGCCCATTATTATGTTTCTTCAAAAAGTCTCCGCAATATTCAACTTTAAAGGCGAGAGTGGGCTCTTGTAGTTTTAACATTTCACTAAAAAATTGAGGAAACAAAGAAATCGTGGAATGTCCCTAGAGTTGTATGGCCCTTTGATTTAGTATGTATTTTTCAACACACCATGCAACAATTTATTTACAGTAAAAAACCTCTGGAACAAAACTAGCAAGAGCAATCCCAGATGCCCAAATTATGTTCTCATTTCTTTGAACAGTAGGAGGGGAGCAATAATACCAATATACTCTCGACCACTGGAAATTTTGATCTTCACAGCCAAAAATATTCAAAGTATCACCACACAACTATTGTCGAGTTGATGCTACCATTAAGTTGATAGAACTGTTTCTTCAGTTGAAGGATATTTACAAATGAGATTTTTCAAGAGATAATGATAATTTAATCCCCTCACAAATGAGAATTAAGTGAATATTTAATGAACATTTCTCGAGTCATTCGCCATTAATAACAGGATTTTCAAAGTCTACAAAACAATTGTTACCATTTAAATAACACTAATTGTGCATTGGGAAAAACAATGTAATGGTGGGGGCAGAGATGAGAGAAGTTAAATATGAAATGTCCATGAACCCATGGTTGGATAAGATATCTAAAGAAACTAATTATAAAAGGCAGTCGGCCGGACTTGTGAATATCAATAGAATGGGACATTTTGGAACCCAACATCTGCGAAGATAATAAAAGTTAAGTGATGGTTGAAATGTAGAACGCAAAAGTTGAAGCGTAATGTGAAGGTTGTAGAAAGGGAAGATAAATATTTAAATCCACGCACATGTGAATTAAAGAAAAGTCTAAGTTTTGAGTTGTACTTATGCATAGGTGAATGAATGTGAATGTAAGTGTGACAGTTCGCGGGTCCGAAGGTCCGCGAATGTGAAAATGGCTAAGTATATTAGCCAAGAAAGGGAAAAAGAAGGGATATATAAGAAATGGGGAAAAGGAAATATATAGAAGGGGGAAGAAAGGGTTTAAATAGGTGGAAAAATAGAACAAGGGAGGGGAAAGAATGAAAGGGTTTCAATAACTAGCTCCAACTGTGGGATGATAACCCCCCGCAGGTTGTCAAGAATCTAGAATATTCATGATGAAATGCCTTTATCCTTTGAGATATGGAGTCGAATAGTAAGAATGTACAAAATAAATGAAAACTATGTACAAGGAGAAGAGAAAATTCCAGGCGAAAATATTTTCAAGTGTCTCCCATTAACATGAAACATTAACATTTTCCCCTTCATGTATTTGAGCATATATGAATTCAAACCCATGATATTTTCAGTAATGTACGACCCAATCCAGAGTGCTTTAAAATTTGTGTGCAATGATGGTTTCTCCTTAGATTTGTTCCAGAGTAACACCAATTTGCCTTTTTGAAAATTATTTATTATTTCGCTCTTATAAAAATATTTTTTGACACTCTACTACCTATGAGATGTTATATTGAAAGATTCACTTTGTTCTTCTTCCAATTTCAATAGTTGATTTGTTCTCTTTTGCATAGGAGTACTATCTTTTGCATCCTATGTATTAATGGCATAGGTCAAGGAATTTAGTTTGAGGATGATTGACATTTTTTCTTCCTTCTCATAAACAAACATATACAAAGGCATCCCGATACTGTCTTTCAGAGTCAGTCTGCTCGCCCATAGAGCATATGTCAAATTCAAATGCCAGTTCTTTTGATTCTGATCAATAGTTTTCTTTAAAATCTAAATGAGTGTCTTATCGATAGATTAAACAAGACCATTCCCTTGTGGATAATAGGTTGATGATTACCCCATGATAATTCCATATTATCCACACAATTCTGTAAACTTTGACTCGATGAAAATTAAACCATTGTCAGAAATGAACTTTTCTGGAACACCAAATCTTGACAATATATTATTTTTGAGAAACTTAATCAATTCTTTGGAATCAACCCTTTATAATTCTACTTCTTCTTGCCACTTCATTAAATAATATGTAGCATTGAGGATGTATATATTCCCTTTACTCGATTTTGGATTTATTGGTCCGATGACATCTAGTTCCCATTGGCAAAATGATTGTTCTACAGATATTGGTTGTAATGGCATTCCAGATTTTTTCATCTTCCCTGAAATTTGTTGACAAGAGATGCATTTTATCACCATAGCATATGAGTATTTTAAAATGGATGGCCATTAAAATACTACTCTTATTATTTTATGCACTGTAGCAGTGGGCGCAAAATGTCCGCCACATATACCTTCATGAAATTCTTGCATTAACTCTTGAGCTTTCTTTTAATCATCACACCTTAATAATATGCCATCATAATTCCTTCTGAATAAAACATCAACAATTAATACATATTGATTTCATTTCATTTTTAATTCTCTTCCTTCTTTTGGGGTCATGGTGACATGGAATTTTCCAGATTTTAAATAAAATACAATATCTTTATACCATTTAGAACCAAATATAGGTTTTCCAATTGAAATCAAAACTACTCCATTAAAAACATCATCATTCATAATTCACTTACACAACCCTTTCCCTTTGATTTCTCTTAAAGGATTAATTTCAATGTCATACTGTTGAATCTTCGCCAACCAATTTTCCCATTTCCCTTCTCTCAATTGTTGATTTAAAAGCATCTTAACATGAGAGGATGGAACATATGAAATGACATGAGAGTTTAATATGTAAGTCTGAAAGTGTGCTACTGCCTTTAAAAGAGACAAGGTTTGTTTCTTCAATTCTGAATATCTTAATTCATAATCATGAAGGGTCTTTCTCATGAAACTGGTTGGTAATTATTCGCCCATTGAATTTCTTTGAATATGAAGAGATGCAACAACAGTTTCTGTTACAAATGAATAAATGATGGAATATATTTAGAAGTCTGGACTAATGAGGACCAGGGCTGTAGTGATTTCCTTTTCGATGTTACTAAAATCTTTCTATGTATCTAAATTCCATTCGAACCTTTTATCCCTTTTCAATAGTGTATTGATCGGTTTCACAATACTTTCATAATTAGGGACAAATCTCCGTACGAGGTTGATTTTTCCAAAAAATGACTAGGATCCTTTCCTGGATGATGGAGGGTTGAGTTCATTTATAGATTTAACCCTTTCTAGATCAATATAGATTCCTTCTTTTCATACAATATGACCCAATACTTTTCCTTTAGTTAAAACAAACAAATATTTATTTGGATTTAAAGAAACTCCATATAATATACATCTATCAAAGACTTTCCTCAAGTGATGAATGTGCTCATTTCTTGTCTTTGAATGGACTATTAAATCATCTTGGTAGTCCACCATGAATTTTCCTATCAATCCCTTAAAGGAATGATCCATATCCCTCTAGAACATAGCCCCAACGTTATTTATACCAAAGGGAATTTGATCATATGCGTATGTCTCCCAAGGTGTTATGAAGGTTTTCTTTTCTCTTTCTTCCTCTGCAACCAAGACTTGATTATACCCAGAAAAATCATCTAACATGGACATGCAGGATGATCCAATGACTTATTGGAGGAGTAATTCCATGTTAGAAAAATGATAAGTATCCTTTACACTTGATTTATTAAGATCCCTGAAATCTATATACATCTGAATCTCCCAAGTCTTATTTCTCACAACCACCGTATTTGAAAGCTAGTCAAAATGTCTGATGGGATATATTATTCCAACTTTCTTCAATTTTTCCAACTCAACCTTCACCAGTGATTTCAACTTGGGGTTCATGATCCTTATCTTCTACTTGACATGCTTTGCTCGTTCTCTTAATGGGATGATGTGATGAAATATTATTTTATCATATGCCTTTAAATCATCATAAATCCATGAAAAAACATCAAGACATTCTCTACTGAGTGTGACATATTGATCAAATTCATCAGTTGTGCAATCAACTCCCAAGTTAATGTACCTTGGGGAACTATTAGTCTCAATATTGACTTTTCTCGTTTCTTGAACTTTTTGGACCAATACTTCTTCCATGATATTTTTAGCATGACCATCTCTTGTGAAAAGAGATTCGGATTGAACACAATTCTTCGTAACAGAAATAATGTCATTAT
The DNA here is from genome assembly GCA_009831015.1 of Picea engelmannii. Classification (NCBI taxonomy): domain Eukaryota; kingdom Viridiplantae; phylum Streptophyta; class Pinopsida; order Pinales; family Pinaceae; genus Picea; species Picea engelmannii. The sequence goes on along the minus strand of ML791267.1, from coordinate 246,471 downwards.
CCTCATCTTCATTATCATTTACCCAAATAAATTCTTCGTAACATTAGTAATGTCATTATCCTCAATTGTTTTGAGTTACCACGAGGATTTTTTAATGACTTCAACACCCTAGCCATGACTTTCTTAACACATTACCAATTTCCAATTCAATATGAGACAAGAACTGAAATTTTGATTTCTTTTAAGCAATCCTCTTCCAATCATATTTCTGATCATATCCATGAGTGGAGGAGGAGAAGACGCTTAATCAAAGTTCCCCTTCTTGATCAATTGTTGGATGAGTGGTTTAACAAATCACTCATTTGTCCTATAGCCCGTGATGTTTCCATGGGTGGTTTCATCACTGAAGAATAGATGATTAGTCGTGCTCAATATCTAGATATCATTTATTCGTAAACATGCACCCTATATGACTTGATCCCTGATGCTCCTCGTCCTTCTATGAATCCCACCCCAACACCTCCAGTAGCTTCTCATGTTGTTGATGGCGTGAGTGGCACCTTTCACGCTAAGACTCAATCTACACAAGACAATCATACCAATATCAAGTCTACTACTTCTAATGTACAAAATACTCCTACTCCTACTCCTTCTCTCAGTAAAACCTTTGAAGTTAAATCGGTTCAATCTACACCTACCGGTAAAAATCAAAATAAAAAGAAAGGGAAGGGTAAGAATAAAGAGGAAAAAAATAATAATCAACAATATGAGAAGCCCAAAACGTATCCTGCTGATGACAAAGATAAACGTAAACCTCGTTACCCTTGCCTATTTGTGGTGATTATCATTATACGAAAGATTGTCCATGACGTGTTGAGGTTACTAAGTTCTTGCAGGGGATCGGGAAGCCTCGTACACCCATCGTCTTGTCACAGCCTTTTCCTTCTTAGCAGCAGGCCCAATTGGTCATTCATGACCAACCTTCTCCCTCTACCACATCTTATGTGCTTATGTGTACTGGTGACTCCAAGAAGAATGAAGTTGTAGTCACAACTCGAGCCAAAGATTATGCTCCTTTGAAAGAGAAAGTGATGATTTACCACCTCCGTTGGTTCAACCTCCTCCCTCAGCTTCACCTCCAAACAGTCCTCTTCATATTGAATGATTGGGCTTAGATACAATTCTTCGCCCTCCTTCCAAAGGAGTTGTTCGAAAGTCTTCATTTAATCCTCACGCACGTGTTGCCCGAAACTACAGTATTGTAGAATACCTTGCGCAAACACCCTCTGCGATGTCGGCTCTCGAAGTCCTTCAAAGTTTTCCTACTCAATGGAAGGGGTTTTTAAAGGCTATTGGTGGAATTGATCCTACTGATACTAATTTAATAATCTTTGCTTGGAAGATCATATTCCAAGGTTTCCTCCTCAGTTATCATTTTAGATCCAAGTTTTTCTGGAAAATAAGAATATCTGTTGGACCGTTATTGATGAAGGAGCCTTGAATTGTATTATGTCTATCACTTGTTGGAAAGATATTGGCTCTCTCGCCCTTACCGATTCACACAATACTCTTAAAGATTTTAATGGTATGGGTTTAAAACCTTATGGTGTTCTTCGTTTATTGTCTATTATGTTATAAGGTAAAGCGGTTAACGTTAAGGTTGAGATCTTTGATGAACCTCTTGATTATAAACTTCTACTTGGCCATAGTTAGATTGATTCCATGTGTGTAGTTGTTTCTACTCTTTTTCAAGTGTTACGTTTCCCACACCAAGGAAAAGTCATTACAGTTGATCAACTAGATTTATTTAATTTTGATTCATGTACTAGCAACGTACCTTTTATTTCGAAAACACCTCCCGGTTATGAGAATGTCGGCATGGGTATTTTAAAAGATTCAACCTTGATGGGTACATTTCCTATCCCAACACCCGATATTCCTCCTCCTTTTGTCACCTCGATTAACATGATCTCGACCATTGTTCGTGAAACCCCTGATTCATATGACCCATGGATAGTACCTAAATCTGGTGACTATCTTCATTATGGGGACATAATGCCTTTAAGTCTGATGGAATTGACTTATCAAGCTATCCAATCAATAACTCCTTCTCCTCCTTCTCTAGGTGATACATCTCATGATCTGTTCCATGTGATCTTTCCTACTGATGAGATGATCATGATGGTCATGTCTATGGAAGATACTCAATGGGACAATGGGCATCATCGTTCTATTCTCTTCTTAGAACGTAAGACCATAGAGAGTTACCAATGGATTTGGACTCCATCTATCATTGTTATTTCTTTTGTTCTTGAGTCAACACATGATTTTTTGAATGAATGGAACTTGACTAAACTTTCACCTATCGTTTCTCTTGACACATCGATTAAACCCAGGGTCATGGAAAATGTTCATATCAGTGCCTCATGTTCTACTGATGTGGTTTGCACTTATAAATCCATTTTCCAAGAATTTCATGACATTTTTGCCTGGAGTTATGAAGAAATTCTTGGTATTGATCCTAATATTGTTGTGCATGAGATTAAGACTTACCTGAATGCTAAACTCGTTCGGAAGATACTTCGCCTAGTACATCCACGTAAAGCCGCTGCTATTAATCTTGAAGTTGAAAAACTTCTTAAAGCTAGCTTTGCCTATCTTGTGGTTTTGACCAATTGGGTTTCCAATATTGTTTTGGTTAATAAGAAACAAGGTACAATACACGTTTTTGTAGATTATAGGGATATAAACAAAGCTTGTCCCAAGGAAAATTATCCAACCCCTTTCGTTGACAAAATTGTCGACGACTGTGCTGGGAGTGAAATATTCTTCTTAATGGACAGTTTCTCTGACTATAATCAAATTTTACATGTGGATCAACATAAGATTGCTTTTATTTGGTCTAAAAAATGCTAGGGTGAATTTTTAGTGCACTATGTCTTATGCTTTTCATGACATTAATCACATTTTACAACCCTATCTACACGATCTACCGACGCATTCCATGCATCATCAAGATCAGCCGACACATTTACGGGCCATTTTCCTACGTTCTCATTATTATCACATACATTTGAATCCACACAAATGTGTTTTTTGTGTGGAATCTAGTCAACTTCTTGGTTGTATCGTGTCTATACATGGGATTCGGGTAGACCCCTTGAAGGTTGAGGATATTCTTAATCTACCTCCTCCTTCCATGCTACGTCAACTCCAAAGTTTGTAAGGGAAGACAAACTTTTTGCATCGATTCATCCCCAACTACGCTGAATTAACGAAAGGATTTACTTGGCTTCTCAAGAAAGGTTACGATTTTGTATGAGATGACACTGCAAACAAATCCTTTGAAGCTTTGAAACTCGCCTTAACCCATACACCACTGTTGTTTCCACTTGATTATAGTCGAGATTATTTCTTGTACTTAGTTTCTTCGGACTCTACCATTTCTATGGTTTTATTTCAAGAGGATGATTCACATGATGAACATGTTATATATTATTTGAGTCGGAGTCTCACGACTACCGAAACCAAATATTTTCATGTGGATAAATTGGCCTTGGCAGCTGTTCAAGTTTTTCAATGTTTTTGTCACTACATCTTATTACATAGAACCATGGTCATTTCCAATTGCAACCCCATGCAACATATCCTTACTCGACAATTACTGGGGGGAAAGTACTCTAAATGGATAATTATTCTCCAATAGTCTGATTTGGAGTTTGAATGCGCCAAGTCAAAGAAGTATTCAGTTTTTTCTGAATTGATATGTGAACTTACCTCTACTGAGACAGAAACTGTGGCAGAGGATTCCTTACCTGAAGAATCCATCTTTTTGACCAGTTCTGATGACATATGGTACAAAGATATTATCATCTATCTCCATACCCAAACTTTCCGGCCTGATATTTCTAGTACATATAGTCGTCATATACGGTATCAAGCCCATCAATACATTATCCTTGGTGATACCCTTTATCGTCGTGGTATTGATTCCATATTTCGACGATTTTTCACCTATAATGAAGCTGAGAAATATTTGAATGAATGTCACTCAGGAGCATGTGGTGGTCATATGTCTGGGTATGGCACTACCCAAAAGATATTATGAGATGGTTATTTATGGCCTTTGTTGTTTAAATATTGCCTTATTGTTGTCCAAAAATGCCACGCTTGTCAAACCTACAACAATAAGATCCTATCTCACCTTGCTCCTCTTCACCTTGTAGTTTCCATTGGTCCATTCACTGAATGGGGCATTGAATTCATGACATGTAACCCTCACTTGCCCGGGGGGCATGGATACATTATTATAGTTGTGGATTATTTCACTAAGTGGGACGAGGCGATGCCTACATTTGATAATACCAGGAAAACTGCAGCGTTATTCATATTCAATCATATCATTACTAGATTTGGTGTCCCTCAAGCCATCATTACTGATCACAGTAGTCATTTCCATAATTTCATGATGTCTAAACTTATTGAGAAGTTGGGTCTTCGACATGAAAACTCAACCCCCTATTATCCACAGGCCAATGTCCAGGTTGAAGCAATTAACAAACTTCTCACTACTATGCTTCGACAGATGGTAGGAATTCATAAGTCAAATTGGCACACGATGTTGTTCTCATCATTATGGGCCTATCGGACATCTGTTAGGTTTTCCACAGGATTCACACCTTTCCAGTTAGTATATGGTATCGAATAATTTTTTTCGATTGAATGTGAAATCCAATCTTTGAAACTAGTCGTTGAACTTCTCCCTAACACCTCCATTGAATAGGAACATCTTTTGTATTTGATGCAATTAGAAGAAACTCGTCGTGATGCTGCCTTAGTCATTGAAACTCAAAAAAAGCGTGTCAAGGCCCAATATGACAAGCATGTCAAACCACGTATTTTTTCTGAAGGTGATCTAGTTCTTCTTTACGAGCAAGATCGTGATTTGCTAGGGGCCGGTAAATTCGAGCCCATGTGGCAGGGTCCTTATATTGTGAAATGTGTGTTGGAGAAAGGGGCTTATGAGTTGGTATATTATGATGGAATCCCTTTGAGTGAACCCATAAATGTGCTTTAATTGAAGAAATACCATGCTTAAATCATTTTTGCATGAGTGCTGTGTATTTTTTAGTGTATCATACTCCTGTGTGCTTTTTCGTTTTTGGTTCCACCTTTCGACTTCTTACCTTACACTGTGCTTGATTTCCAGATGTTGATGTCTTCGCTACCCTATATTGGCTTCGCTGATGGCGCTAGTTGCAGTACTCAAAACTTGGCGTCTACTGCTTGGGCAATCTATGCACCTAAAGATGAATTAATCAGTCTACATGGTGTATGCCTTGGTCATGCAACCAACAATATCGCAAAATACAGTGCAGTTATCGAGTTATTGACTAATGTTGTTTCACTTGGAATATGTCATCTTATTGTACGACTCGATTCAAAGTTAGTAGTACTACAATTGAGTAACATTTATTCCATCCAGAGTCCTATTTTGTTAAAGGTATATTTACGAATTCGCCTCTTGGAATGTCATTTTGATTACATTGAATATCAACACATTCCTAGATGTCCAAATACATTAACATATGCATTGGATAATTATGTGTTAGACAGACATTTGAGACATTTATGAAATCCAATCACACTTTGTACATAAAAACAAGTAAGACGGTAGGAGTGTTATATTCATAACGATAAAGGTTTACAATTTTGTTTTTTGTCCAAAGACCAAAATATAAAAAATGTGAAGCTCTCGGCTTCATACACAAAAACAATCAAGGATGTTGCCTACTATAACAAGCGAATTCTCGTGCTACTCTACGGAGCAGTCGACCAATGGAGGCAGATATTCCCACTGTGTGGCCTTGGTAATGCCTTGTGAGCTCATCCACAATAGTGTCAGGGACATGCATGGTCAGTCCCTCTAGGTTTTGTTCTATGACCTCACGGTCCGCAACAACCACTTCTGCTATAGCACCTCTCTCTCCGCACCTCTGGATGGGAGATGATCTTGGAGGCTGATAAGGTCCTACATTTTCATTGATGAGAGCACTTCATTAGTCATCAGATAAATAATACAAAAAACATGTTATATCATTAAAATAACAAAAACATTATATAAACAAAATTTCCTTCTTAACTATGTCTCCCCATTGGGACCCATATGGAAGAGCCAAATCTAGATCTCCATGGAATTCTACCATGACATATGCATAATATTCAACCATGAGTAACTGAGTGCTCAGCCATTGAAAGAAGACATCGTCATATTTGACGATGAGAACACGTCCATGTTAGACCATGATATTTACCCACCTCTTCGTCCTTGGATCTCATGGAACGGGTATACCCCATTCCACCTTCAAGCGTACGACTAGAACCCTCTCTAGGAATAAGGATACCAAAATAGACCCGTATCCAAATTGTTTCAACCCACCATTTCGGCACTTGGTAAGTTGTTTCTTCATTCTTTTTAGGACCCCTTCGCACCATTTGAAGACATTGGGCTCCATACATTCTATGGAATACTGAAAATGAATCTGTAGAGCCATATGAGGATCTGCACTCTGTGCCATGCGAGTGATAGTATATAGGATAGTCCGCAAATACAAATCTCAGACATCCTTGATAGCTACTTTGTCGTGTTTCTCAGTACCCAACACACAATGATGGCAGACATAGTAGTCCATGGGCTCACCACCACCTATGCTACCTGTAAGTGTCACTCATGAACCGTGATGAGACAATCCTATCAAGAAATATATATCCTTGATATATATGGTGAGTGTGTGGACACCCACATGAAATTCCTGCTCGTTCACATCCCACATGTGAACTAAGTACTCCAATAGTATCAATTGGGCTCTCATGCCCTAAATGCTGAAGAATTTTAGTAACCCACACTGCCTAAGGGACATAACTGTTCCTGGGTCATTCTTGACAAATTAATCTTCTTCTTCGTGCTCTCGTTTGCGCCAATCCAACATTTTAACCGAGAGAATCCTGCCAAGGATCCATAATATGAGATTAGAAACATAAATTTCTTTCCTGGGAGTTTTTTCTAGTTGGGCTCATCTTTTTTAAGTTTTTGGTTGCGGACGTCATAGGCTTGCGTATTCACACATTGCGACGTCATTGTACCCTACCTATAGGGTCACCTGTGACGATCCTAGATCATTGCAGTTCCCGATATACGGCATTTGCGACGACCTCAACGCGCAGGTAACCCCTAAAAGTTGACCCAAAGAACACAATTTTAACCAATGAAAATCAATTTTAAAACCATGAAATATGAAGGAGAAGGATATTACCTCTTTGGCAGAGACGATTCATGAAATTATCCGTCGTGCGCTCTGCAATCAACAGTTGAAAATCAGGGTGAAAAAGGGCTTTGGAGGAATATTTGGGTAAAGTTTCAAATGAAATGGTAAAATGTGGCTTTTTACCTATTTTATTGTTTTTTATCACTTTTCATTTGCATATTATATTATTTTTATGCTTTATCCAATCCCTAAAGCCTTAACAACTTTACAAGTGATTTATTTTTGCAGATTGAAAAGTCTAGAGATGAGACATTGGAACAAGGTCTACCCCTTTTTTTTGGTTTATTTTTATATTTGTCACATGTACAGATCCTTTTAGGTTTTTTTAGGAAAAACTCCGAGCATAGTATTAATTCTTTCTCATGCTCGTGAAACCATGAGAATGTAATCGAGTAGTCTTTTGTCACTTTTTCGAACTTGTAATAGTGACACAAAAAATGAAACCTATGGAGTATCCTTTAAGCTCTTTTCAAGCTCCCTAAACATGAAAATATTGTCGAGCAAACTTGTTCTTTTCACGCTCGTAAATGTATTTGAAGAAAATATATGATGAGTGGTAGGTTATCACTTTTTAGTTTTGTCATATTAATTTACGAAAAGGGACCTAATGGAAATCTCTTTAAGTGTTTTTCAGACTCTCTAAAATTGAAAAACCCCTGAGTTTTCTTTCTTTGGACTCATTAAACAAACATCAAAAGACCCATATGGGATCAAACCACTCCTTCTTAGGGTTCATTAAACATACTCTGAGGGACTCATCCAAAGGATGAACTTACATCTACAAGAATATGTTATCCTCCTCAAGCTTGCGTAAAAATAAAGAGGTACTCGCCAGAAATGGTGGGGAAAATTGGGAAAGAAACGTGTCTCTGTATTTGTCTTAGTGGCAGTAACAGTTTCTCTTGAACATGACACCCCACTTCATCATTGTATATGGGTTGGGAAATACATTTGTCTCTCGTTTGACCATCCACAAGTTCATATGTTGGGTCCTTCTTGAGTCAATACTACCAAGAGCATTTTCATGTCATTCATATGTTCAAGAGAATTCCAACCTAAACAAGCCTTATATTGAGTCGACCATCTACAATTATAAATATTCTACCATGTCGACCTTCCCTCAGTCAGTTCCGAATCACTTCATACTCTGATCTACCTCAAATTTGTTACATATTTTGTGTCATTGATGGGGGATACATCAAGGCCCTCCTGTGATGAGTCTTTTCCTGTCGACTTCAACACATTATTCAGGAACAAGACTTAAAAATAATTCAGTACCTTAGAGCTTGCATGCCTCAATAGTAGGTCTCTTCTCTTTCAACAGTGGGTTCACATCATTGACCCCTAATTGGAATATTCTATTGAGTTTTTGACTTCAACTCAATTATTCACATTCATTGGATTGTAATGGGGTACCTTGGGATTCATTGACATCAATGATGATTTCCCTCACACTTTTTAACAGTTTTCATTAATGACCGGTAATCAAGTGGTTTCTACCATTTTCGACTTCGACACCTGTAATCGCATGGCTAGATTCATAGTTAGAGAAGATGGAAATGAAGACCCTGGATCTTATCATTTTGATCCAGGTTATGACAGAGTATTCATGAATTAGTATTGACACATAGATCCACTGTGTATGTCTCATGGCTATGTCCAAATATGAATTCTTTTAGAGAATAGATTCATAGTGTATTCCTGGTGGCTATGTTGAATTATGATGACATGGATCCACAATGTATGTTTAATGGCCATGACTCACTTGATACTTATATTAACTTGTAGTCTAAGCATGGGAATGCCTACCTCAGAGTTGGTATGATATTATCCAGATGCTTGCTTGTTGGTAGGTTCATGATCGATGCGCTCCTTGTTTTCAACACACACATTCTACAAAGTATTTCAGTTGTTACAAGTTCCTGCTTCATACTTTGGGGGGCATTCTATTACACATTATTTTTTTCACCTCAGTGATCACCTAACAACATGTGTTGATTTTCCCTGAAAATATTAAAAGAATACTTTCTCCATGGGAAAAGTGATTTTCTTTCCTCTCTCAAAAACCATGTCAAGGAAGGTCGTCGCACCCTGCTATATGCATGGGGTGCGACGATGCTTGATCATTGCACTCTTCCCTAAACCTATACTGTGACGTCGTCATAGGCTGTTTGTGCATAGGGTGTGACGATTCTTAAAGCATGAGAAAAGTCAAATTTCACGAATGTTCTAGAAGGGGATCTTCTAGAAGATGAGGTGGCCTCTGATCGGTTTGGATCTTACTCGCTTCTTTGATTTGGTGGGATCATCCTAATATCCTCATCCATCTCTCTTTCACATTATATAAGGAGGGATGTCTCATGGAACAGGCTAAGGTTGAATAGGCTAAGTTTTGTATGGAGAGTTCTACTTCAGATTATGCTTGAGAGATTTGCTTTAGTTCTTTAAGTCAGATTGTGGATCTTCTTCATTCGAGGAATTGAAGTAAAGGTGTGTGTGTTGAAGCAAAGAGACATTGAAAGGGGACCTTGCAACATCAAGTCATAGGTTGTATTCTCCATTTTCTATTCACTTAATATAATAATGCATTTATTCCCTATATAAGCATCTCGTTTTCTATTGTATAACTCCTTGATCATATACATAGACTTCATTAGAATACATATATCTTTGTTTTCCCTCTTTGTTGGTTTGTGATTCTTAGACATGCTTACTATTATGCAAACTAAAGGAAGGAGCTACAAAGACGACACTAGCGGGTACAAGCGTTGTTTAAAATATATGTCACTTGTAACCCATTAAACTAGTTCATATGATGATGAAGTTTAAGGTGAAATGTGCATTATGTTATGTTTTGTTCTAGTTTCTTATGGAATCTAGGGAGATCTGTTTGTGTCTGCACTTACCAATTAATCCAATAACAGAGAGGACATGCCGTTTTTTCCACACTTATGGTCAATGGAGGGTTGGAAAAGACCCATACAACATCAGTGTTAATGAAAGTTATTTCACAAAATGGTATGATTATGTGATGGGGGAAACTATGAATTCCATCCACATTCCTAAATAACTCATCCATGCATAGAACTAGGTGCTCATATTCAACATGGATTGTGATATTACTTTTTCCAAACACAAACATAAAGCTGGTGAATGAGTGCAGGTCTTTCAAGTTCCTTTTATATTGATTAAGAGAGCCTTGGATGAAAAAGTTTGTTCTTGGCCTGTTGTGCAACATAATAAAACTCTAGATGGGCTTGTGCAACTTCTTACACATGAATTTGAAGATAGTGGCCAAGTTAGAAGTTATTAGAAAGAGGGAAAAAAGATAGAGATTTAGAATCTAGTTTGGATTCTAAGAAGGAACTATCTAAATAGGGGCATTCTAGTGATCAAACAAAAATTAGAGAATAGGGTTTACAATTCCTACCCACCTTCATAATAAATTAAATCCAAGACATTTCCACCTTCTTGGCACGACGGGTGAACGAATGCTTGGAGAGTGTGGTAGACTTAGTTGAAGGGAAGAAATCATCATAGTTCAATCCCTAGGTTCATTTCCCCCCCCATCAATCAATGTCTTATGTTGAAACACAAAGTCAAATAGTGGCAAGTCCCATTCTTGTTTGCACCACTGAAGCTAGTAACCCCGAGAAATCATCTCTTGTTTTTGATGAATAGGTACCACTTCTACTAGGGACATTGTTAACTTTGAAAGTTCTCCCTGAGCATTTAAGAAGCATTATAATCCTCTTAGGAAGCATATTTGATCTATAACTTATCCCAATCATAAGAGAAAATTATTGTCATGATCCTATATGATGAAGAACTTGCAATCCTTCTTCAAATAGTCAATGTGCTTATTATAAATGAAAATGTTGAGGTTGCAAGGGAGGGTAATTTGTCAGCATCTGATATGATGAAGGACTTGAAATCCTTATTTAGAATACTGAGGCACCCATTGTGAATCAATATATTGAGGTCGTAGGGGTGGAATTTGTCATGAACTTAGATGATGAAGGACCAACAATCCTTTTTTAGACTATTGGTGTGCTCATTGTGAATGAAGATGTTGAGTTTGTAGAGGATTTTTTCATGCCTTGAGAATCATAGAAAGACCATAAGGTAGATTCAAAGAAAGAACAAACTACATTGTACACTGGTTTTGGGGTTAAAGTTGGTTCTATAGATTTTAGTGGTGATGTTTTAGGGAATGGTGATGATCCAAAATATATGCTACATTTAATCAATTATCATTGTTAATGAACAAACCAAGGAAGTAAAAGATGAAGAAGATATAGAGATGGAGCACACCAAACAAAATGTTCAACAACGTAAAAGAACACATTCCATAGAGCATGAGGGGATGTGCCTCGCATGATACCACCTACAAAATCCCTTACTAGCCAACCTCATTCTCCACTAAAACATTTGGCAACCATCACTATGCTAGAGAAACTGGAAAGAATCTATGATTAATCCAAAGAAATGATGTGGCTTTGCCAAGAAAATGTTGATGTGATGCAATATATTAGTGCCATCACATAGGATTGCATCATAAACACCACTTTTGTCACCTCAATATCACTCTTGAGTATGATTTCCAAGACCATGGCTAGAGTGATTTTTCCATCATCAATGACCAACCATTTCCCTAGTGCTTCCTTGGTGCTCATTTACTAAATTGGACTTTGTTGCAATGAGATGTCAATTCATGGCCTACATATGACCTATTTTGGATGTTGCATATTATGTCAAAAGAATAATTGCACATGTTATTCAGTTTTGAACATATTGAAGGTGAGATCCAAAAGGATAACCACCAATTGAGGAAGTCACCATTAAAATGTACAATGTAATCAGAATTTAGCATTAACAAATGATTTGGAGCAAGTAAGACAATGACTTACTAATACATGGCTATAGTCGTGACATGTTGATCCAGAACTTAAGGAATGGGTAACCAAATGCATGACTTGTTTCACCTTGGACCAAGTCCATTCTTACATGATCTAAACCTTGACCTACAACTTGAGCTAGATTTAGAGCAAGACTATGGGGATTTGCAAACACATGGGTGATGTCTTGTGTTGATCTCATCATTGAATAGGGTCAAAACATAAGAGCACAATTATGCACAACTACTATAGAAAGCTACAACATATATAACATTGTGAAACAATTATGGATAGAGGCTTACACTATGGTTGATGTGATCACAATGAATGCTTGGTTGGCGAAAGTACAAAAAAATGGATGATCATTTAGATACCCTCCATTCAATGTTCATCGTAGATAAAGTGACTCTACTAGAACTTCAACTAGTGGTTGAGACTCAATAATTAGTTAAAAGTTAAAATAGTGAGTCTACTGCATATGCCGAGTGGTAGATAGTTTTGGAGATTCATTCGACAACCTCTAGTTCATAAAAAGATCAAGCCTTCATTATGGTCATTGTTGTGTTGTGAAAATGAACATAGAAATTGGAATTCTTCCATCCATTTAAGACCATAAACCTCTAAGTTATTCCAAAGTTGACCCCTTCATTTGAAATACAATGACATAAAATTTTATAGGATGCAGGACACTTACTAGAATTGACTTAGAAGTGTGTCCACAAGGTTGGTTGGCTTTGTTAGTGTCTTCTTCACAAAAATGTACTTAGCTAAACATAAATATCAACAAAATCATTTACATAACTCAATATAAATGTCAACATAATCTAAAAATAAAAATCTTTATTTTCATGTTCCAAGTGGTTCTTCGAAATAATTTAATTAATTAAGATTCTTAACTTGGTCAAAGAGGCGTTAATATATATATATATATATATATATATATATATATATATATATATATATATATATATATATATATATATATATATATATA
>ML791267.1:151942-207708 GCA_009831015.1 Picea engelmannii | reverse complement strand
TATATATATATATATATATATATATATATATATATATATATATATATATATATATATATATATATATATATATATATATATATTATTTTTTTGGTTTTTGGTTAAACATTTAGGTAGGTCATAATTTCATCAGATACAAACATTTATTTATATTATAATTTGAAAGTTTGGAAATTTGGTAGGAAACGTTACTAATTAGTTGGAAATTATTTTGAGATCTTGAGAATTTTTTGAGAACTTCAACATCAAGGAAATGTGAGTTTGGTAACCAGTTTTAGAAATAGAAAACTTTAAATTAAAATGATATTAAATTAAAATGTAAATATTTTTATTTTATTATTACAAATGTATAATTTATTACAAATATTTTCATTATATTTATTTAAAATATCAATAAAAAACAAAGACTAAACTACACTAAATATTATTTTAAAAATTATTTAAATAAAAAAATTTAATACTACTCACATTATAGTTGTGGATATCAAAAACTTTTAATGCATGTATATTTTCCTTCAAGTTTAGACTAAACATGAAAGTATAACAAATCAATACCCTATAGATGGCAAGCATCTATCAATCAATCATATCATTGACTTTTATTGTATTTTCATATTACAAGATTAGTACTATTTAGCTTTTTCCAATCAAAACAAGAATAACTCTTCAAATTTATAAAGATATTTATATTTAAAGTTTATATATGTAAAATTTAATTTTAAAAACAAGAATAACTCTTCAAATTTATAAAGATATTTATATTTAAAGTTTATATATGTAAAATTTAATTTAAAAAGATGTTAAAATTTTATATATGTATTTTCAATTTTGTTTTTCATTTTCCAATCAAATTTTTATGATATTAAAGTTTCAATATTGTATTAAATATATTAATATAATTATTAATAATTTGTAATTTTGATATTGTAGTTGTTGCACTAAGAATAATGGTCTTAGATTAATATTTTTTATATATTTTTCATATATATTATTGTCTTTCCCAACTTGACATTCACTTATACTCAGGTTCTCAAGTTCCTCAAACTGATACAACATAATTTATTTATATATTTATTTATTAATATTTTTTAATTCCATTTATAAATTCTTGTTCACTAAATGAATTCCACAATCCTTATAACTGGCCACATTTGCAGTCTGGAGGAGTAGGAGGGGTATTATATCTTAGCTTACAGGTTGAATAATTGTCTCATGTGGTTGCTGCAGTTTAATCAGACCAAAATATGCACCACCTTCGCCTTTCCTTATGAGAGAAGTGTGATTTCCTTGCTCTAGCTATGGCTATTCTCTGTTTTTGGCCTCCGACATCTGAACCCCGCCTTCTCCTACCTGTATTTTGGTTCCACCATTTTGAAAGTGTGATTTCTTTCAAAAACAAAATGACTAATTACAAATGGATACATCTTTGAAATACAGGGATATCAGAATTATAAATATACTTTTTTTTAATTTTTAACCAATCATACTCGAACGAATATTTAAAAAAAGAACATTCCATTCAATATTTCTCACACTGCAATTACGTATACAACACGTGTAGATCAAACAATGTGTATACAGTCATATATCTAACAGCATACATCACTTCCTTGTGCATAAACTTAACCTGTGTGTCATAGCCTTTTGGGAGTTGGGTGATGAAGTTGTGGGCATTGGACTCTTTTGCAACACTAATAATTTCATCCATTGTCGCATCATCCTTTCCAAACAACATATTCTCGCGAATGGAAGCAGCGAACAGAGCAGGCTCTTGATTAACTAGCCCGATTTGGTTACGTAGCCATTTCAGTTGCAGTTTCTTAATATTCTCTCCATCCAGAAGAATCTCTCCTTCCATTGGATCGTAGAACCGTTCTAATAATGCAATGGCCGTTGATTTTCCAGATCCACTTGCGCCTACTAAAGCCACTGTTTTGCGTGCTGGAATAGTGAGACAAAATTTGCTAAATATCACGCTTTCTGGTCTGGATGGATATGCAAATCCAACGTCCAGAAATTGGACCTCCCCTGAGACCGTTTCCAATATTTTCCCTGTCACATCCTCTGAATCGATCTCTGGTACTCTCTCAATCATCTCAAATATGCGAAAAGCTGCAACGCCTGCCTCAGATAAGTACTTGAGATTTGAAAGCGCGCTCGCCAGAGACCTGAGAGAAAACGGATAAATGAGGCACAAATAAAATCATAACAAAGAAGCATGAAAGAATAGATGTAATAAGTCTTACAGTCCACCGATGATACTGCAGTAGGCTCCACTAACGAAAGAATAAACAGTTCTAATAGAAGAAATTGCTTGTTCTGCAATTAGAGTAGACTCGTTATATTCTGCGTGCATCTTTCTTGCTATCCTTATCAGCGTTCGACCGTAAAGCATTCCTGTTGCGATCAGTAAACTGGCAACTGGCAATGTCACCGACGCCATCCTCCATGACAAATAGAAACTGGCCGCATAGGTAACAATGAACTTGGACAAATTCATGATGAAAACGGGAACATGAAAACTCTCATATACTGGATATGATTAGAATCCAGCCAATATAAATATGGATTAAATTGTTAATATTAATGTCATTAAACCTGCACTTTTGTAACTGTTTTAAGGATGATGTGTAACTGCTGTCTTAAAGATGCATAAAGTTTATTTTGTGGAATTTGTGTTGAATGGAGTAATTCTTCCCTTACTTGTTTGACCACACAAAAACAAGATAGGTAAGTTTGTATTTATTAAGTAATTGAAGGATGAAGTGTTCTAGAGAATTATCTCATATTATGTATTTTGTATTTTCAGTTTTATGTGAATGTGGAGAAGAGCTCAAGAGCTCCATAGTTGCTTTGTGTGTGTATGCTATTTTTTTGTGAATGATTGTCTTTGCTTGAACTTGAACATGGTATGAGAGCTAGTATAAGGCTCTTTGAAGTTTGGAGAGCATTTGCAGGTTGTTCGAGAGCATTTTTCAAGGTTGGTTAAGTCACAACAGGAAGATGAGGGTCTTCCGCACATTCTCGTGCAAAAAGTTGAGGGAAAAACTCTTTAAAAAATCTGTTTTGGAGAGGGATGCTCCCTTGCCCGTGTATACACAGTGTCCTAGAAAAGGCAGACACTCCCACTATAGTGTACAGGGCACATCCCTAACCTGAGACTGCACGCATTTTTTTTTTAGCTTTTAGATGCGCATTTAGGCGTGGACAGGGAGCGTCATGGCATAAAATTTTTGGGTTTTTTACTTGTTTCAATAGAGGAAAAGTATTTCGGTCAAGATCTAATCCAGAAAGCGGGAGTTGACTGTCAACATGAGATTCATGGCATCTAGCAACAACCCAACAATAGCACAAGGTCCAATTTTAACAGGTAAGAACTATGATGCATGGTCTATTAGGATGAAAAATTTCCTCTGGTTTGAAGATTGTTGGGAAGCAGTAGTTAATGGATTTTAGGAACTAGATCTGACGGATCTACAAGCTATGACAAATGCACAGACAAATTCCCTTAATGAACTCAGGAATAACGATAGCAAAGCCCTCTGGCTCATCCAACAAGGGTTAGAGGAATATAGTTTCCCCAAAGCCGCAACAACAGATCATGCCTAACAAGCATGGGATACTCTTGAAATCGCTTATCAGGGCATTGACAAAGTAAAAAATGCAAAGTTGTAGACACTCAGGAAGAGTTTTGAGACTCTTCAAATGAAGGACTCGGACTCTGTGGATCATTTTATGACCCATGTCACGATCATCGTGAATCAATTACACACCAATGGAGAAGACATTCAAGAGAAAAAGGTTGTTGAGAAGGTATTTCGAAGCCTTCCTGATAAGTTTAATATGGTCTTGGTCGCCATAGAAGAGTCGAAAGACTTGTCACAATTGGCAATTGAAGAATTCATGGGATCTCTATTAACCCATAAAAGTAGGTCCAGTCGAAACACTGAATCTTTGGAGAATGCATTTCAGTCTCAGGCCTCCCTAAGTAGAGGTAGAGGTCGAGGGAACAAAAGTAGAGGTAGACAAGGCAGAGGTCGCTCTCAAACAAGAGAGAGGTCAACTTCAGAATATTCAGAACAAAGTGAACAGTTGGAATAGCCACAAAGACACTCTCAAAATCAAAGGGGGAGAGGTAGAAATTTTAATCAATCAAGATAGACTGACAAATCAAGGATCCAATGCTATTATTGCAAGAAATTTGGTCACTATGAAAGTGAATGTAGAAAGAAACAAGTGGATCTGAATAGGGGCAGAGCAAATGTTACCAGCACTGAAGAAAGAACATATGAATCAATGTTCCTCTCATGTCAAGTCACAGAAGAAACAAGAAACAATCATGATCTCTGGTTGTTGGATAGTGGTTGCAACAATCAAATGACAGGTAACAAATATTTGTTTTCTAGTTTAGATATCTCTGTCACATCTCAAATTAAATTGGGAGATGATTATCAAAAATAAGTTGTAGGCAAGGGTATAATTTCTGTATTGACCAAACAAAAGGAAAAGAAGGATATTCATGATGTTTATTACGTACCTGGTCTTAGACCGATCTGAAAATAGAAGGCTGACTTGTTATGCTATGCAAGCACCCTCTACTTCAATAAAATAAACTTTACAGGACCTTGTTCCATGTGTTAAAATATGCAAGATAAAATCATGTGTTAAGTTCATGCTTCTTTTAAATGGTTATGTGCGAGGTCTTTGCAAGATTAAATATTTTGTTTTCATAAATACATCAACAAAAATAACTTGCAGCAAATGATAACCAACAAACACTCACAACAAGAACAACATGATAAAGGAGTTCACCCCTCTTCGGGCTACATCTCCTTGAGCCTCCATCAATGGACTTGGCTCTCTGTGATTAATTTGTCAAAAATTATTTTACAAGCTGCTGCTCAAATCCAATGGAAATTATGACTATACCATTGGGATCAGAATACATAAAAACCCCAAAAATGACTAATAGAACTCTGAAAACGGATCATGGCTCATCCGGGCATGACCTCTTCTACATGTGGCCTTAAGCTTCTCTGAGATTCTCTTTGGAAAAAACACCTATAAAAGTCTTCAAAAGCCTATGAAACCTATCCCAATGTGTTCAAAGCATAACAATTAGCTAAAAATGACTATTCAGTCACAGAAAACAAACTTGGACTCACCAAAACATGACCTCAATCAATGAGGGCTTTAAGCTCCCTGGAGCTTCTTGAAACTTCAATGGTTAAAAACCTGCAAAATAAGTCTTCAAATGGCTATACAAACAGTGCCAATGGATTCAGAATGTCCAAAAACCCCTAGCTGGGATTTTACGGCACCTCATTCGGCCAAAAAATGAAGAAGATAGGCCTCCTGCCATTCTCTTCCTTCAAGCTTGTTGGCTCTAGTTCGCCAAAATGCACCTCCTGTACGTTGAACCCAGAACACACTCCAAAATGCGTGCTTAAACCCAGCACATGTGCATAACTGAAAACGATCCAAACTGTAGGACGATTATGGGTGCGCCAGCCCCTAACCGCCAAGCTCTCGGGCACATGGGTCCACGATATGACCTTGGGCTAGCAAAAGAAACTCAACCGTTTCAAACCCCCCATGCTCTCTATTGTGTTCGCATGCGATCACACATATAACCACGGGTTTAAACATTTGAATAACCCCGCGTGCGCGTACTAACGGAGGGTATGGTCGCATGTACCGTAAATGTGACCAGGGGCTGGACCCCTTTGTAACACAACTCCCGCATAAGTAATGGTCATATGTATTTAAATCATAGAACCGTGGGTCGGGGCTAAGCCCCGGCCGGACCCCCCGCCATTTACAACAATATTCAAATTGAAATATATTTAAAATCATATGGTTAATAAGGATCACCGTGTGGGCTAGTGGTAGCCCACACTCTACCAAAGCGTGGAGCCAAAGGGGAGGTCCGGGGTTCAACCCCCATGGACCCCATACAATTTTAAACAACAACCAATAGCCAATAACGGGGTGCCATGTGGTAGCCCATGATTGGGCCATGTGGCACCATACCATTGACAAAAAATGATGCCACGTGTCACATCACAATTCGACCACATCTGTCAATCAAAAACTGCCACATCATCACATGCCACATCAGCTTACGCTCGTACGGTCTCTGCCACATCATCATACGAACCTGCCACGTCAGCCTGTACGGACTGCATAGTCAACATCATTCTTTTTCCTGTTTGACGATTCGAACAGATCGCGATATCTCTGGCTCCCGTCGTTCATTTGAGACGAAACGAGTTGTGTTGGGTTCACAACGACAAGGCCTATGCTCTCATTCGATTTGAAGCGATTCGAAGAATGTTGATTTTTGAGCTAAAATTTGACCCCTAGTCCAGATTTTGATCACGCCTTCCCACTGAAAGGCTTTTGGACCCACAAAAGCTTATAATTATTTGTTTGAGATTCAATACTCTTCTGCTTTCAAGTTATATCAACTGATTCTACTTGAAAAGTCTTTTCGACAATCACCTGGATACTTTGACATGCCTTGCACTGCAACTGACTATGTCCCTCAACCACTGTTCTCTGGCTGTTGCTGACCCACTGTTCTCTTTGTGCTTGGAAGACTACCAACCTTCCCACTGAGAATCAAGTCCCTCTTGTGAACTCTTTGACGTCAACACAATCATCTCTCCAATGGCTGCAAAAACTTTCCTGCGACATCTTGTCACAAGCCAAGAAAATCATCAATCTTGAAAACAAATTTATACAAGACTGAAAATGATGCCAACAAAGTCTTTTTTGCTCTTCAAGCAAAATGTCACATCTTGTACTTCGTCAAAGCACATGGCGTTTTCCTGCATCTTGGTGTACTTAAAATCAACTTACAAGTCAACAAACACCATCGACTAAACATAAGTCAAAAAACATGATTGACACAACATAGTCGTCAGACAATCATTGACACAAGTCGAAACTCATTTGAAACATATCAACCTTCCCAAACTGACAAGTCGAAAAACATGATACACAATCATGTTATAATCATGAGTCATTTATGATGAACTATCACCAGGTTCACTGCTTATACATACAAAAACAAATGCATGTGCATGACTCTTCAACTCTCCTTCCAGTACAAACATAAGTACATAAACCCTGTAACATGTGGGTACATAAGAGCTGAATATGAAAAAGATATATGGCTGTAACAAGTGAACATCATACCCATCTTTTACATCCTCCTGGCAAAGTTATGCAACAACAAAAATGCCTTCAAATGAATTCCATTCACATGCAAACTTGCATCATACAAGTTATGATAAACTGCTACAACTTGTCATACTCTCAACATAAATGCACACATAAGGCCGAAAAATGCATTTACAATAGAAAATGCAAGCCTTACTTGCTCAAGAAATCCAACCATTTCTTACCAAGCCAACTCAACGGTGACTTTTTCTGCTGAAAATCATCCTCTTGTGAATCATCTTGACTCACATCAATGATGGAATCTCCTCTTCCATTCTTGCCAATCTCTTTATCCATCTGCTTCTTGTACTGTGGATGAGTGGTTGGATTCAATGTCCAACATTGGTCAATGAGATGACCCTGCTTCTGACAATGAGTGCAAATCTTTTGCATCCTCTTTTCACGTTGTCTTTGCTTGTAAAGTTTCCTGAAAGCGGTCAATCTTTTCCAACATTTTGAAATATGATGGTTATATAAACCACAATGTGTACATAGATTCTTTCTTCCATTTTTACATACAAATTTATCATGCTTAACATAATCAAAAGCAACTGAATGATAAGAGGTATTATACCTTGAACATTCACCTTTATCGCCTCTTTGAGGAGGTGAATTTGAAGAGTTACAAGCTCTCCTTTGAAGACCAACAATAGTGTTCTTGTCCTCATCATTGTCACAACTCTTTCATTTCACACATTCACATTCATCTTGAACACAAGCCTTGCATGCTAGAGGGATTGAACTTTCAACAAAAGTTCTTGAACTTTCACCTTTAAAGCCTTCTTGAGGAGGTGAACTTGAAACAAAATTTGTTCTTGGAACTTTTTCTTTTGTCTCCTCGACTTTGGAATTTGCTCCATCTCTTCGTTCATATCCAAGGCCACAATACTTGGGTCTCTCTTCAACAACAATAGTCTCAACAATGCCTTGTGCATGCTTGCCTAACCCTCTACCTTCATAGCCCATTTTTAACAATAACTTGGACCCTATTCCTCTTGTGTGATTTTGAAAAACACCAAAACATTCATCTTGAGAGGAATTTGAAGATAAACTAACATTACATACCTTATGTTCATGCATGTACTTGGTAAGGGTTTCCTTTGCCTCATGGAGTTGAGTCTCCATCTCATGCAACTTTTCAAGAAGATGGTCTTTCTCCTTCTTCATGGCCATTAACTGCTCTTCAAGGGCAATGCTCTCCTTTCTATCTTCACACATCTCTTTCATCACATCTCTCATGGTTAGAATTTCCTTCAACATCTCTTTGTCAAAGAACTTAGATAATGAAGATGTATGAGAACTGTCAATGTTTGAAGCTTCCTCCATCCTTGCAAGATATCAAACTTCAACACAAAACTCACACAATAATACCAATAGCTAAATCTCAAGCTATCAATGGCAAACACATGAGCAAAACAAACTATGCTCTGATACCACCTGATCTGAAAATAGAAGGCTGACTTGTTATGCTATGCAAACAACCTCTACTTCATTAAAATAAACTTTACAGGACCTTGCTCCATGTGTTAAAATATGCAAGATAAAATCATGTGTTAAGTTCATGCTTCTTTTAAATGGTTATGTGTGAGGTCTTTGCAAGATTAAATATGTTATTTTCATAAATACATCAGCAAAAATAACTTGCAGCAAATGATAACCAACAAACATGTTCGACAACACAGGTATTCCAACAGAGGACAAACACCTTCAGTAACCACTCACATAACCAGATCAAAGATCAACACACCGATGTTTTCATGTGGTAAAACCCCTACGAGGAAACATCCACGGCCCCAGCCAACGCGACCACTTGGAGCAGTTTATTAATGCAAAGAAAAAGATTACAGAGAGATTTTACAAGAGAGTTTCTCACAATCGATCATCGGCAAATGACCCTCCATACTCTATAAATAGAGATCATGGACCAATCGAGTGTTAAGCCACGGATCAATGGCCGTTAAGATCAAAGAGAGTATGAACCGTCGGATCACTCTATGTCGGGAACATATCGTGACCGTCGAATTGCCTAACTACAAATGCATACTAATACATACTAAAGAAACACACTTTTACCTAACGACATATTAGACCAAGTAGATCTTAACTAACTCTTAAGTGTCTAAATATCCTAACATCCCCCCTTAAGAACATCTTGGGATAGGATTGAAGGATTTACAATAATGACACAATAGGAGAAGGAAGGAGGCATTAGAGCCTATCCCCCCTTAATGACAGCTTCCTGAACTCCTAACATAGATCAAAGTTTGGAAAACTTCGCTTCTGTAAGAGACTTTGTGAAAATGTCTGCAACTTGATCTTTTGTAGGGAAAAAAAGCACTTCAATAACTTGATCATGAATAAGCTTTCTGATGAAGTGCATGTGTAGCTCGATGTGTTTCCTACGCTGATGTTGAACTGGGTCTCTGGCGACCCCGATGATCGAAAGTCTACTGTAGGTTATGTTTTCAGCCTTGGTTTAGGACCTGTCACTTGGGCCTATAAGAAACAACAGGCTATTATACTTTCTTCAGCAGAAGCAGAGTACCGAGCAACGGTAAATGCAAGTCAGGAAGCCCTGTGGCTTCGACAGATCCTTTCAGAGTTTGGATTCCAGCATCAGCATCCGACCAGCCTTTGGTGTGATAATCAAAGAACACACCGATGTTTTCACGTGGTAAAACCCCTACGGGGAAACATCCACGGCCCCAGCCAACGCGGCCACTTGGAGCAGTTTATTAATGCAAAGAAAAAGATTACAGAGAGATTTTATAAGAGAGTTTCTCACAATCGATCATTGACAAATGACCCTCCATGCTACTTAAATAGAGATAATGGACCAATCGGGTGTTAAGCCAGGGATCAATGGCCGTTAAGATCAAGGAGAGTATGAACCGTCGGATCACTCTATGTCAGGAACATATCGTGACCATCGGATTGCCTAACTACAAATGCATACTAATGCATACTAAAGAAACACACTTTTACCTAACGACATATTAAACCAAGTAGATCTTAGCTAACTCCTAAGTGTCTAAATATCCTAACAAAACACTCACAACAAAAACAACATGATAAAGGAGTTCACCCCTCTCCGGGCTACATCTCCTTGAGCCTCCATCAATGGACTTGGCTCTCTGGGATTAATTTGTCAAAAATTCTTTTACAAGCTTCTGCTCAACTCCAATGGAAATTCTGACTGTAGCATTGGGATCAGAATACATAAAAGCCCCAAAAATGACTAATAGAAATCTTAAAACGAATCATGGCTCATCCGGGCATGACCTCTTCTACATGTGGCCTTAAGCTTCTCTGAGCTTATCTTTGGCAAAAACACCTGTAAAAGTCTTCAAAAGCCTCTAAAACCTATCCCAATGTGTTCAGAGCATAACAATTAGCCAAAAATGATTATCCAGTCACAGAAAACAAACTTGGACTCACCAAAACATGACCTCAATCAATGAGGGCTTCAAGCTCCCTGGAGCTTCTTGAAACTTCAATGGTTAAAAACCTGCAAAAGAAGTCTTCAAATGACTGTACAAACAGTGCCAATGGATTCAGAACGTCCAAAAACCCCTAGCTGGGCTTTTACGGCACCTCATTCGGCCAAAAAATGAAGAAGATAGGCATCCTGCCATTCTCTTCCTTCAAGCTTGTTGGCTCTGGTTCGCCAAAACGCACCTCCTGTACGTTGAACCCAGAACACGCTCCAAAACGCGTGCTTAAACCCAACACACACGCATAACCGAAAATAGTCCAAACTGTAGGACGATTATGGGCGCGCCAGCCCCTAATCGCCAAGCTCTTGGGCACATGGGTCCACGATATGACCTCGGGCTAGCAAAAGAAACTCAACCGTTTCAAACCCCCCGTGCTCTCTGTTGTGGTCGCATGCGATCACACATATAACCACGGGTTTAAACATTTGAATAACCTCGCGCGTGTACTTACGGAGCGTATGGTCGCATGTACTGTAAATGTGACAGGGGGCTGGACCCCGTTGTAACACAACTCTCGCATAAGTAATGGTCATATGTATTTAAAGCATAGAACCGTGGGTGGGGGCGACCCCCCGCCATTTACAACAATATTCAAATTGAAATATATTTTAAATCATATGGTTAATAAGGATCACCGTGTGGGCTAGTGGTAGCCCACACTCTACCAAAGCGTGGAGCCAAAGGGGAGGTCCGGGGTTCGACCCCCACGGACCCCATACAATTTTAAACAACAACCAATAGCCAATAACGGGGTGCCACGTGGCAACCCATGACTGGGCCACGTGGCACCATACCATTGACCAAAAATGATGCCACGTGTCACATCACAATTCGACCACATCATCACATGCCACATCAACGTACGGTCGTATGGTCTCTGCCACATCATCGTACGACCCTGCCACGTCATCCTGTACGGACTGCACAGTTAGCATCCTTTTTTTTGTCTGTTTGACGATTCGAACAGATCGTGATATCTCTCACTCCCGACGTCCGTTTGAGACAAAATGAGTTGCGTTGGGTTTTCAACGACGAGGCCTACGCTCTCGTTCGATTTGAAGTGATTCCGAGAAAGTTGATTTTTGAGCTAAAATTTGACCCCTGGTCCAGATTTTGATCATAGACATAATTTAATGAGTGTGGGACAAATGAATGAACATGGTTACAAGGTCATTTTTGAAGGTTTCAAGACAAACTACCCAGTAAGAAAATTATAGATACAATACAAATGATCAAAAATAGAATGTTCCCTTTAATATTGAGAAATGTAAGTTTGTCAGAGTCATATGCCCAAAATGTATCAAGCTCAGATGAGACTTGGTTGTGACATCTTAGATATGGCCATTTACCATTTAGTAGTCTTAGTCTCTTAAAGAAGAAGTCTATGGTCAAATGTTTTCCCATTATAAATGAACAAAAAATTCCTGTGAGAGTTGTATTTTGGCCAAACACCAAAGGGATAGTTTTTCCAATGCTTCCTACAGAGCAAGAGAACGCCTTGAACTGAAAACTTTTATTTTCTAAGATTCATTGATGATTTTAGTAGAAAAGCATGGGTGTATTTTCTCAAGCACAAATCATAGACATTTGAAAAAATCAGAGAATTTAAATATTTGACATAGAAACAAAGTGAGAAGTACATCAAAGTACTCATATCAGATCAAGGAGGTGAGTATGAATCTAAGGAATTTGCAACATATTGCAGGCAACATGGAATCAAGAGACAATTTACCACAAGATACACTCCACAACAAAATGGAGTAGCTCGAAGGAAGAATCAAACAATAATGAATATGGCCAGAAGTATGCCAAAGGCCAAAGAATTTGTCAAATAAAGCAGTGGCATTATATTTTAAATTTGTCACCAACCAACAATCTGAAAGATCAAGTTCCTCTAGAAGCCTGGAGTGGTATGAAATCTAATGTTTCTCATTTTAAAGTTTTTGTCTATGTGGCTTATGCTCATGTTTAGGAAGAGCTCAGGATAAAGCTTGATGATAGAAGTGAAAAATGTATATTTGTGGGACATAGTGAATAGTCTAAAACATATAGACTACATAATCTTATTACCAAGAAGTTGATAGTAAGGAAAGATGTGAAATTCCAAGAAGATAAATCTTGGGATAACCAAACAAGTGAAATAATTGTATATCATATTCCTTATATACAGTTAGATAAGTAGGTGGAATCTATAGGACAACAAACTTCTCCACCAACACTTCCATTTTGCAAGTATAAGGCCAAGGAGAACAAACATAGCACAATTCTTCTTCTTATCTAGTAATGATTCAGATTCCATTATAGCAGATTTAAGGAACCAAAAAACAATAACTTTGAGAGAAATTTATGATAAGAATGATGACGTAGATCAACAAGCACACTTTGCTTTGTTATCCCATCAACAAGCACACTGTAATTATCGCTAACAGTGTTGCCCCTTCACTATTGTTTTGAGACGAGTGAATGTGGGAAACAAACCTTTTCACCAAGGGTGTCCTGTATGACGAGCGTATCGTTGTAAACACTATCAACCACCTCAGCAATATGTGTTCCTCTGGTATCAAAAAATCGAGCGTCCTGCTGGAGAACAGCTCTCAAATACTTTCTTCGCAGTGCAGATGCCTGTCTTTCTCCGGTCCTTGTCCAGCAGAAAGCCTCTGAAAAACATGCCCAATGTTCAATTAATTTTCAATTAGTATCATTAAAGACTAAAGAGTAGAGAGAGTTATAGAAATAGCACCTAAAAACGCTGCAATCCATACTCCAACTGCGAGATACAGATAAGGTACTATTTGCTGCATATTGACCACAATTGTATATTAATTAACCAGTAACAATTGTATATTAATTGATATTAAAGATACTTGAATATATATATTTTTTATTTTGATTTTAATGAATATTGTACATTTGAATATAGATTAACCATTATAATTATTAAATTTGATTTAATATTGATATTAAAGGAACTTGAATAAATTTTGTTATTTTGATTTTAGTGAATATTGTACACTTGTTCTGTTTGTTTTTGTTCTCTGCATTCCTGACTGAATGATTGCTGAAGAAGAAAAGAATTATTACAGAACAGAATTGTTGGTGTCGCTTCGCTTGCACTTCCTTTCTGTCGGCAGTGAATTGAATTCCATCGCTTGCATTGATTCCCTTCTGATTTCTTTCTGAGAGAAGCTGAACGGATTGAAATTCCCCAGTTGGTGGAATATAGATTAACATTTTAATTTATTGAACATTTTATTTATAAAATTGAAAAGATAATACAGAAACTTGTTATTTTGATTTTAATGAATATTGTACACTTGAATATAGATTAACAATTTAATTTATTGAACATTTTATTTATAAAATTGAAAAAATAATACAGAAACTTTCAGACCCTACTTCCTTCTTTTTTTTTCAATAAGAAAAAATAATTATGTTAGTGAATATAACAAAATCTGACTGATGGTACAAACTTTTAGTTTCTTTTTACATCATAAAAAATATTAAGGACATAAGTATTGTTTACAATATAGTTCCTTCTACATACACTGTAAATTATAGGTGCAGATCACATAAATATATTTCTTCTGATTTTACTTGCCAAATTCAAAAAAACAAAAACAAGTTTCTTCATCCTTTCTGCAATGGTATATTAATTAATTGGTAATCTTTCCAATCTCTCTGTTTGTACTCCCATCATCATACCGTAGAAATGCTTGTTTTGAGAGCTGGTCTCAACACTCTAATTAGTGAATAATAATCCGAGTTGTAATTTTTTTACCTTTTTGTAAAATGCAAAATATAAAATACATTACATGGTGTTAATTGTAATGACAATTCATTTCAAGGTCGAAAGTATCCAAGTTTGGGCATTTTAAAATAGCACCAGCCCCACATTTAGTACCCTTACTTTGTGAGGCTCAGTCAAAGAACCCCACTGCCAGGTCCAGTCTAGTAAATGAGAGGTCTATCAATCTTAATAAGCTGAACAAAATGTGATTTTTTGTTTTCTCCCAAATCCTGTAGTATTTTGTTGCAAACCATGACCAAAAAAAGTGGATGTTCTTCAAAGATAACCAAGTTCTTGTGCTTCCATATCTCACAACAAATATAACAAAGAATTTTTTTTCTAGTAATCCATTTCCCTTATCTAATTTTAATAACACTCAATAATCTGTCCTCCTTCCAAAAACTATTTAGTTTTAAATCCTTTAAAATTAAAACCCAAATTTCAGACCCTACTCTTATAACCTCCCAGTGTACTTTTATAACCTCCAAGTGTACTTGGTCTAATTAGAATTGGTATATTTCTATCAGAGAAATAAAGAGCTAGGGTTAAACCCCATGACCTCAAATAATTACCAAAATTTTGCTAAAGAAACATTACTCATAATGCATCTGGTTTGATTTTCTGTTTGTTTTCCCAGAATACTATACTTTGAATATCCAAACCAATCAACAATCATTCAATAGTTTTAATGAGTTGCTTTTAATTTCTAAGTCTCTTATTTAATATATTGATTTAAATCGACAATAAGCATATATTTACTACATAGTTCTGCGGAAAAGTTACTACATCGTTGTTGGAATCAAAAATATCTTTAATAATGTAGCAATCGCTTTTTCTTTTTCATTCATTTAAATCGATTAAGGTATCCATAAAGTTACTATATGGTTGTTGGAATCATAATATCTTTAATAATGTAGCAATCACTTTTTCTTTTTCTTCTCAATATGCAATTACTTTTTCTTTTTTTTCATGATATTTTTTTAACAATTAGTTGGAATTAAAGTATCTCTAATGATCCAGTAATTTTGTTTTTCATCTTTATTTAAATTAAATGATGTAGTAATCTTTCTTTTTCATCCTTATTATAAAATAAAATGTAGTAATCTTTCTTTTTCATCCTTATTCTAATTAATATATTTTTAAATATTCTAGATATGTAATATTTTTTTTCAAATTCATAAAAGGTTAAAATATTTACTAAACCCTTGGACTGGTTTAAAGTAAAACAAAACAAAATTCCCAACATATATAGTTGAATTTTGAAGATCATATTAAAAGTTTGACCATACTTAAAAATGACATGATTACCACACATTTAACCTCATACTTAAAAATTATATCACTTAAAAACGACATGATTATCACATATTTAACCTCAATTTTTTCTTAAAAATGACATGATTATCACACATTTAACCTCATACTTAAAACTTATATCACTTAAAAATGACATGATTACCACACATTTAACCTCAATTTTTTCTTGTTATATCTGTAATTTTAATATATGTAAAACTTAAAAATCACATAGGATTACCTCATATTTAGTTTCAATATTTTCTTATTATATTTGTAATTTTAATATATGAATTTTTTTTTTTAGAAATTATTATATCATTTCTCCCTAATTGCTTAATTTTGATAATATATGTTGCATTGTGAAGTTGTTCACATGATACCTCTTATCTATGTGATTTTTGGTTTGAAATTAATATATATATTCTTTTTATTTGTTAGATTTAGATGATACATGTTGCATTGTGAGGTTGTTTACAAAGTTATTCTTGTATTTTTTATTAGTTTGATAGCTATAATAATCTTTTATAATTAGGATAAAATAAATGAAGAAGACAATTAAAAGATAGGGTGGGTCTAATGGTTAAGAACATGTGTTTCCTCCTAAAAGGTCACAAGTTCAAATCCAGAGGAGGTAGGGTATGTATACCTCCTTAGAATTTACCAGTCAAATCACTCGCTTGGAAACTAAGGCCCACCCTATCTAGAAAACCAGGTTGATAAAAACTTTCTTCCACCATGGGGCAGCTTCTGAATTCACTATCACTGGAAGAGCTAGAGCTGACTGACTTGGGTTCTTTGACCAGAGGGCATGATCTTTGCTTGCCAGTGTGTGTCGCTACCTTCCTCTGCTAGGGTGTGTCACTTCCTTTCTCTGCCACAAGCTTACCTTCCTCTGCCATGAGCTTACCTTTGTTTTTCAGAGGAACCAGGTTGTTGGGGTGGGATTCTGAAGGAGGGGAGATGGTGTTGGGGGAGTAAGGCAAGCAAGGCAAGTTGGGAGGGCTTGGGACGAACACACCCAGGAGGTTGAGGAGGGTGCGAATGATAATATTTTTTACTACCCAGTAGCTGTTGCGATGCCTGGGGGTGCATTGAGTGGCTAGGAGAGTGCTCGTTTGTTTTTCCTCCTAGTCATCTAGTAGATACGGAAGAGAGTTTGGCACAGTGCAGTCATAGCCTTCTTGGTTTGCCATGACGGGCAAAGGAAACGCTGAGGACGCACGACCACCACGACCGCCTCTTCCCAGAGTGGCGGTGGCGCACTTTCAGGAGGGAATTTGTGGGAGATGGAGCTTGTGATGCATGAGAAGGAGGGTGAGTCGAAAGCTATTGTAGAAGACAGAGTCACCACAAGTTGTGCGGGTGTGTTGGAGCTGGCTAGGGGAGGTGGAATGAAAATTTCCGGAATGGGAATTGTTGAAGTCCTGGATGTTCAGAGCCTTCTTTTTTTTCATATGCGCGAAAGGGGTCGACATATTGTTTCCTTGTAGGAGCTGAGCTGGAGAAGGTGGAGGAGTTAAGGCCGAGTGCCTCGGGTTGAGCAGCGAATTAATGCACATGAATGGAGGGAGAGGTGGAGTGCACTTTTCCGTTGAAACATGCACTGAAGAGGTTGGTCTCTTGGTCTCCAGGTGGAGCTCAGGGTCACCCACATCTGAGGTTTTCTAAAATTTGAAGGACATGGGGGTGAAATTTGATCTACTTATGTGTGCACGGGTCAATAGACCGTTTAATATAGTATCTCTGGGTGCAACCACACATTTGACGACTACCTCAAGGTGACCTCATGGCTCCAGGTAAATCCCTCATGGGAATTGAACCTTTCCCGATGATGAAAACCTCCTCACACCTCCTCACGTTTCACCATCGGATCCAACCCCTTTGAACATTTATATTAATATTGTTAATAATATTATAATATTATTATTTAATTAATAAAACTATATTAATATTATACTCCAATGTTATATTATATTCACTTATATTATTATTTGTATTGACTTATATTAATATAATATTGAAGTCTAAAATTATCTTTAGGGAGGAGATTTTTCTAATTTTTAAATTCTATGAATTTTTATACTCTAATGTTATATATTATTTATTTATAATAATATTTGTATTAACTTGTATTAATATAATATTATTGAAATCTAAAATCACATTTTAATAGAGGAGATTTTTCTAACTATATTGAGACACATTTTTAACTAATATATTAAAGTTTTGGTATATTAATGTTTTTTAACATATTAAAGTTTTGGTATGTTAATGTTTTTAACAAGTTTGGAATTTTAAATCCAAAATCATTTTAAGATGGATTTTTTTTTTCTAACTTTTGGTCTATGAATGTTTTTAATAAGTTTAGAATTTTAAATCCAAAATCATCTTTAATATTAGAAAGAAAATTTTCTAACTCTTCCAGTAAAGAAGATGATATTTTGTTAATATGTTAATTAATATATTTGTATTTTATTATAATATTTTTTATACCATATTATTTTTCATATAAATGAATATTAATAACTATTAATTCTATGCTTATAATATGTTTTTTTTAATGCAATGTATATTTTAGTTTAGTTTATAAATACTATAAAAGAATCTTTATATTAAATGAATTGTTTATATAGTTTAGAGAAATATATTATGAGTAAAATATATTTTGGAAAAGTTATGTTTTTCTTATAGAAATGAGAAGAGGTCAAGTTTCACAAAATGTATTTTTAATTTAAAGAAATATATTATTGATAAAAATATACTTAAGTTATTAAGTTAAGAAATAAAATTTTAAAATGATTTTTAATGTTATGTGGATGTAATATCTTACTTTTGAGTTTCAATATGAAATAATGTATTTTGTTTATTTGATGAAAGGGTGGAGTTCCCAAACAATTAAAGAGGCCAACGTATCTAGGAAATGTAATGTTTTGATCATTATTAATAATAAAATACCTCGTTGGCTATTAGACGGACAAGGACAAGAGTTATAAGGGGCTATGATTCCATGAGAGAGGGGGATTAAGGGGATAATTCATTTTATCATATTTTATTTACCCATAATTTTTCTAATGGAGAGAAGTGGTTACAAGTGCTTCTTGGGGAAATTCCACATGGTTCTTAATTTTCAGGTAAATATGTAAACCCATCTTTGGGATGTTTGGGGGTTCACTAATTTTTCATTGTTCACACTCTTCATTATGTTCTCTCCATTCACTCTTTCACTCATTCATTATTCTTCATTCATTATTGTTCTTGGAATGAAACCATGGGGGAGAATTGTTGAGGAAGAAGCCATTGCTTGTTGGTTGTAGAAGTGAATGGTGTGTTCCATCCATGAATTTGTGCCTACGTGTTTGAGATGCATTGGAATGTGTTGAATTGTATTCACAACTGCGAATCCCGAGGGTCCCAGCATGGACATTCTTGACCAGATGCACTAGATCCCTCGAAGGAGGTGGATAGCGGGAGGGATTGCATGGTAGATAAGGGGGGTCCATTCTCTTGGTTTGTGTAGGTTGGAGAGAATAGAGTTGGTGTACTTTGGATTGATATGTATTGAGAAACCTGTGAGAGCTTGGATGCTAACTAGTTTGGGAAGTTGAGTGACACCCTAGAACCGTCCTTATGGATTCATAGTCCTGAATCGATGGTGATATTATTGTTGAGGCTTGGAACAACAATGTCTATGGTTGGGTGGAATGTTATTGGTCTGCATCCAATTGGTGAATGTTTTTTATTAAGATAAGTGCTCTCTGTCATGTGTTTCTCTGCTTATATATTTATTTCGGCTGTGTATTAATTATTGTCTTTGGGATTCATATGTTATAATATGCATGCTTGTTGTTTATTTCTATGCATGTAATTATATTCATGTATTTTATCTTGTATCATGAATCTTGGTTATTGCATGGGATGTTATCATGTTTCTTTCATGTTTCTTTATTAATTAACTGCTATCAGAATTTGAAATAAGTTTAGAAGTGAGTTTTGGAGTAGTGTGCCCGCCCTGGGGGTGGTTGGGTACATTACAGTGGACTATTATGGTGATTTGATTATCTCTCAAATGGTTTTTTGATTATTTTTGTAAATTCAAACTTATGTTCACCATATTGAACATGGTCAATGAAAGATAATCACTAACATGGTCAATTTAATAATATGGTCAATGAAACATAATAGTAGTTCATAATTGTTAACATGGTCAATGAAATAATGAAACATAATAACATGGTCAATGCAACATCATGGTCAATGAAATAACATGGTCAATGCAACATAATCATAACATAATCGTTAACATGGTCAATGCTAGTTCGACTATGTTGACATAGTCGAACTATGTCAACATAGTAACCATGGTCAACTAGGCACATCATGGTGAAAAACAATCAACCATAATCAATCAAAATCAAATGAACTCAAAATGTTGTAATGAAACATAGTGATTGAGGAACATAGAAATTCATCAAAAGTGAATGAGTCATAATCACATGTGGAAAAAATGGTTAACAAAATGTTATCTTGGTAAAAAAAATTCAACCATAATCAATCACATTCAAGCAAACTCAAAATGTTGTAATGAAACATAATGATTGAGGAGCATAGAAATCATCAAAAGTCAATGAGTCATAATCACATGTGGAAACAATGGTTAACAATATGTCAATTTGTGTTGCTTATCCATAAATAAATGTCACATTGCGACCTAACTATTTAGGAACGATGCAATTTGACTTAAGACAATGAAGCTATATGTCAAAATTAGCAGAACCATTAAAGAATGTAGCAATTCGACATTATTCAACCAAGATGAATGTTGCAATGTGGTATTACCATAGTAAACCATGGTTAAACAAAATCAACATTGTCAACCATAATCACCCATTACTCACCATAATCAACATGGTCAACCATAATCACCCATTACTCACCATAATCAACATGCTCAACCATAGTCAACTTAGTGCAATGTTTATGAATGGTTGACTATGGATGACCTTTAATATGGCACCATATTCCAATAGGAGGTATGCAATTCATGACCTTTAATATGGCACCCATATGACCTCAAAATGTTGTAATGCAACATAATAATTGAGGAAAATAACAATTCATGAAAATTCGATGAGTCATAATAAAATGTGCTAACCATGGTTAAAAATATGTCAACTTGTGTTTGTTATCGCTAAATGAATGTGACACTGTGATGTAACCATTTATGAATGATGCAATTTGACACAAGACAAAGAAGATATATATGTAAAAATGTAACAAAACAATCGATGAATGTGGCAATTTGACATTATTCAACCAAGATGAATGTTGCAATGCAATATAACCATAGTAAACCATAGTTAAACATAATCAACATGGTCAATCATAGTCAACCATTACTGACCATAATCAACATGTTCAACCATATCCATAGTGAAATTAGTGTAACATTTATGAATGATTAACTATGGATGACCTTTAATCTGGCACCCATATTCCAATAGGAGGGATGCAATTCATGACCTCTAATATGGAACCCATATGACCTCAACATTTTGTAATGCGACATAACCATTTAGGAACATAAAAATTCGTCAAAATTCAATGATTCATAATCACATGTGCCAACCATGGTTAACAATATGCTAGCTTATGTTGCTTATCCATAAATGAATGTCACATTGTGACGCAACTATTTAGGAACGATGCAATTCAACACAAGCCAATGGAGATATATGTCAAAATGTAACACAACCATTGATGAATGTATGATTCAATTTATTTTCGACACGAAATGAGAGCAGAGATATAATAAATAAATGCATAGAGATATCGTAGATATTCAATAATATAACAGAAATGTATCAGAGATGCAACCATAAACACAAATATACATTAATACACGATTTATATTAATGAAAGAAATGTACAGAGACTGTAAAAATACAGAGTGAAAGACTCGCTAGAATGGTGACAACTTATCTATGAGAAGAGATGTGACAACTACACGCATTCGCAAGAAAATGATTACAATGAGGCTCTGAAGGCCTTTTTACAATAAACAGGAATTCCAAAAACCCTAGACATCCAAAAAACCTAACCCTAGGAGATGAAGCACCAAAATTCATGTGGGCCCCGTTTGGGTAAGTTAGTACATCAACTTCTCAGGGTCGTAACTTTTGCATACAATCTCTGTTTTAGGCGTATGATAACCCGTTGGAAAGGTACCATCGAGGAGATTCATTTTGGGGGCTCAATAATTCCTTCAAATATCATTGAGAATATCGATCTAGAAAAACCTTCATTTAGGCCCTTAAAATGGCCCCATAAGTTAAAACTGCTAAAAATAGTAAATTGCCAAAATTGCTAGAAAACTGTTTTGAGCCAGTTGGAAAAGGTGGTTGGCCACCGATATCCACTTGGATCAATGTAGAATTTTTTTATTATTCAACCATGAACTTTATTTTGGAACCCATATTCCAATAGGGGATGCAAAAGGAAGGGGGGGTGATAGAATTCAACATTAACCCTATTATCGCACAAACAGTAGGTTGGGAAAATCCTTACCCAATCTAGAGGATGGAGATAAAGGTGGGAGATTCTACCCACTGTCACCTAAGATAAACCCTCCCCTTTCTATGGTGAAGGATAAATACGACACAAGGGGGAATCTCGGTGATCCTAGGGGGGAAATGAGATGGAAAATGAAGTTATGGAAGTGAATCCCCTATATATCAAACTACTAAGTGGAAAATGAATTGGAAACGATTCTGAGAAATGGTCAAGGGTTTCCAAGTACTTGAGTAGCTATTAAAGGTTACTGTACCTACTCGAGACAAAAGAAAACACAAGATACAAGCCCAATAACCCAATGGACAAGAAAGTGAAACTTTTTGTCCCAATTAGCAGTAGTATATATTTATATATATTAGCAATGAAATGAATAAAAGATATTCTAAATAAGTCACTATAATCCAAGAAAATATGCAAGAGATCAGCTAGCAATTGCTAGTGTGACTCAAGTATGATAGCACAAGACTTTAGCAACAATTAAAGGGTGTTAGGTACAAGGGTTGAAGAGATATTACTGCATCCTTATGGATGTAGCATACAATTTCTACAACAAAGATTTCCAACCATCTGAAATTGCAAGTAAACCACCCAAAAGAGGCACAACAACTAGTAGATAAATTTGGTAGCTTTCTAGCAAATTCTGATGGTTAGAAAATGAGTAAATTTGAAAGTTGTGAAGTGTTTTGTTGCAGCCCTAATAGTTGTAGCATAAAATTATTACAGAAGCAATAAATCCTTTGAGAAAAAAGACGCCATAGTGGCCTTATCTAGCTTTAAGCATATAGAAAAGATTCCAATTTAAACAATTTCAATATCTCATGATTCCACGTGTCCCAATGCAATGATTTTATTTCTCCAATGCAAAAGATTAGTACCTTTAACTATTGGGTTATGGAGTCTTTTAAATGAAATATCTAGTTGTTCTACTTCCTTGGGGGTGTAAGCCCTTTTACTCCCCAAGGCAAGAGAAATTAGCTAGGAAAAACCTAGGAGGGTGTAACCCTTTACTTCTCATAGTATTCATTTGTGAAAAACAATATTCCAAGACAACTATGATGGGATTAGTGGGGTTGTGTGCACTTATGCTCCCAAAAATATTAAAAAATTAACCTTGCAACTAATAAAAGAAGCAATAACAAGAGAGATTCCTGACCTAGTCCAAGAATTAATAAGATACGCACCTTTTAACCAAGAAAAATCCACCATAAAAGAAAGAAATAACCTCCAAGAAAGATAGAGGCTTACTTCTTCATGCAATAGCCAAGAAAAATCATCACATGAGATAGTATCAAGAGAGATAGATAAAATTTCCTTAATATGGCACAAATTTCAGCCAGGGAGCCTTTCTTCAAGTGAGAATGCTATGATAAAATGACAAGAGTTTCATCTCTATTTATACAAATCTCCTAAAAAGAGTTTTTCCACTTAACTTTAGGGTAAACCAAAAAATAAAGGGTCAACAACCCTTATTTTTCCCCTTTACATCATAAATTCAAATTTAACTTTTAAAAATTGCACATAAGAAACCCTAGTATGACATCATCCCTCTCTAGGGTGACGTTTTGGAACTTTTAGGTGGATGTTGAGATTGGGGATGAATCGTTGGGCCTCCAAAGACTCCTCCCTCATGCACTAGGATAATATTTTTCATGCAAAGGGTCTTCTTCCTAAAAAATTCCAAGTGTCCATCTCCACCACCAAACCCTAGCCCTAGGGTGATGCCAAGCCCTCCAAGTGTGACGTTTTGGCCTCAAGAATCCAAATGTTGGGCTAGTAGGGGATAGGTAAGGTCCTCTATGGTGTCTCCTTTTTCCTCCAAATGAAAAATTCATCTTCCTTCTTTTCCCAAGGTGTGGGTCATGGTATCCAATATATAGGCCTCAAGCCTCAAGGAAGCCTAAGCTAGGCTTGTTATTCAAAAAATGTCCACCAATTGGGTCCTTCAAAGACAATGAATACACCCTCCAAGGATGTCAAGTCCAATGCATCATGATAAGTAAATCAAATCAATAAAAGAGACACCTAAGCATGTGCATCAAAAATCACCTCATCAAACTAAACAAGTGCTCAAATACCCTATGCAATTTGCCAAGTTTAGGTATGGGAGGGTTGACAAAGCAACCTATTGGGTGAATTATACCTTAAGTCTAGGAGTGTTTCCCAAGTGGACCCCTATCTAGGTCATGTGGAGAAGATGGCATGGATGGGGAAAATACTTTTGGGCATGGGGTTCATGACATACAAGGGATCATAGTCTCTCATTTATGGGTTCCTTTGTAGAGGGTGTGTTGCACCTTGGTTTTCAATACATAATTTTTCCAATCCCATTTATTTCCATTGATTAATTAAGGTCCAAACAGTGGGTATTCGTTATGGGCTATTTAATTAGATTGTGGGGAAGTACCATGGTGTCACTTGAAGGGAGAGGTACACAGAGTGCCATGGGGGTTATTCAAGATTGTAATGCACTTATGTATATCCCAACAAGTGGGACATTTATACATATGTGTTTTCTTTTACAGGTCTTTGATTTTTGGGAAAAACATTTCATTTTTCTCAAGACCTCTTTGGGAAAGTGATGCATCCCCCCCTCCCCTTCGGGGTTCTGCGACCTCCCGGTCTCTCGATCGTTCCAAGTGTTGAGTCAGATTGACTCCGCGGGCTCCTGAATGATCCCATAAATTATACATAGGCCCCTTTCCTTTGTTTTGTGTAGGTCCTCTGATACCCACACCTTCTGTTAGCGCGTTCTAGCACTTCTCAATTTTCAAGCACTAGATCCTCTTCACTAGCCCCTTCTCTCATGTGACTCTAGGATGTGACCTTGTGCTAATGCATGATTGCGAGTGTAGGCAAGAGTGTTTTTAGACCAACCCTCTTTTCACCCCACAATCCTCCTCCAGCCTACATGTGTCCTCCAGACGAAACCACAGTTCAAATTGCAGCCCAGCTTCGATTCCTTAACCTCCTCGCAACTTCTATCCATGCAATGACACATGATCATTGATATCATGATATTGATGATATCGTCCAAATACATGCTTCAAATCTACGCCCTTTCCATCTACGGATTAGATATGTTCCTCCTAGATCAACAACTGTGATCTCTTTCTCAACTCCGACCTTCGGGCATTTGAAATCTCAAACCCATGTCCTCCTGTATGTCAATTTCCCAGAGTTAACGATCTACAAACACCTGTCACGTAAATCAACGACCCTATTCCACCCTCAAATGTTTGACCTTTTCAACCCAGATCAACGGTCCAATGGCCCTCTCCTCGATCAGCGATCAAGATCTCCTTTGGGCCTCCTGACTTCTAACATCTCAAATCTCAAAATCTCGCCTCTGCTGACTGGGTATCTCCCGCAGTGGAATATCTACTGACACATACCTCCCATATCAATGGTCGTGCTCTCGCTTCGGGACCTTGACCTCCTCAACCAGGTAAACGATCCTACGACTCCTTCCTTGATCAATGACCAATATTCCCTCTGGGTCCTTGGACCTTTTCACCTCCACTTTCTTTTGGAGTTATAGATTTGGCACCATGTATCCTTCTTCACATCGATGACTTTCAACTCTTCAGGCTTCGGCTGTTTCAACTCTTCAACCTTCGCCTCATTCTAGATCTCCCGGCCCATTGACACGTATCCATTCTAGATCCAACAGTCCAGATTCTCCTTTCATGGCATCGGGTTTTCGCAACTTGCAACTTCCAAGTCACAACTTCCTTCACATCCCCAACTTCTGAAATTTTGATATTTCGGGGCGTCCAAATCTGATGGCCCACGCTCCTCTAGATCTAACGGTCCATATCTCCTCTTCGTGTATCGGGATTTCGCATTTTGCGAAATCAGAGGATCCTTCACCTTTTTGCTCCCCATCCCCGATATCCCGAAATTATCCCTAGACAATCAACAGTCCAGATCTCTCCTCGATCGATGACTGCAATATTTTCACGAGTTTGTGCTTCGCGAATTCTCACAAGTCGATCCTTTGTCTTCTCTGATCTATGAGTCAGTGAAACGTTGATCGCTTGCCAGACGTCACTTCCGATGGACGGTTTCGATGATTTCGGGACTTCGCAACCTCGCAAATCCTTCTTTCCTATGCAACTCCAAAGGGTTAAAACTCATGCACGCTCTTCTAGATCCAACGGCTTTTGGTCCATGCGCTCAGATATGACGGTTGAGATTTGTTTCCCCTGCGCTCATTTCTCATCTGCCTGGATGTAGATCTAACGGTCTAGGTTCTTCTCCACAACCGATCAGACGGTTGCTGTCACTTTTCCTCCTGAACTTCCACCTTCTCACAACTTAGAATATTTTTTCAATGTTCGAAAGGTCTCGGCCTTTGAACTTCTTCTCGCAAACCCAACTCTTGGTATCGCTTCACTCTTCTGACAGTGTTAACTCTCCTTTGAGCTTATGGACTTGGAATAAGTCCATCTCATATGCACTTCTTGCATTATTCCTTCTGAGCTTGTTCTCCTCAGAGATTTCGATCTCCCATGCACACCTTGCGTCCTTGGGATTTCGTCAAACTCAGATTCGAAGTATTCCTTGAACAAGAGATACTTCTCGCCCTCCTAGCATTCTTCTGCTTGATGCACTCCTTGTAGATATTTTCCTCACAGAGTGTTCAACAAATATGTTTCTCCTGAACTCGACACAGATTTCTTCTGTGCACACTTGCAGTGGCTCAATGCTCAACTGGAAGATCTCTACAGAGTCCTTAGTAACTTTGGTTCTCTTTGAACCCGATAAAGAGTTCTTTCTGTGCACTCCTTGCACTACCGCTGATGAAGGTCCAACGCTATCCCTCCTGAGCTTTCCCTTGAGGTTAAACCTCTGTCAATGCACTCTTTGCAGACTGTGTTAACTCCTTGCACTCGTAAACTCAAAGATGAGAAACAATTGAAACTCATGAAATAATTCACCAGTTACTCATTCAAAACATGAAAATGCATAAAAACATCTAAAGGATACATAAAAAAATGATATTTAGGAAAAACTGGTTTTCTATTATCTCTGTGTGTCCATACAGACGATTTACAAAAACTGGACTGTAACTAAGTCCCAGTTCTTTCAAGCTCTCTCCCTCAGAACTATTCTACCTCCTAAGGCCTCTCTACCCAGACCTCTCTATCATCCTCTGCTTATCTACCTTATGAAATCTGATACAAGATCTCCTTACAAAAGAGGGTCTCTGCGAGCTCGTCCTCTCTCACCTAACCTCATCTATTACATTGAAGTTTTCATAAATTTTTACCCAGACCTGACTACAATATGGGTCTGCTACAAGCAACATTTTAAATGAAATCCAACCACTACTTGTACAAAGGCATGGCCCGACATTTACAACCTTACAGAACAAAAATATGTATAGGATTATTTCAAATTTAAAAAAATGGAAGGTTTAATGCCTCCCCCTTTCTCCATTGTGTGTCTACGTGCTGGTGCATTCACTGAGGTGGAGAAATGCTCCTGCATCATACTCCCCTGCTAGGAAAAACATGAGCTCCTGCTCATGATCTCCTCTTCTCCAGTGTTGAAATCCACCTGTATCCCAAATTCTCTTCTAGAGTTGTCCTCTTGCTTCTCTCCAACTATGTTATTGCTGCTTCTGCATCTTCTTCTTCTTCTTCTTCTCCACTGCTATGGCAGGCTCTCTTTTGTTTAGCTGTCCTCTGCTGACCACTTCTTTTGACCTCAACATAAGCTTCTTGATCTCTTCTATTACTCTGTCTATCTGCTCCAGTGGATGGTTCTTCTTATGTAGTCTTCTCTGCTGCAACTCTTCTTTATCAATGGGTGGATAATCTTGGTCCCCCTTGCTCTTTTTATCTCCCTTTCTAGCATCGATTTTCCACTCTACTGCAAATTTCAATTCCAGAGTCTCATCACCAAGTTGTTGCTCGACTTCCTCTTCTGACAGATTTGATTTTGTTAGCTCCTCTTGTGCTAGCATATCTCCAACTCCCTCCAATAGTTCCTCTGGCTGGTATGCTCCTCCATTTGTTTCCAACTTGATCTGTTGGATGTGCAAGCTTTTCACCATTACCCGTCACTCTAGGGCTTCCAGTTCCTTCATGCAGATCAGCAAATTCTATGCTGTCTTCTTCCTCTTCTGCTGCAAGTTCCAATGCTGCAGTCATTTCTTTTTCAGCTTCTTGGTTGAAAATCTTGAGCCATTCTTCTGAATGCTCATCTTCTTCTGCTTGGGTAGACATCAATGTTTGCTCCATTTCTTCCTCTTCTCCTTGGGAAGCTTCTGACATCTTCTCCTTGATCATGACAATAACCACTGGCTATTCTTCTTCTACTGTTGTATATGCAACACATCCTCCAGCCTCAATTGGGCTATCTGGTAGGAATATCCAAATTCCTTCAATAATTAGAATGCTCCTCTGATCCTCCTCCTCCATGATGGAAGTATTTAACTTCTCATCATCTTCATTCACATGGTCTGCAAATCCACATGAATCTATCAACACTCTTTGCTGGCTTGAACTCACTTCTAAGCTCCTGAGACTTTCAGACAGTCTCATTCCTTTCCCCCTGCCCACCTGGCAATTTGGGGATTCTCTACTACCCACCTAGCAGTCTATGAGATCAACCGATCCCATCTCATAGCTCACTTGGTAATCTAAACTTTCGAGACTTCTTCC
This sequence comes from Picea engelmannii, assembly GCA_009831015.1. Lineage (NCBI taxonomy): Eukaryota > Viridiplantae > Streptophyta > Pinopsida > Pinales > Pinaceae > Picea > Picea engelmannii. Next base: position 178,657 of record ML791267.1, on the reverse strand, counting down.
CTGGAAGCATATGATACCTCCACCTAGTCTCTTTCCATTTCCCACCTGGCAACTTGAAAGTCCATTTCTTCCCACTTGGCAGTTTACGAGATCTTCATTTGACCTCTTCTCCTCCTCATCCCTAATATTTCTCCAAGTCTCGAGTTCATAGATGTGAATCATTTCCTCCTCTGTGTCACTGAGGATTTCAGTATGCCTCCACCACCTTCTCATCATCCTTCATTTTCCTCTGACCAACAATCTCTTTATTGGCCACTTCGCCTTCTTCTTCATGGGCCACTCATACACTCAATGCACTTTTGCATCCTGCTGCATTTTAAATGCAAGCTCCTCCATTTTTGATTTTATCTGATTGAACTCCAGATCCATCTCTGGATTGCATTTCTTCTTACAGTCTCCTCTTCGACCATGTCTATGGCCTTCAATAGCCATTTCCACCTCTTTCCTTCCCTCCTGGAAAGTCTATGGATTACTCTTCATCCAAGAGCACCTCCATCTTCTTTTACAACTCACCCGACTGTTTAAAATTTTTCTACTATGTCCATGCAACAACCTTCTTACAAAGCATCTGCCCTCCTTTCACCTGTTGTCTACAGGAAAACTCTTGTTTATGATACCACCTGATGTTATCAGGTCATCTCCTTTCACCGTCTCGCCCTTTGCTTATTGCTTGCAAGAAAAATTTCATCTCTTGGTACTACTCGATGTAGTCAAACCATATCCTTCGCCTAAAGTCTATAGACAAAGATGTAGAGATCTGATACCACCTGATGTAGCCCTCCCTTCCCTTCGGGGTTCTACGACCTCCCGATCTCTGGATCATTCCAAGTGTCGAGTCGGATTGACTCTGCAGGCTCCTGAATGAACCCATAAATTATAAACATGCCCCTTTCCTTCGTTTGGCACAGGTCTTGTGATATCCACACCTTCTGTTTTTGCGTTCTAGTGCTTCTCAATTTTTGGGAGCTAGCTCCTCTTCACTAGCCTCTTCTCTCATGTGACTCTGGGTTGTGACCTTTTACTAATGCACAATTGCGAGCGGGGGCAAGAGTGGTTTTAGACCAACCCACTTTTCACCCTACAATCCTCCTCCAGCCTAGACGTGTCCTTCAAATGAAACCACGGTTCAAATTGCGGCCCGCCTTTGATTCCTTAACCTCCTCGCAACTTCTATCCCTGCAATGACATGGGATCATCGATCTCACGATCTTGATGATAGCGTCCAAATCAACGCTTCAAATTTGCGCCCTTTCCATCTATGGATCAACAACTGTGATCTCTTTCACAACTTCGTCCTCTAGGTATTTGAAATCTCAAACCCAGCTCCTCCCATATGTCAATTTCTTGGAGTTAACGATCTACAGACACCTGTCTTGTAAATCAACGAACCTGTTCCACCCTCGAATGTTTGACCTTTTCAACCCATATCAATGGTCCAACGACCCTCTCCTCGATCAACGGTCGAGATCTCCTCTGGGCCTCCGGACTTCTGAGATCTCAAATCTCAAACTCTTGCCTCTGTTGACTCGGTATCTCCTAGAGTGGAAGATCTGCTGACACGTACCTCCCATATCAATGTTCGCTCTCTCACTTTGGGACCTTGACCTCCTCAACCAGATCAATGGTCCTACGACTCCTTCCTTGATCAACGACCAAGATTCCCTTCAGGTACTTGGACCTTTTCGCCTCCACTTTCTTCTAGAGTTATGGATCTGGCACCGCGTATCCTTCTTCACATCGATGAATTTTGACTCTTCGGCTCTTCGGGCTTCGGTTGTTTCAACTCTTCAACCTCCACATCCTTCTATATCTCCCAGCCCATTGACATGTATCCCTTCTTGATCCAATGGTCTAGATTCTCCTTTCGCGGGATCGGGTTTTTGCGACTTGCGACTTCCATGTCACAACTTCCTTCACATCCCCAACTTCTGAAATTCTGATATTTCAGGGCGTCCACATCTGACGGCTCACACTCCTCTGGATATAACGGTCTAGATCTCCTCTTTGCGTATCAGGATTTCACGTTTCGTAAAATCATAGGATCCTTCACCTTTCTACTCTCAATCCCCGATATCCCAAAATTTGCCTTGGACAATCGACGGTCGAGATCTCTCCTCGATCGACGACTACGATATTTTTGCGAGTTTGCGCTTTGCGAATTCTCACAACTCGGTCCTTTGAATTCTATGATCTGCGAGTTAGCGAAACGTTGATTGCTTGCCACGCGTCCCTTCCGATGGACGGTTCTGATGATGTCGAGACTTCACGACCTCGCAAGGCCTTCTTTCCTATGCAACTCCAAAGGGTTAAAACTCATGCACGTTCCTATGGATCCAACAGTTGTTGGTCCACGTGCTTAGATCTAACGGCTGAGATCTGTTTCCTCTGCGCTCGTTTATTCTCTGCTTGGATGTAGATCTAACGGTCCAGGTTATTCTCCACATGCGATCAGATGGTTGTTGTCGCTCCTCCTCCTGAGCTTCCACCTTCTCACAACTTAGAATATTTTATCAATGTTCGAAAGGTCTCGGCCTTTGAACTTATTCTCGCGAACCCAAATCTTGGTCTCGCTTCTCTCTTCTAACAGTGTTATCTCTCCTTTGATCTTATGGACTTGGAACAAGTCTGTCTCATACGCACTTCTTGCGTTATTCATTCTGAGCTTGTTCTCCTTGGAGATTTTGATCTCCCACGCACACCTTGCATCCTCGGGATTTTGTCAAACTCAGATTCAAATTATTCCTTGAACAAGATATACTCCTCGCCCTCCTGGCATTCTTCTTCTAGATGCACTCCTTGTAGATATTTTCCTCACAGAGTGTTCAACAACTATGTTTCTCCTGAACTCGACATGGAGTTCTTCTTTTCACACCTGCACCAGCTCAATGCCCCCCTGGCAGAGCTCTACAAAGTCCTCAGTAACTCTGGTTCTCTCTGAACCTTATAAAGAGTTCTTCCCGTGCACTCCTTGAACTTCCGTTGATGAAGGTCCAACGATATCCCTCTTGAGCTTTCCCTTGAGGTTAAACCTATGTCAACACACTCTTTGTGGACTGTGTGCACTCCTTGTACTCAGAAACTCAAAGACGAGAAACAACTGAAACTCATGAAATACTTCACTAGTTACGCATTCAAAACATGAAAAAGCATAAAAACATATAAAGAATACATAAAAACATGATATGTAGGAAAAACTGCTTTTCTATTATCTATGCGTGTCCATACATATGATTTACAAAAAATGGACTGTAACTAAGTCCCAGTTCTTTAAATCTCTCTCCCTCAAAACTATTCTACCTACTAAGTCCTCTCTACCTAAACCTCTCTATGATCCTTTGCCTATCTGACTTATGAAATCTGATACAAGATCTCCTTACAAAAGAGGGGCTCTACAAGCTCGTCCTCTCTCACCTAACCTCATCTATTACATTGAAGTTTTCATAAATGTTTACCGAGACCTGACTACGATCAGGGCCTGCTACAAGAAACATTTTAAATGAAATCCAACCACTACCTATACAAAGGCATGACCCGACATTTACAACCTTACAGCACAAAAATCCGTATAGGATTATTTCAAATTTAAAAAAATGGGACGTTTAATTCCTCTCCCTTTCTCCATTGCGTGTCTGCGTGTTGGCGCATTCCCTGAGGTGGAGCGATTCTCCTGCATCAGAAATCATTTGGAAGGTTCATAATATGGATTTTATATTTTTTCGACTACATTCCCTCTGGGCCTTTAGCCCCTTCTTCCCATGAAATGAGGGACAATCCCTTCTTGGGTCAGTACACCCTAAAATCCCAAAAGATAAGGATGTGAGGGGATGAAGTGTGGAAAGTGGAAAGTATGGTTGGGAATGGTACAATGACCTGTCAAGGGGACCCCCCAATATAAAACCTATCCATAAGGGTGACCACTTACTAGGGCACAATTTCAACCATCAAGGTGAAACAGGTAAAAGAGCATAATTTCCAGGGAGACATTACATTACAAAAAGTAGTTTTAAATGCAATAAGCTCAAATGCCTCAAATATTGAAATGACACTCACCATAATACCTGAATTTTACCTCATGGAGAAATAACCAATGTCTTTCGGAAGCCATCTAATGTGGTGGATACCCCTATGATGAACCTGATACCTATGGTGGTGAGGTGGGCCTTTGTCTGTGCAAGTGGATGATGTCATCCATATGCCTCTTGATACTCCATGTCTACAACCTGAGGGACTCAAGACATCATCTCCTTAGTTATCCCTAGGAAATGAGGATAAGAAACCCTAAAGGAATGTCACAAGGTGACATAACCCTAAATAAATGTCATAATGTGACATAAACATTTAGGAATGATATAATTCAATATAATACAATGAAGATGTAAATTGAAATGAGACACAACAAAAACATAATGTAACAATTGAACATTGTTCAATGAACATGAATTCCATAATGTGACATTACCACAATAAACCAAGGTTAAATGAAATGACCATGGTCAACCATAGTCAAACATTACTAACCATAATTAACATGGTCAACCATATACAAGTATTAATAACCGTAATCAACATGGTAAATCATAACTAACTTAGTGTGAAATTTATGAAAAGTGAGTTATAACCACATGTGGCTACCAAAACTATTCCAATAGGGGGATGAAAAAGAAAGGGGAAACAATGCATCAACATTAACCCTAAAGGAATGTCACAAGGTGACATAACCCTAAATGAATGTCACAAAATGACATAGCTCTAAATGAACGTCACAAGGTGACATAACTCTAAATGAGCATCGCAATGTGACATATTCATTTATGAATGATGCAATTTGATATAGGACAATGAACATGTACATAGAAATGAGGCACAACCATGGAGGAACATAGAAATTCAACATTTTTTAATGAACATGAATGCCACAATGTGACATTACCATAGAAAACCATGGTTAAATGCAGTGAACATGGTCAACCATAGTAAACCATTACTAACTATAATCAACATGGTCAACCATAGAAAACCATTACTAACCATAATCAACATGGTTAACCATAGCTAACTCGGTGAAATTTTTATGAATGGTGAGTCATATCACATGTGGCAACCATGGTTAACAAAATGTTAGCTTACAAAATTGCTTAACCCTAAATGAATGTTGCACTGTGACATAACCCTAAATGAACGTTGCACTATGATATAACATTTTCAAGTGTAAATTATGTCAAATAGATACATTCTTTAATGGTTGTGTTGCATTGTGACATACATATTCATTGTATTATGTGGAATTCTCTCATTCATAAATGGTTTCATCATATTATAATGTTCATATATGGTTATTTTACCTTGTGACATTCCTTTAGCATTATGTTTCAATGTGATATTTATGAATTACATACATGCTATTGGAACATGGGTGTCATATTAAAGGTCATCCATAGTCAATTATTCTCAACCATAGTCATTCATTGTCTTCGACATAAGACAATGAAGATGTACATCAAAATGTGACAACCATTGAGGAATGTAAAAATTCAACATTATGCAACCAAGATAAAAGTCACAATGAGATAATACCATAATAAATCATGTTTAAATGAATGTCACAAAATGATATAACCCTAAATGAACGTCACAAGGTGAAATAACCATTTAATAATGATGTAATTTGATATGTGACCATGAAGATATTAATTGAAATGAGACACAACAATTGAGGAATGTAGAAATTGGACATTATTCATGAAAGATAAACGTCACAGTGCAACATTATCATAGTAGACCATGGTTAAACACAATGAACCCATATTCCAATAGGGGATGCAAAAGGAAATGAGGATGATGGAATTCAACATTAACCCTAAAGGAATTTCACAGGGTTACACAACCCTAAATAAACGTCATAATGTGACATAACCATAATGTGCAAAATTTTCTTTTTAACGAAATAGTTGTCAATTTTGAAAATTTGAAGTTTTGATTATATGAATAAAGGGTGAGAAATCCACCCCTCTATGCCCAAAGTGTATTATTTAAGTGTGTGTGGAAACATGTCATACCAGGAGATGTTAAGGTTATCATATTCTGTATGGTGAGAAAATGTCCCCATGTAGGAGCAAGATGTTACCCCCCCATGCCTAGGGGTAACTAAGAAGATGAATTCTCGAGGCCCATAGGCTGAATACATGGAGTGCTAATATCTAGATGAAAAAATGAGGTGATATTGAGTAGAAAAAACCCCTCCTATCCACCACACATCATCGTTCATCAACAACAACATTGTAGCATCCACCACACCAGCCTGGCCCATAAAGAATAGGAAGTCTTGCTTCATGAGGTAACAAGTCTGGTCTCATAGTAAGTTTCATTCTAATTATTGAAGCATTTGATCATGTTGTAGAGAGTTCTTTATTTATTATTAAAATGTTTGCTTGGAAATTATACATTTTTCCCCATTTCACCTTGGTAGTTGACATGGTTTCCTAGTAAGTGGGTCACCCTCAGGAAAAGGGTTTCTCCTGGGGGGTTTCCTTGAAGGGTCATTGTACCATTCCCATTCATGCTTTCCACTTTCCATGCTTCTTCCCCTTCATCTCCCAATAAGGGATTGTACCTCATTTCATGGGAAGAAGGGGCTAAAGGAATAGAGGTTTTGTAGATGGAAAAAGATAAAATCCATAAAACAATCGTTCCATGTGCTCTCTCTAAAGGTCCTTATAACAATGAAACACTTATCCATAAAAAATGAAGGGCCTTTGAAAAACTAAAATCACATAATTAAAAAATGTCCTGCTTGTTGAAGGAATGCATTTTGCGGTGTCTCTTACTTTCCATTGCATATGGAACTTCGTGTGTTCCTATCCTCAATGATACTCCTTACTTTAAATTGAATATAGTACTCAATGTTCAAGCCCTAATAAAATAATGGAAATAAAGGGCTTGGAAAAAGGTTTCACTGTGGACGAAGGATGCAACACACCCTCTACAAAAGAACCCATAAATGAGACAATATGATCCCTTGATATGTTAGGAACCCCATGCCCTAATGTCTTAACCCCATCCACCTCATATTCATTACATGACTTAGAGAGGGTCTTCTTGGGAAACACTCCTTGACTTGGGGAATGGTCTAGCTAATAGTGCACCATGACAACCCTCCCATACTTAAATTTGGCAAGTTGTATAAGGTATTTGAGCATGTGATTAGTTTGAAAAGGGGGGAATTTAATGCACATGTTTGTGTGGTTATTTTATTAAATATGGATTACTTGGCATGATACATATGACTTGTGGACCCTTGGAGAGCATACTTGTTTTTCTTTTCAGGGCCTTTCTCAGTGAAATATATTCATGGAGGAATGATGCCACTTTGACCTTCTTGAGGGTTGAAAACCCCTAGTATGAACGCCATATCCCACGGGCTGGGAAGAGGACCCCAGAGATATTTTTAACTTAATATGATGGGCATTTCATTTGGAGGAATTTTGAAGGCCTTAGACGAGGGAATTGTATCCCCTTTCACCTCTATGCTATCCTTTGGAGGCCTATGACATCACTTCTTAACCTATGAGATCACCCTGGAGTCCAGGGTTTTGGTGGGATTGATAGTTCCAAAAGTAATATGATGTGATTGGATGGAGGGAGATCCATGACTTGACACTCTATCACATGATGACATTACACAGGGTCTTCAGAGGTCCAATGACTTGCATCTAAAGGCTCAATATCTCACTTTTTGGGCCTAGCGTCTCACTTGAGGGCATGATGTCACCCTCCTAAGGGAATTATTTTATGTAAACTTTTTTTTTGTAAATTATAAAGGGAAATAAAGGGGGTCGGACCTCTTTTAATTTGTTGTTGACATTTGTATGTGGACATATTATGTTAGATTACCTCATATAAATAAAGGCAAACTCATCTTCATTTCATAGGAAATCATCACTTGAGAATTACGTAAACTCTTGGCTGAAATTTTCTCCCTGCTTGGGAAATTGTATCTCTCTTTTCTTTGGTGCAAAATGGATGCTTTTACTTGTCTATTGGTGCAATAAGGCTATCGACTTATCTTGGATGTTTCTTCTTGGAAATTGTGGTGGAATATCTTGATAAGTAATGGTTTTATCATGCTATATCTTGGATTAGGTAAGGAATTTATGCAATTGTATGTATTTCTTCTTAATTTCAAGGTTATTTTTTCAAACCTTTGGAGGAGTATAAAGGAATACACCCTCCATTGAGGATCTCTCTTTTATTTTCATTGAAAAGGTTATTTAGAAGGTTGCTACAAGGATTAAAAAGGGTTACACCCTTGTAGATTTACCTTCCTAAGGTTTGTTTACCCTAGGAAGTGAAAAGGCTTACACCCCTAGAGGAGTAATAAACCCTAGATTAGAAACAAGAGAATCCATAACCCAATAGATAAGTCACTATTCATTTTTCATTGGTGATTGAATATTGTGCATTGGTAAACATGATTTCAAGGAGATTGAATTGTTCAAGTTTGGAATTTAATTCTACATGCTTAAAGCTACATTGTGCCCTGAGGGAGTCTTTATTAGACAAGTGATCTATATGTTGTAACAAGCATTTATCTACAGACATTAGGGCTGCAACAAACTTTCTCTCTTTCACTCTCTTACTCACTTTTCTACCATTGAAATTTACTTGCAAACTATCATAATTGATCTACTACTTAAAGGCTATTATTTGGGTAGATTGATTATTGATTTTAGTGGCTATAAATTTATGTTGTAGCAAACGTTTGCTACATCCATAAGGATGTTATAAAAATTTGTTGATAACACTTATTAACAACACTCTTTTGCTATCAAAGTCTTGGTTTAATTATTGGAAGAATATCTACTAATTGTTAGATTTGTCTTCTAACATCATACACTTGAATTTGATGGTTTAGTTTGCAGTTGTCATATCTTTTTTACTTCTTATATATATTTATATACTACTGCAATTTATGGAAAGCAAGCATAACTTTTTGATTCCACACTGATTTTGAGGATTTAATCATCATATATTGTCTTGTTCTAGGTAGGTCTAACATTGTTTTATCGGTACACAACCTTGGAAACCATTTACTAGATCATAGAAATTCCTTTCAATCCTATTTTCCATCTCTGACCTTGACCTATAGGGGTGTTCTGTAATATATTTCTTATCTCATCGCATCCCCCCTAGGGTCACCCGAGATTCCCCCCTTCTGGTGATTCCATCACCAATAAAATGGGGGGAGTGTTTATCTAAGGTGATAATGGGTAGATACTCTCGTAGTTTTCACACATTTGTGGAATGGGTTGGGATTTTCCCAGACTACAGATTGTGCGATAACAGGTTCAAATCTTGACATTGTTTTCGTTGTCATTGTTGTTGCCACTACCTCTTCCTCAGCCTTCTTTTGGACTTCTCAAACTCATTATTCATTGGTTATTCTTCCTAGAGGATTGTCCATTCTCTTGAATATCAAAAATTGATTGTCTACATCAAACATCACAAATTCATTATCTTAAATGATAATAATAGCACCCATAACTTCATTCATCGTTGTGTATCCCAAGAATTACATTGCTATATCCCTATTATGAACAACTTCTAGTTTGTGATTGCTAATGGTGGTTTTATGAAATGAGGTGGTCATTGTGAAAATGTGAATATTCAAATGGATGATTATTCTATGATAACCCACAACTTCTATTCGAATGGTGGTTATGACATTGTTTTGGGTGTTCAATGGTTAAGGACACTAGGTCCCATCACCATGGATTTCCGTGAGTTATACATGAGTTTCCATTAGGAGGGGCATCACTACACTTTCAAATCAATCACAACTAATTCTCCATATATCATCAAGGATAAGTTCCTCATTCCTATCATTTCTAACATTGTGAATGAGCTTAAAGGTCCTCAATTCTTCACCAAAATCAATCTTCATTCAAGATATTACCAAATTCGCTCGAAGGAGATATATATTCCCCCCAAAACATTCACATTAATGAAGGCCATTATGAGTTCTTGGTGATGCCCTTTGGCCTTTACCATGCACCTTCCACCTTCTAGAGTCTCATGAAAAACATATTTCAACCCTTTGATGACATATTGATCTACAATAAAAATTGGCAAACCTATGTCACCCATGTGGATTAGGTTTTACAAGTGATTGTTAATCATCAACTCTTTCTCAAGAGGTTCAAATGTGCCTTTGGTGTCTTTGAAGTGGAATATTTGGGCCATATCATTAGTCATGATGGTGTACATGCGGATGAGAATAAAATTGAAGCAAAGAAAGATTGGCCACATCCTAAAAACATTAAGGTTTAAGAGGTTTTCTTGGTCTCATTGGTTACTACAGAAAGTTCGTCAGGAACTATGGTAAGATCGCAGATCTCGTCATATCCTTTCTTGAAAAATATGATTTAAATTGGAATGAAGTCACAGACCAGGCCTTTGAGGATTTTAAAAATTCTATATGTACAACCCTAGTACTCAATTTTCCAAACTTCACTAAGACCTTTGTATTGGAATGAAATGCCTCTGATAAAGGCATCAAAGTAGTACTCATGCAAGAGTGAAGACCATTGGCCTTTACTAGAAAAAAACTCTTTGAGAGACACTTGGTAAAATCCACTTATGAAAAATAAATGATGGATATATTTGCATGTTGTGGATATGTGGCATCCATACCTACCCGAGAAACATTTCTAGATTAAAATAGATCATCACAACCCAAAATAATTTCTCAATAAAATTATTTCATCCCCTGAGCAATAGAAATGTGTCACCAAAATGTTGGTATACGATTAAGAGATATTTATAATAAAGGCAAGGAGAATGTGGTAGAATATTCTCTCTCTCAATAATATGAGATGAAGGATCCATCTTTTCACTCTCCTTCGTAGCAACAGATTGGTTGGATGACATCCACAAAGAATGGTTTATAAATCCAAAGGTCACCTGCTTGATACGACAAATTAAAATGGAACCCCATGAATATTGGAGCTACACTTGGAAAAATGAAGAGATTCACTATAAAGGGAATTTGTATTTGAGTATTCCACCTTTTAATCAACAATGTTATTTTAACTCCATGCCTCTCTAACAATAGATCATTATACCTTTATTAAAACATTTTAAAGGATCGAACATTTATTTTTTGGGGAAGGCATGAAGAAGGACGTTCTCACTTTTGTGGCATAATGTGACCTTTTCCAATGACATAAGGGAGAAATAGTGAAACCTTTAGGTGAACTAAAACATGTACCCATTATGATAGCTATATGGATTTTCTTTTTAATGGACTTCATTGTGGGGCTACCCAAATATGGAAATGAATCTGTCATCATGATTGTGGTTGATTTCCTTTCCAAACATGCTCACTTTTGTGCTCTACAACATCCCTTTAAATCCTCCAAGGTCACTCAAGTCTTCATGGATAATATATTTAAACTCCATTGGATTCTACAATCTATTGTGATGGATCATGACCCCACTTTCATTGGCAATTTTTAGCAAGATTTGTTTTGGCTCCTGGGAACTCAATTGAATCTTAGAATTGCCTATGAGTCTTAGACCAATGGTCAAAATAAATCTATAAACAAGTGTTTGGAAGCATGTTTGAGGTGCTTTAATTTGAAATGTTAATCCCAATGGGTCCAGTGGTCACTCTTAGAAGAATGGTGGTACAATAAAACTTATCATGGTGCCACTCAAATGAATCCCTTTGAGGTTGTCTATGGCCAAAATCCCCATAAATACTATCCTAGTTACCCAGAGTCTCTAGGGTGTGGGAGGTCGACAAAACCCTCACAAATCGATCCAACATTCTATGCACTCTCAAGGATAATCTATTAATGGTTCAGAAGTGGATGAATCAATAGGATAATAAACATTGTTTCAAATGACATTCTGAAGAAGGAGATTATGTGTTCCTCCATTTGTATACTTATAAGTAGACCTTTCTCAAAGAAAACCACCACCAAAGTCTTGTTCCAAAGTTTTATGTCCCCTTTAACGTCTTCAAATGTATTGGGACAGTGGCCAAATTGGAACTTCTGGGTCACACTAATATTCATACAATGTCTCCTTCTTAAAGAAAGTATTTAGATCTAATTTTTATATTCAAACTATCCTTCAAGTACTTAATGAATAAGGCTCCATTTGGTCGTAGCTTGAGGCCATTCTCAACAAAGGATATCATCATCTTTGGCAATGCACTATACACGATGTCTTGATATAGTGGAAGGACATACCATCCAAGGATGCCCCCTTGAAGAGGCAAGTGAACATTTCTCTCATCAATAAAGTTATAACTTTTTGTAGTATTTTTGTTCTTCATTTGTCTATTGTGGTTGCATTCTATAATTTCTATAATAAATCTAGGTAAAATCTATTATTTCTTCTCTCCATATTCCAATTTACTCATGAATAACACCACGTAAATGAGATAACGTGTAGATGAACTTGGGAGGAATAAATAAAGGGAAATGATTCCAACATGAGTTTATCAGGAAAATAATCAAAGGTTATTTCATAAGAAGATATAGAGGAATGCATTAAGCATATTTCCAATAGAGATGCACTTGATCCTCATGGTTTAATAATTAAAATGGCCAAATGGATAGGTCCACCTTTGTATGCACTTCTCAAGGATATGTTCAATCAAACCATATGTCACATGTTTATTTTAAACTAGAAGGTTATCAAAGTGATACCTAATCACAAAGGTACTAATATAAATAATGTAAAAAATTATATTTCACCATCATGCTTAGTAGCCTCTTTTCCAAGCTATTTGGCACCATTATAGAAAGAAAAATATGTTAATTGGTATAATAAAACAATGCCAATGCTCCTTCTAAAGTTGGTTTTTGACCTAAGCATTCAACCATTGAACACCTAATAACCATTGGTGAGAAAGTGCAAGGGAAAGGTAATACTCATTATCTATGCTTTCTCGATTATTCTAAAGTCCTTGATATAATAACTTGAATGCAAATTTGCCAAAGAATGAATAAAGTGGAAATTCTACTTGAGTGGAGAGAATCTATTTTATAATTATATGCAAATGTTATCATATAATCAATGGTACTCATAAATGATAAAAATGTAAATAAGAAAGTCAAAATCAATAGTACTATTGAAGTGAAACAAGGATGTTTCCCCTCTCCAAAATTATCTCTCTTATTTATGAATTAGTTAGAGGTGAAACAAGGATGTCTCCTCTATCCAACATTATTTTTCTTATTTATGGATTAGTTAGAGGTGAAACAAGGATGTCTCTTCTCTCCAACATTATCTATCTTATTTATGGATTAGTTAGAAGTTATCAAGAAGGATTGTGTGGAAGTAATACACATAACAAGTTACACTTTTTTATTATTGATCTATGGAGAGGATGTTGTGTTAGATGAAAAGCACAATGATTGTGTACAAACATATCTTAATTCCCTAAACAATTTTTTCATTTTTACTTTGAAATGAAATTTAATATTAAAAAAAATTAATGCTAATCATAAGAGGCATGAAGGCCTCTATTCTATGCATAATAAAAGAAGACAAATTCAACAATGGAGTTGGAAATTAAAGAATTTATTCTACAAATAGTAACTTTTGTATAATTGTCTTACCTGGGTTTAGGCCCCTCCCAAAAAGCCTGTAAGAAAGTTTAAAGTTCAAAAATGATTCTTATTAGAAGAACTCTGGGTTAAAATAAAAACCACTTACTTTATGATTTTAGTAAAAACAAGTGTGTTATTATTAGGAGAAACATTACATTAATTTATGAAATATATTATCAACTAAATCATATGGATAAGCCCCCTGATGGGGTGTTAGTGGAGACCACATGGTGATTGGAGGAGGATGGCTCACGTCAGCGGGGCACAAAGCCATGTGATGGGCTTGTGCCACCACCCACCACCCTCCTGCGACTTTAATAGATTTCATGTCGATGGAAAGGGCATTAATGCCTTCATCCCATCCAACGCATTTTCTCATGGCGCTGCTTTTGGTTTCAGTTCATTGTTTATGTTGGTGGCTTGAGGAGCTCTCCCCTCAGTGCCCATGGCCGACTCAGGATAGTGCTCTTGGCCCCCCGGAGACTCCCCCTCACCCCTGGGCCTTCGACCGCTGCTACGGACTTCCCATGCCTGACCACAAGCCGCGTCTGAGAGGGAGGCCACGACGAGGATCTCCCTGGAGACCTCGTCGGCCTTCGGCTCCTCCCTCTTCTCAACCTCCCACTTGCTCCTCACTTCGATTTCAAGCAGAGCCGATGGATCATGTCCACAACCTAGCACTCATCCCTCGGCCGCTTTGCTTGTCCTCGCGCATCTTTCAAACACCACCGATGGCTGCACCACCCCACACACCTTTCTCGGCTCTTCCAAGAACCTTAGAAGACAAGAACCCTCCTTCTTCGTGTAAGAAAGGTCATAAGGAGCACCCCTATGCTGATACTGTCCACGGCGAGCAGTTAAAGGACAAGCTGTCCATCCTCTATGGCTTAGTCTTCGAACTTCGCCAGGGGGTGGAGGATTTGCAGTTTCGACTACAGCTTAACAATGAGAAGGTAGAGCTCTTCCTCCATCTCCTCTCCTCCATGCATGAGGCTGTCCTTTTAGACCCAGGAGGAGCGACCTCCAAGCCAGGACCAAGTGATGATACAGTTGACGTCGAAGAGGGTAAGCGGAGCGCGACTTTGAGGCAGGAACCCGGCGCAACCACCCAAGGCGAGGATGTTACGATGCAGTGTGCAGAAGAGCTCGGGATGAAACAAAATGGTGGTGAGACTTTGGCCAAGCATCAGATGCAGGACACCGCGAGGAACAACCAGAAAATTGAAACCAGTGCGGAGGTCGAGGTGCAATGGGGGGACAAAAGGACGATTGTCGAAGAGGAACCCTGGCCCGGGGATCTCCAAGGCACCTGGCCAGGTTACATGTCAAGCGTCTAGGCTTTAGAGGTCGTGTCAGCTGTTTTCAGTTTCTGTTGATGTTTATGTAGTCTTGGACTTTACTTTTAGTAGGCATTATGGAACTTTTGTTGACTAAGCTGTTGATTGGGCTAGTTTCCCCTCTGTTGGGGCAGTCCAATAAGCATAGCAGGACTATCACTGTACTTGGGATTTCCTTTTTGCCTCTGGAAGGTTTCTAATATATTTTATTTCTTACTTAAAAAAAAAAAAAATCATATGGATAAGCAAAGGTTGAACTCAAGATAAGAGTAAGGTTGCAACTCAAAATAAGAGTAGGTATTGTGACATGATGAAATGGATTTATGAATGGAAAATTGAAGGAGAAAGTTTGCTTAATAAAATTTTAGTCATTTGGAACTTTGTAAAAAAAAAATGTAATAAAGAAGTTGTGGATGAACCAACCATAAGATGAAATTTTATCAATGTGAAATAAACCAAATAATTATTATATAACATAACAATCACATAAGAAAATATAATATGTCAATTTAGCCTCTTATCTCCGGAAAATGAACAAATACAACGAAGATGAACATCTATGCTTACTTTGCAAATAAGGAGTAAGGAGAAATTAAGGATGTCTAAGTTCATCTGTTAATACATTTTCATATGTATGAGCAAGTATGTATTACAAATGGGTACATAAATTCGGATTGTAATCGATTGAGAATTCAATCACTAACGTCCTCTTCAATGAGCATCTTCAGGACACATTACATCCATACAATCAACGAAGCTGTTACGGAGACTTGCGATATATCAATTACTAAGAAGAATTCCTGAATTTCTGAACTTCTGAGAGCCTTGACTGCCCTGAATTTGCAATGTGGAGTATGAGGGGTATTGTATCTTAGCTTACAGGTTGAATAATTGGCTCATGTGGTTGCTGCAGTTTAATCAGACCAAAATATGCACCGCCTTCGCCTTTTCTTATCAGAGAAGTGTGATTTCCTTGTTCAACAACCTTTCCATTCTCAATCACTGCTATACAGTCAGCATTCTGAATTGTGGTCAAACGATGAGCTACAACGACGCTCGTTCTTCCCACCATGACTCCATCTAGTGCTTCTTGAACTACCTTCTCCGAATTACTATCCAATGCATTCGTTGCCTCGTCCAGCAGCAAGATGCTTGGATTCTTTATAATTGCTCTTGCTATCGCTATTCTTTGCTTCTGCCCTCCAGACAACTGCGTTCCCTTGTTCCCCGTGTAGGTTTCATATCCATCCTTCATGCCCCTGAAATATTAACAATGCATGGAATTCGATAGTGAGTATATTGGGGGTTTTATTTTGCAATTGTTGAAAAACGAATTTTACAGTGGTTAGGGGATTTTATTCAGTCTACTTACGAAATGAATTCATGAGCATTGGCAGCTTTTGCAGCCTCTATTATCTCAGTTTCTGTTGCGTTCTCTTTACCATACTCAATGTTCTCTTTGATGCTGCCTGCAAATAGAGTTGGCTCCTGTCCTACAAGAGCTATGTGTTGTCTTAGAAAATTCAAATTAAAGCTCCTGATGTCTTGCCCATCAATAAGTAGAACCCCTTTCAGCGGATCGTAGAATCTCTCGATCAATCCAATTATGGTGGACTTACCGCACCCGCTCCTTCCAACTAGTGCTACGCTGCTCTCCGCATTGATTTTGAGACAGAAATTTCTCAAGATCATGGCTTTTGGACGAGCTGGATAAACAAAATCTACATTCTTCAACTCTACAGTGCCTTGGACTATATCAGGCTTAGTTCCTTCATTGTCATCTGGGTTTATATGGGTATTTCTGTCCAAAATTTCAAATACAGATGTAACGGCATCAGATCCCTTGGCCAGGTCAGAAGTCACACTTCCAGCATCTGCTATCATTCGACCCATACTGGAAAAAATAAAGTGGTTCATTAAAAAAGCATGGAAACTGATATATCCGTGCCAAATAAGCTTCGCTCCATACCAAAACTCAAGAGGCCAATAACATATTTCGAAAAACTTAGAAGTTCCCAGGGCCAATCCTGCGTACCATGACTGTTTATTGATCTCCCTGCGTGGGCCTTCCTGTGTGGAGTCAAATAACTGAATAATTCTCTCCTGAGAGCAAAAGGCTGCTATGGTTCTATGATGCGTAACACATTCTAAGGCCACTTGGCTGCCTTGATTCTCAGCCTTAATTGACTTACGCGAAACCCTTTTGAGGAGAACGTTTCTAGTGTAGAAACAAACCACCATGAGAGGCTGCACAACGATCAATACAATAGCAAATTGCCACGCTATGACTAATCCCAGAGACGCAGCGATAATTACTACAGAGAGACACTCCACTAGAAGGGAAATGCGATCCCCAACCAAGGATCTTACCTGCACTGAAGATTCATAATTCATAATGTTAAACCATAGATCCATACTCAATTTTAAACAAAAGCATCAACCATTTATCCTTCTCCTTCCAAGATTTATGAAAAACAAACAAATCTCTATCTATATAAAAATACTGTGATAGTATACTTGCCACATTAGCTTCCTTGGCCAGCATTGAGCAAACAGCTCCACTGGAATTTTGGTCGAGATCGAACCAGCCAACTTCGAATGTAAGAATTTTTGAAAACATTCTTTGACGGACCCTACTCGTTAGAAACTCGCCCGTCACAGCCAAATTATAATGTTGAACCAAATTCATCAGGAAAGCCAGCACTGCCAAGGTTGTAAAAACAATGCAAGAGATCCTGACACTAGATCTAATCTCGTCCGGGTTTTTGAAGAACAGCGCAGAAGTCATACGTGCCATAGTGAAGGAAAACGCTACCTGAATTGCCGCATATCCAAGGGCGCCTACGCAGCCCAAGAGAGCGTGCTTCCATTCTGGAGCATTCAAAGCAAGCAACCTGCGGAAGGAAGGAGATCTCCCAGATTCGGTCTCTGCATTAACTTCTTGTTCTTCTCGATCCAAGCCCGATATGCAACCGTCAGAGCGATTTGAAGCACATAGTTTCCCATCTAAGCTTTGGCTATGGCTACTTATTCCTGATGCAGGCATTAAAGCAAGTGATGCAGTGTTAAGAACAATATTGGTATCCTGTGCTGGGGTTTTCTCCTGTATTTGAACTAAAGCTGCATAAGCTCCATTTCGCTTCAGAATTAGTTCTTGGTGTCCACCGAATTCAATGACTTGACCATTTTTCATCACTGCAATTTTATCAGCGCCTTGAATAGTGGAGAGACGATGGGCTACAATCAACGTTGTGCGTCCTATAGAAGCTTTACCAAGGGCATCCTGAACGATCTTCTCTGATTCTGCGTCTAGAGCACTTGTGGCCTCGTCTAAAAGTAGTATGGAAGGATTTTTTAGCAACGCTCTAGCTATGGCTATTCTCTGCTTTTGGCCTCCGGACATCTGAAGCCCGCCTTCTCCTACCTGTATTTTGGTTGCACCATTTTTAAAGTGTGATTTCTTTCAAAAATAAAAATAAAAAAACGATAAATTACAAATTGATACATCTTTGAAATAAAGGGATATGAGAATTATAAATATCTACATTTTAAATTTTTTTATCATATCATTCTCGTACAATTATCGATGTACAACAGTATACAGTGTACATCGAACAATATGTATAGTCATATCGAACAGTATACATCACTTGTTTGTGCATAAACTTAACCTGTGTGTCATAGCCTTTTGGGAGTTGGGTGATGAAGTTGTGCGCATTGGACTCTTTTGCAACACTAATAATTTCATCCATTGTCGCATCGTCCTTTCCAAACAACATATTCTCGCAAACGGATGCAGCGAACAGAGCAGGTTCTTGATTAACTAGCCCGATTTGGCTACGGAGCCATTTGAGTTGCAGGCTCTTAATATTCTCTCCATCCAGAAGAATATCTCCTTCCGTTGGATCGTAGAACCGTTCTAATAATGCAATGGCCGTTGATTTTCCAGATCCACTGGCGCCTACTAAAGCCACTGTTTTGCGTGCCGGAATAGTGAGGCAAAATTTGTTAAATATCATGCTTTCTGGTCTGGATGGATAAGCAAATTCAACGTTTAGAAATTGGACCTCCCCTGAGACCGTTTCCAATATTTTCCCTGTCACATCCTCTGAATCGATCTCCGGTACTCTCTCAATCATCTCAAATATGCGAAAAGCAGCAATCCCTGCCTCAGATAAGTACTTGAGATTTGAAAGCGCGCTCGCCAGAGACCTGAGAGCAAACGGACAAATGAGGCACAAATCATATCATAACAAAGAAGCATGAAAGAATAGATGTAATAAGTCTTACAGTCCACCGAGGATAATGCAGTAGCCTGCACTAACAATCCTTCCTCCGCTCGCTGCGTGATCTATTACCAATCGGCTTCCATACCATGACACGAATGCCCACAACACAAAAATTACTGATCTGTTGCCACCTATGGAAAGCCCCTTTGCCAGGCCTTGTTTAAGCCCAAGTTTTACTGTTCCAACAAGTGATGAAGAAAATTTGGCTATAGCCTTTTCTTCTCCAACGAAAGAATAAACAGTTCTGATAGAAGAAATTGCCTGTTCTGCAATTATACTACACTCGTTATATTCTGCGTGCATCTTTCTCGCTATCCTTATCAGCGTTCGACCGTAAACCATCCCTGCTGCGATCAATAAACTGGCTAGTGGCAATGTCACCAACGCCATCCTCCATGACAAATAGAAACTGGCCGCATAGGTAACAATGAAATTGGACAAATTCATTATGAAATTGGGAACCTGAAAACTCCCATACACGAGATATGATTAGAATGCAGCCATTATAAATATGGATTAAATTGTTAATAGTAATGTCATTAAACCTGGACTTTTGTAACTTCCCTTTTGGAACTGTTTGAAGGATGATGTGTAACTGCTGTCTTAAAGATGCATAAAGTATATTTTGTGGAATTTGGAGAGTTACAAAACTGCAAAAGTTAGTGCAGTGTATTAAAGTGGAGGGAAGACTGGATGTTAGCCATAATTCACTATCGTTGTAGACACTGTTAGCCATAATTCATTACAAACCATCACTGGATGGTCCGTCAGCTATACATTGATGGTTTGTAATTATGGCTAACAGTGTTGCCCCTGAACTATTGTTTTGAGACGAGTGAATGTGGGAAACAAACCTTTTCACCAAGGGTGTCCTGTATGACAAGGGTATCGTTGTAAACACTATTAACCACCTCAGCAATATGTGTGCCTCTCGTATCGAAAAATCGAGCGTCCTGCCGGAGAACAGCTCTCAAATACTTTCTTCGCAGTGCAGATGCCTGTCTTTCTCCGGTCCTTGTCCAGCAGAAAGCCTCTGAAAAACATGTCCAATGTTCAATTAATTTTCAATTAGTATCATTAAAGACTAAAGAGTATAGAGAGTTATAGAAATAGCACCTAAAAACGCTGCAATCCATACTCCAGCTGCGAGATACAGATAAGGTACTATTTGCTGCATATTGACCACAATTGTATATTAATTAACCAGTAACAAATAAAAGCTCATGAAAAATCATCGAATATTTCACCTTGTTCATTCTATGCACGAAATCGCCGTTCTTCAGAGCTGGAGGATCAGATCCAAGAGTATTCATTAATCCGCTCATCATAACGGAAACACCAGCGGTTGATAGAGATCCATCAACAATTGAACCCAAGGTGCCCAACACCATCATCGACACATCTACAAAATCCGCATAATTGAAAATCTTCCATATCGATATGCTCTGGGCTTTTGGATTCTTTGAACTTCGATTCTGGTGTGTATTAACAGTGTCAGCCATCAGCCCAACTCTCCCAGGTTGATAAACTCTCTTGGCAGATTGATTAATACCGATTCACTAAATATTACTGATCCAAAGCTGCAGGCCTCAAATGTTTATAATTAAATACATGGGATGTGATTCTCCTGATTCTCGGAATTAGTGAGAGGGATTACAAACTCCATTCTATGCTTAATAAATTCAGGTACAGATGATCGATGCTTTTACTTACGAATTTTATTTTTCAGCGTGATCCCCCACCCTCCTTTCTCTCGACATTGATTAATTAAAGTTCCCATCTTTATACATAAAATATCTTCGAAAAAGTGCGGTACAGCTGATTACACTGCCTTCCATTGAATTCCCAAGGAATCATCTTTAATAATAATATGCCATTTCTAAGAAATGATTCTAAGCCACTCCTTTCGGCCACTGGAAGTGAAAACGCTGTGAAACGAATTATTAGAGGGAAGTTCAATTTCAATTATCTATAATATTGAATTGATGTCCATAAAGAGATTTAGTGGATGTACACAGATTCCATATGAAAGTATATATAGATATTTTTGTTGAGTTAAATAGATGTAGCTGGCTCTTTTCATTGATTTTCAACTAGGAATGATGAATTTTGGTTTTTTAAATTTAAAAATATATATATATATTTAATTTATTTAATATTATAAATAAAAAAAATTAAATATTTTTTATTTTATTTTATTTCAATAATATTAATAATAATTTTAATTTATTTTAATATTTTGTTTATAGATTATCTGTATAAATTTTGTTTTTTTCAATATTAAAAAGTTTCATAATTATTTAATTTGATTTAAAATTGATATTGAAAAAAAACTGTTTTTTTTTCTAAATAAACTTTGACATATCATTATTTTTTTTTCAGTAAGAAAAAATGCTTATTAGAAAATATAAATATTTGTTTACAAAACCTATCATCTAGAACAAAACTTTAAGTTCTTTTTTTACAAGACTAAAGGGATGGAAGTTCTCATCATATTACATTATACTTTATATTTGTTCTAAGTTATGATATAAATATATTGTTATAAGCTCTATATATGTGTTGAGTTTTAAGTTGTTGAAAACTCCCACTCACTTGAATTTTTGTCATTCAAGGCTGCAGAGAGAGAGACCACTTGTAGATTGTTTTTATTAGCAAACCAATCAATAATAATCTTTGAGTCACCTACCAATTGTAACCTTGTTACCTTTTTATAGCATGCCAAAACTAAGATACACCACAAGGCTAGAAGTTCACCCCTAGTATTAGTTCCTCTACCACAATTAATCTTGAATCTGAAAATGCTCAAAACTAAACATTTTAACAATAGTGAAGTACCTTAACAATACACTCCACTGATTTAACATGAGTGCATTAGCAAAGTACTTAAAAAGATTTTGGAGAAAATTGAAAGAAAAAATATAAACGAAAAAAAATAAAAAAAAACTTAAAACCTTTAAACTATATATAACCAAAAAATAAGTACCAACCGCTAATAATGCACATGGTCCAATTTCCAACTGGTGTAATTAAGTGTTGTAATTTCAATATCAAAACAAATCAACAATCTTTTAATAGTTTTAATGTGTTTTTTTTTTAATTTCTAAATCTATTGGTTAATATATTGATTTAACATTAAATATTAGTATATACATAAAGTTACTACATTGATGTTGGAATCGGAATATTTCTAATAATATAACCACCTTGAATTTTCTTACAATATTTTTCAATAATTGGTTGGAATGAATAACTTTAATAATGTAGTGATCTTTCTTTTTCTTCTTTATTGAAATAGTTTATATATTTTTTAACAGTTTTAATAATGTAGTGATATTTTTTCAATCTATAAGAAGTAAAGCAAAATTTGAAATTTTGAGAATAATAACTAAATTTTAAATATCATTTAAAAATACATATGATTATCATATATTTAACTTATCTTTATTATTTTTCTTATTTAGTTAATTTTAATATATGTAAAAACTTTGGTTGAAATTATTACATCCTTTCTTCTTAATTGTTTAATTTTGATAGCATATGTTGGATTGTGAAGTTGATTATGACCTTTTTTTTATCTTTTGTTGGATTTAAATGATATATGTTGTATTGTTTACAAAGTTATTTTTGATATATATATATATTTATTTTTGATATATATATATATATATATATATATATATATATATATATATATATATATATATATATATATATATATATTTGAATTTGAATTTGAATTTGAATTTGAATTTGATGATCAAATTATTTGTCATGAAACATTTGATAGTAGAATACAATAATAAAAATATAAATTTTTTTGTTGTGATAAATCTTTTAAATATATAATAGATTAGAATTTACAATTATTTCATAGGTTAGAGTGGATATTTAGTCTATCATTAATAAATTGGAAGAAAAAAAAATCAATATAATTTTTAACTAAAATATAATTTGTTTCTACATACAATAATTGTAATAAAAATCACAAATTTAAATTTAACTAAAATACCAAAATTACTAATTAAAAAAACTTTCCAAACTTTAACTATTATAATTTTGAGAGTAAAAATAAAATATACTGAATATAATTTTTAAACTTTCTAAATTTTAACTATTATAATTTTGAGAGTAAGAACAAAGTATATTGAACCCCGGATGGGGTGACATGCGTCGAGGGCGAGGGACGTGACGATGAGGTGAGGGAGGCCATTTATATCGGCCCTCACCACACATCCATGATTTATGAGGCGCATTTTCTCCGTCCACCTCCGTTCTCCGATGAGGCCTTGCACGAGCGATCACAGTCCGGTCAGCCAGAGCATTAAGCTCATGGCTTTAATGGCTATAACCGCGTTTTATTCCTCCACCTGCCTTACCGGGAGCTCTAATGTGCCCTTGAAGCTTCCCGAACAGCGGGGCTGCAACAGAGTTCTCAACGAATTAGCACTGAACTTCGCTCTAGCCATGTCGAGGGTGAGAGGGAGGCCCCGTAGGGGAGCCGGCTGGTATGCAGCCGATTCCAGAAGAAAGAGGCACCGGAATTTTAAACGCGCGATGACCCTAGCCAAGTAGAGGCGACGTCGGACGATTACAGCCGCAAGCTCACCACCCGGAACAGTTGTGGAAGAAGATCTGAGCATTGAGCTCCCACCGGATTTCTCAGAAAGTAAGATGTTCACAGTCCCCGACAATTGGGACCCCCCAACTTGTTTTGTCGACTCAGAGGCACCGCCCCGCGCTAAAAACTCCTCAGACCCTTGCACAACACCCTGTATAATCGAGGAGGAGCCACAGGTAGATACAGGAGGAGGAGGAGCCATAGGACGATTGGAAAAGGAAGACAAGTCACAGATGCCACCCTCGCCACCTCTCTTGCACCCGGAGCATTTGCAACTCATTTTCGAAGTACGAAGCCTGGTCGACGATCAGATTTTCCGAGCAGTCTGCGTTAGCCAACGCCTGGATATGTTCTATGCAGCCTACTCCAATGCCACTCCTAAGCGCCAATGCCCAACTTGTGCACAACAGTTTGCCTTTCCAGCCAGCGAGGAAGAAGCGAAGGATGCTAACGGGAACGTCGGTTAATAGGTCTTTCTGTTTGCATGTTTTTCTATTTGTCCTCTGTAGTCGTTTACCAGTACTGTAGCTTTCTAGTTGATAGCTTGGATAGCATTAGAATCTACCTCACTAGAATACTGTTAATTATGAATACACTCCCTGGTTTCCTACGAAAAGGGTGGTGCAACACTCTCCTTGTTTTTTGCATGCTACTGTGGGAAAGTCAGCTGTCCTGGTTCCCTACATAGGTAGGACAACTGACGTCTATATGTCATGAATACTCTTTTTCTGAAGCTATAATATAATAGGATCTACCTTTTTATTTAAAAAAAAAAAGAACAAAGTATATTGAATATAATTTTGAATTCATTTATTTATCAATTTTAATGTTATTATACTACCTCTCATACTATATAACATTCGTTTTTTTAACTACACAGTTAATATTTCCATCATGCCCAAGGAGCCTCCCATAGTATATAACATTAGTTTTTTTTAACTATACAGTTAATATTTCCATCATGCCCAAGGAGACGAGTACTCTTCATGCATTTAATGTGCTGTTTGTTTTCTTTCTTTGTAAGTAAATGTAGGAGTAGCGTCATCACTAAAAGACGAAAAATTTAACGAATCTTAGATAAAGAAATGCGAATATTTCAAAGGACCTATAACGTATGTAGAGGTAAGCGACAAAGATGGATCTCGTTTATTACTGAAGCTGATCAAAAGCCTCGATTTACGGCATCGTCCCCGGCTTTAAACAATATGCATAGCAACAACAATTAGATTGAAATAGAAAGTGAAGGGAAAGCTGCTTATATCCGTTATTTATTTAAAATGTTTTAAGATAATACTTGTATATAGTTTAAAGTTAAAAGTTTACTTTAATTTTCATGATGTGATTAGACATATAATATTTTTATAAATTTAGTTAATATAACAATCATAGTGATTATAGTGATTACAGTTAAGTTAAAATAAGTTAAAATGAAGAATCGAGTCTCTATATATAACTAAGCGAGATTTAACTCTTATAAGGTAGGAAGTTAAAATTAGAAATAAAATCTCTTTCTATATATAGTTAAACTATATTTGAATCTTAAACTATAAGAAACTTCATTTCAAAATTGTTAATTTATTGATGAAAGAGAAAAACTAAATTAAATAATAAAACACATGATTGATGGATAAATTCTTTTGTCAATTTTCATCGGAAAAGCCACAGTGTAGTCATTAGATTGTCGACGTTTCGGATCCAGATCAGGATCCATCTTCAGGACAAAGAGCTTGGGTTTTAAGAGAAGGGGAAGAGCTGATATAAATACTAGAAGTGGGAAAGTTTATTAGTGTCCGCTAAGTAGAATTATTTAATAGTTTAGTTTTTTTTTTAAATATCACTAGGGTTTCTTAATTTCTTGTTTATTAAAAGTTAGGATAATTTTAGGGTTTTATATTTAAATATATCCATATATATAATTATGTTTTTGTGGTTTTGTTTGAGGTAAATTAAAGTGTAATTCTAGGGTTAGGTTAATAAGGAGTGCTAGGCTAGGGTTTAATATTAGGGTTTTTTTTTTTTTTTTATGTTAAAAGGAAATTAGTGGGTTCTGATTAGTTTAAGGTAATGTACTAAGGTTTCTAAATCAATTTCATTTTCTAAGGTTTAATTTTTAATTAATTTAATTAATTTATAGGGTTTAATTTATATTATTTTATAAGGACTTACTAGGGTTTATTGAAATAATGTTTATTTGAATTATTAGTGTACTAAGGTCTCTAAATAAATTTTCATTTTCTAAGGTTTTAATTTATAATTAATTAATTTAATTATTTTATAGGGTTTAATTTATATTATTTTATAAGAAATTGCTAGGGTTTATTGAAATATTGTTTATTTGAAGGTTAAGATAGTATATTTAGTGATATTAGGGTTTTCTATTTAAAATTAATTATTAGGTTAATAAGATAAGAGGTTAAGGTGTGCTTGTTAAGGGTTTAATATTAGGGTTTAAATTGTTATAAGGTGAAAAAAAATTGGGTTCTAATCCAACGTTTCTTGTTGTTTTTTGTGTAACAGGGGGAGCCAGTTTTCGCTCAATTCTAGTCCACTATCTCTGTTAAGGTTACTAGGGTGCTTTCGGATTTCAATGGCTTCTCTAATACGACGTTTGAAGAGGTGATTCTCTTTAGCGAGGATTTTGGTGTCTTCTAGGCGAACATGGTGTCTAGTTTTGATGGAGTGTTCAGCTAGGGTGGAGGTGCAGATGCGTTCGTTCTTGATGTCAGCTCCATGTTCTTTTATCCTAACTTGGAAGGAGCGACCTGTTTCACCAATGTAGCATTTACCACATGAGCACTCTATTTTGTAGATTCCTTTGCCATTTTGAGGGTTAAGTTTGTCTTTAA
>ML791267.1:140543-151267 GCA_009831015.1 Picea engelmannii | reverse complement strand
TTTGATGATATTGATAAAGTCATTGGAATCTTTGATGAAGGAGTCGGTGTGGCCTACTAGGGGGCTGAGGATCTTAGCTACGTGTTTCGCCAGTTCATAGGTTGGTGAACCTATGGTATTCACTATGGGTCTAAGAGGGACGTTTTATTTGTGAATTTTCGGCAAACCGTATATCCTAGGGGTGATCTCATTGTTGGGGGTTAGGCGTTTTTTGGTTCTCTCATCTAGGTTAGAGCTGTTGATGGCTATCTTGACTTGTCTTATAATTTTCTTGATGGGGTTGGAGTCTAGTTTCCTATAGCTACCACAAAAACATAATTATATATATGGATATATTTAAATATAAAACCCTAAAATTATCCTAACCTTTAATAAACAAGAAATTAAGAAACCCTAGTGATATTTTAAAAAAATTAAACTATTAAATAATTCTACTTAGCCGACACTAATAAACTTTCCCACTTCTAGTATTTATATCAGCTCTTCCCCTTCTCTTAAAACGCAGGCTCTTTGTCCTGAAGATGGATCCTGATCTGGATCCGAAACGTCGACAATCTAATGACTACACTGTGGCTTTTCCGATGAAAACTGAAAATCCCACCCACAACAATCTCACTCATCAAATTCTTTTGTATAAATTAACACAGCCACAAATTCGTAACTGGTAAACGTCAAAAGGTTTGACTTACACTACCTCTTAACACAAACCCTCCGTTCACAATGAATCCCAACCTTCTGACTATCGCAAAGATTCCTCATTTTTTACAAAATAATCCACGCTTCACAATGAATCCACGCTTCCACTCAAATTTGGAGGAAAACTTTTGAACGCTTCAATGAAAACCGAAACTCTATTGTAACTCGAGAGTTTTGAGCACTGAAAAACTTCTCTTTATTGGTTAAAGAGAAATAATAAAACTTTTTAAGAACATTGATATTCTCTCTAAGCAATAAAACTTTTTAAGCACATTGATAACATATGATCTTGAACTATAAAATCTAATAATTATAAAGTGTTCTATTAAAAAAAAAAAAATCCAAATATTTTTTCATTATCTCATGAACAACTATTTACATATAAAATTGAGTAATTTAAATATTTAAGTTCTAAATTGTTTTTATAAATTTAAAATTAATATTTTTATAAACTATTTACATATAAAATCTAGTAATTTAAATATTTAAGTTCTAAATTATTTTTATAAATTTAAAATTAATATTTTTATAAAATAATGTTATAATGTAAAATAAATATTCAAAAAGTTTCAAAATTTTATTTATTTTTACTTCATAAATATTATATATATAAAATATATAAAATGATGGTTATTAATATCATAGAATATAATATCATCAATTTTAGTTTATTGCCCGATGGCCAACTAACTTGGTACAAACGAAACATGATCCTAAAAGTAAGGAACATGCAAATTTCGAGTCATTAATTAGGGTTCCTGCCGTTTTTGCGGATTTCACGAAACATGATCCTAAAAGTAAGAAACATGCAAATTTCGAGTCATTAATTAGGGTTCCTGTTGTTTTTGCGGATTTCTCCGCTGGTGCTAGTGAGGGGTTTGATATTACCCATATTCACCATGGCGGCTTTGAAGTCCGGAAAGAAAGTGTTTTGATTGGAATTGTAGGCAGTAACCTGAGAAATGCAGAAGTCCCTTTTTGCTTCCCAAATTACTGTTGTCAAATGTGGTAGGGGTAGCCACATCTAAGGGCGAGAGGTTGTTGTCGCCACCAGCGCTTGGGCACTTTGCCTTTGCAGATGTAGCAAAGGCTGCGCTAAGGTAAATGTTAAAAAGTAAACAGGTTAACGGATAAGAATATGCCAGCATCTTCAATTGTTAGCCATCAGATTAGAATTTTAGATTAAAAGGTGATTAATTGTGCTCATTGTCAATAGGTATACGCCTTTCGACCTAAAAATATTATAACTAATACATTTTATGTATAATTAAAATCTTTTAAATAGGAAAAAAATAAATAATTTAATATTAAAATATAATTACCCATTTATAAAATATCTCTAAAATAAAATATCCATTTATAAAATATGGTAAACTTTAAAAAAAAAAAAGTAACAATATGTGTAAGTTCCACTACCATTCATATATATACTACCATAAAAACCTTATAGAATAGCACAATTGGATACTACTTAGATATGGGGGAAGTCAAGAATTCATTCATATATATACTACCATAAAAACTTTATAAAATAGCACAATTGGATACTACTTAGATATGGGGGAGGTCAAGAATTCAAGTCTTGTGTTCCTAGAATTAGGGTTTGGCATTTTTACCTTCCACAAACTTAGATTTAAAATTTATTGGAATTATAAATTTTAATTGAAAATAAGATTAGATAACTAAAAACTCTTGACCATCAATAAATTTAATTTCATTAACATAAAATGTTGAACGTCTACCCTACTCCATTTTGTAAGCCTTGCTTATATTTGGTCGAATAATGGCACCCTACATTTCTACACATGCTACATGAGTGGTGTTACCAAGTACTTCAATTTGTGCAATCAATGGCCACAGATATTTCGCCCAAATTGTTTGGAAAATTAGGTGCGAATTAGACTGGACATCGCTTAATTTTGCATGGCCTGTTCGTCTTTGAAACCGTCTACACGGGGTTGGCATTATATGACAATTCTTCATTATCATTATTGTACTAGCATATTTTTTAAGCATGTTAATGAGATATTCAAGTATGAGGGAAGTATTCATATTTATATTGTTAATAGGAATTATAAAGATATTGTATAAAAATATTTATATTGGCAAAAAAATTGTGAATTTTGAAAAGAATGATAAAGTGTTTCACCTTGATTTTAAAGATGATAATAAAGATATTAATGATGAAATTTAAAAGTAATTTGTTTTGGTTCCATATGTTTTAATAGATAAAAAATTTGAATAATAATATATGTAAATATCAAAATCAAACCATTAAAATTAATAAATAAATTTTGCTACACAATTAAAAACTGTAAATTAAAACATTGAACCCTAAATTACAATATCAAAAATAAAAAAATCATACTAATCATACTAAATAAATGCATAAAAATATACTAAACATATATCAACATAAAAAAAAAAAATCATTATAGAAATGTTTATTCAATGTCATACCATTATTAAAATACTAATTAAAGAAAATTTAAATATTCTTTTTAATTAAATTTCAAATTTAATTATCATATAAATTTAATTTAAATAGTGTAAAAAAATAATAATTATTATTTTTATTCAATTTTTTTAATTTTCTACTTATTAAAATATTAAATATATTAAAAATAATTAATATATTTAATTTTAAAAATATAAATAAATTAAAAAATAAAGTGATCCAATTAAAAAATACATGTGTTATAAGCTATCATCCAAACCTTAAAGACTTGTTCATTGTATACACTAGGAGAAATCTGTAATGCTCTTTATATGTTGCCATCATTAAAAGTTCAAGAACGAGCTACCCTCATCAACCAATATGAGTTGAATCCATTCACGATTCTGTAGGAGAAAAACTGAAGAAACAAAGAGGAACCTTTTACTTCTCATTTCTATTGTAGATTTTGTCGTTAAATAATAATGGAATTTATTAGGTTGACACTCACATAGTCTATATATATAGCAAACACAACTCTATTTAATTTTAATTTTTTTTATTTGTAATTGGCATATAAAGGGTGGGGGATTTGAAAATCTGAATCTCATCGAATATAATTCTTTATATCATGATACTTACTAATTAATAGTCTATTTTTTAATATAAAAACTATTAATAAAATTATTTATTTTATAGTTTCTTACCCTTAAAATTAATACAACATAAGAAAATATAAGAAAAAGTAAAAACTGCTCATATAATTCACTATTTACTATTCACTCACATGTGATAAGTAAATTTGAATCATGTTTAAATTTATTATTTAAATTATATTAAACCATGAGTTTGGAAGGACCCTCTATGTTATCATTTATATTTATATATTTAGAACACAAATGTGTTTGGAATAAATAAATTTAAATTATATTAAACCATCACTTTGGAAGGACCTCTATGTTATCATTTATATTTAGAAGAACCATGATAGAGAAATGGTAAGTGAAGGCAGATAAAGTGTTTTTCAGTGTCTCTCTCATTTATGTATTACCGTCTCTATGCAATCTTTCGGTGGATATAAAGTTTGAGGTTTGATATTTACGAATGAAATCAAATCTTGTAGGTTATTACATTGATTTCATCCTCCACTATGAGCTTGATATGTGGTTCAAAGTAAATGTTGTTTGAAAGACCATGTAATATATGTTGAAGCATGTGAAAGTGGAAGTATTTTTAAAGGTCTGCCGCCAACAATCCTGAATATATATGTTACAACAACATCAAATGTTAAGGAGAACAGTTGGGGAACACACTGTACTCTAATGGACCCTTTCCTCCTCTAGAATATGACACATATCTTGGAGATCTTTATAAGACAGGTTTGAATTTACCTCTAGGTTTACTTTCAACATTTGAATCCATTTATTGCAAATCATTTATGGGCCTTTCTTCGTTGCATTGACAGTGAAATGAACAACTTGAAAGACGAAACCTTGTTGCAACAATATGACCTGGTAAGTGTAAAGGCTTCATGTCCTGTCTTTAGTGGGTCTGAAAAAGTGGAACAAATCTCTGATAAATTAGCAGTTTTCCAATTTTTCCTGATTTATTCTTGCCGTGGATTTTTTTTCTCTATTTTCTCTAATCTACTCTTCCTGTATACTGATTTTTTGCTGAGTTGTTCTAAGTTTTCTTGATTTTTGTTTTGTTTTTCTGAGCCCCATTTTTTTAACATTGGTCTGGAATTCCATTTAGAGCAAATTGTTTATGGGCAATACATGGTTCTATGTTCAATGTAGAACCTATTAGAGATAATGCTTACAGTTGTTGTAACTGTGAGTTAGCCTTACAACTGATGTTGTAACTGTGAGTTAGCCTTACAGCTGTTGTAACTGTGAGTTTCTAGGTTAACTATTTTTAGCTAATCAGATCCACTTTCTTAGGATCTAGATTGTTAGGAGTCGGTGATCTGGATGCTATATATGTAACCTCCATTTGTCTGTGTAATACAAACTATTCTTTGTGTGTGAATCTTGTGCAATGGCTTCCCTCTCGATTTCTAAGTTGGTATCAGAGCAAGGACCGCCCTGAATCTCTCACGAGAGGGGCTGGAAGATGAGAGAAGAGTGATAAGTTGATTCCGCTGTAGGAGTAGATTGGGCTAGAGGGTTTGCATTTCTAAATTTTTTGTGTGTTTTGTGAGATTGTTGTGGGAGACTCTCCTTGTGAATAAAGGACCACTGCATAGGAGAATTGACGAGGGTATCGCTGCCCAGATATTCATTGATCAAACTGTGAGAGGTTAGACGCCTGTGCATTCGTTGATCAGTGACAGCTGCGTGGAAGAAAAGAGATCTGTCACATCACCTGCGCTCACCTCACGTTTTTAAGATTTGGAATCTTGCAGCCTGCTCATTCCATAGCAGCCAATGACTGCTTACCAGATCTGTTGATGGTTGTAAAACATGTTTATTAACATCAGATCTGCTTTGGCGTCGACAACAGGGTTCGATTTTCTCTCTGTCAAAACTCTAATTCCCGCTGCAATGGGTGGACTTTATGTTTAGCAAGTGTTTGAGTTGGTTTGGTAGATTTGTTGTAGTGTTACATATAGTGCGATGTGATCTGTGTATGGTATATTATTTTTTGTTTGTAAAATTATATTGTCAAGAACCACTCAAAGAACAGAGTGATATAACTCAGGTATGTAGTTCTTGATGTTCTTTGGAGCTATAAGAACGAACTCATAACTAGTTTGAAGTCTGTTAAAAGCTTGAGATTTTTGTTGTATTTCGGTGCTTCAAGATCATCAGTTAAGGGTTATCATTGTATTGATGAGTGTGTGTAAAAAGGTCATTTTGTAAGATCGATTCCTGATTGTTTCAGTATCAAGGCTATTCTTTGGGGTAGTTTAGAATCGTTGATCCTATAGATACTTCAAAGATGGTCGGAAGCAGTTGTATTTGTGTTGTATGAAGTGGTAGCTCGAAGATGATGGGAGAGAAAGAGCGTGTTTATGAAGTTCAGAGATGGGTGTAACTGTATATGAGGACCAGTGAGACAGACATGACAAAATTTGTGTTGTAACCTTTTTGTTATGTTTTGTAATTTGTGATTGTAATATTTGTAATGTAAGCATTAAGAGAGGGTGTTAGAGATAATTCTTACAGTTGTTGTAACTGTGAGTTAGTCTTACAGCGGATGTTGTAACTGTGAGTTAGTATTACAGCTGTTGTAACTGTGAGTTTCTAGGTTAACTATTTTTAGCTAATCGGATCCACTTTCTTAAGATCTAGATTGTTAGGAGTCGGTGTAATACAAACTATTCTTGGTGTGTGAATCTTATCCAATGGCTTCCCTCTCGATTTCTAAGTGAACCATACTTGTGAAATTGCTCGACAAACCCATACATTATATAATATACTAGTGAACTGACCGTATCTTATTTCATTAAAACATGTATTCCTTTTCAAGCATATTCCCTTCCTGGTCATTCAGTTTCTCTTAAAACACCATATGCAATG
This sequence comes from Picea engelmannii, assembly GCA_009831015.1. Lineage (NCBI taxonomy): Eukaryota > Viridiplantae > Streptophyta > Pinopsida > Pinales > Pinaceae > Picea > Picea engelmannii. The sequence goes on along the minus strand of ML791267.1, from coordinate 144,613 downwards.
ATAAAATGTCGGGTGAAAGGTTTACGCATTTAGTCGTCTAGAGAATTTGACTATATGGTGTTTTTTGAGTTTTAGTTTAAACATCTTTAATGTAGGTTTTAAAAAAAATTAGATATTCTAAGGAGCACTAAAAATAGGTACAAATGCAGCATTGATGGGAAAATAGCAGACAACTGTATCAATTCGCCCCAGGATGTGAATTTTTTTCTCTTCACTATCCCATATAAACAAAATTTCCATGTTACACTATCCCATATAAACAAAATTTCCATGTTACCATGAGTGGCTTCAGTTAAATGACCTTCTAAAGCCAAAGAAATATAAGGCAAGAGTGGAACGTCCATTTCTCTTACATCTCCAATCCAGCAAAAGAGGTAATCCTGTTAACGAAACAAAATTTAGGCCTCACACCCAAACATTGTATCACACTATGTATCCAATGCCAACTCTTTCACAATACCTTAGAGCCTGAGAACAAGAAGAAACGTCAGGTCCAAATCACTTCATCCTCTCATAAAAGAATAAAGCAATAAAATAATATACAACCTGCTACAATAATCTATTTCACCTTCCTCTGCATTACCATTTCCAGCAGTTATTCCATCCGCAGTAGCCTCTTCCTCCTCTTCATATTGCATTTTCATAAACAAACCAAGCTGTTCCAAAGGATTTCTACCTTGTAATGGAAAGGGTGCCAATCCATCTAGAGAATGAGCAGGACTTGTCTCATCACCTGAACTGGGGATGTGATCAGGTTGAGAAGATCTCAGCATATCCAGGTCCTTGAGGACTTGAGTGTTCTCATCAATCTCAATAGTTTTCTCCATATGTCGCGTGTTTATAATGCAAGGGTAATAAACTCATCAATACTAACTTCTTGTTTGTTGGGCTCTTGCTACCTAAAGCTTGGAAAGAAAAAAATTGTGATAACAAGAAGAGAGAATAAATAAAACGGAAAAGCGGACTCAAAACCTGTTGTAATTCCAAGCCTGCAGCTTCATGCTCAATCTCCAAATTTCGTTTAGCTTCAGCTGCAGTTTCTGCTTCAGCTTGCATACGAGCAAATTCTACAGCTTTTGCCTCTGCTTGAAGCCTTTCTTTCTCTGATGAAAATCAATCAATGAAAAAATCAACACCAGACCAAAACATCAATCAAAGCTTATAATAAATTCAAAGATTCTAAATTTCAACTTTCTCTTTGACGTCTTTCTAATTCCCCTCGTTCACGCCACAATTTCTCTGGATCTCCCGTCACCCTGATACTTGCAACGCCACAATTTCTCTGGATCTCCCGTCACCCTGATACTTGCAAGGCATAAATTCCAAATCAAAAGAATTCCTATTAGCCAGATAGAAAATAATTTCCCCAGAATAACTCAACCTGTATAATTGCACAACCACAAAATAAAAAAAAATAAAAAAATGAAAAAAGATCAATCAAAGCACAATTTCCCAACAACATCTCCTAAGCTACCTGGTTAAGGGTCTTCTCTTGGGCTTTCAAAATTGTATCAAAAAAACAATTCATTAATAAGGCAGTACGATAAAGTTTGTCTGGGGAGACCCGTCTCTCAGATGGAGCACTCTCCCCTAACAAACGACCATAATGCAAATGTAAGGTCACCCAGACATGAAATGTTAAAACCCACCATCTGATACCATTTTTGTGAACATATGTTGAACCGTACCTTCTTGACATGGATATGCAACATTAGCAAGAGTAGGCTTTGAATTAGCATTCTCTTCATCTAATTCACTCACAGCCCCTGCAAAGTTAATACTCAGAACTCAATAAAAACAACATAAAAATGCAGCTGGGAAATCTCTTTGATAAATGTCTTTGATATCATGACAAAAATAAAGCACAGAAGTATGGTAAGAACCTAATGAAGAGAACGCACTTTTTGCACAATTTGTTTCTAGACTTTGGTTGGTTCTCTTATGGTAGACAACAACTGGGCACAACACATTTGCTCCTGCGACATTGTTGGAAAACAGTGCAGACAGAGATTTTAAGGTTTTTGCAGTAATTCATAAACTTTTCAACATGCATACATACAAAAGGAAAACCAACAACAAGATATCAATTTGTCATAAAGGACAAGACGTGCATTAAATTCATAAATAACTAATATTTCAAATCTCGTTTAATCCTACCTTGTGGTCTGCATCTCGAGAGGGTGCCTTCTGTGCATCAGATTCAGTGCTTGAAGAACTTGTTGAATCATAATCTTCCAACAAAGAAAAGAAACCAGTAAAATGAAATCTAAGATAAAATGAGTTGAATAAAGGCTGTAAGGTAAGATATTACACAGGAAAAATAGGGACCATACCACTAGTGGAAGACCCAGAATCACTGCTAGAGCCTGATGAACTGCTGCATTTGTGGTATCATTCTCAATCTCTACAAGAGGAAAAAATCTTAGGTAGGCAAGTTATGCTCTCCAATGTCTACATCTTCATCTCCCAAATCACCTACTAGAAAACAAAAAAATACCCAATAATCAAGCTTGAAATTAAAAATAAAATAAAAAACTACATGAAACGGGAAGGATAACAGTTCCAATGCAACTAGTCCCTTAAGATTATGTTTATATTGTTATTTCAAGATTATAATATASGTTATGTTTAAAAATAAAATAAAAAACTACATGAAACGGGAAGGATAATAGTTCCAATGCAACTAGTCCCTTAAGATTATGTTTATATTGTTATTTCAAGATTATAATATAGGTTATGTTTATATTGTTATTTCCTATATTATAATATAGGACATAGTGAAAAGTTATGATTCCAGTTTTTAAATAATAGTGATGAGATTTTTTAAAAATGAGTTTTTATAATTATTTTTTTAAAAATAAGTTCCATTATTAGATTATTATTTTTAAAATATTGTTATAATTTTTAGTTTTCCTTTTATGTTATTGGTAAAATGGTATTATATATAAATATTGTTGATTCAAAGTAGAGAAAAATGACATCTCATTTACACAAACACAATTTACACAAACACAATTTACATAGACTTTATTTTCGTATTTTACTTTTTCTAAAAACATGTTTTCTATTTTTATGTTTTTGGTTACATGGTATTAGATACAAAGATTCTATCTTTATGTTTTTGGTAACATGGTATTAGATACAAATATTGTTAACTTAAAGTGGAGAAAAATGGTATCTCATTTACACAAACACAATTTACATAGGCTTTACTTTCATACTTTATTTTTTCTAAAACACTCTTTCTTTTTTGGAAGTTTCTTCATCTTTTATTTTTATCCAAAATAAATAATAAGATATGTTATTTTGGAATATAAACTTTACCTAAAATCAAAGTCAAACTTGAAGTTTTGTAGACTTTATAAAGATGTACTTATAATCAAAATATAATAAAATTCAAAATTTTATTAAGAAATTATGTTATATATCCATAAATTTAAATTAGAGTGAATCAACCCCATAATTTATAGCTTTGAACTTATTTACCTTATTTCTATAATTTAGAAGTTGTTTAAAAATTTGATATAAATAAAAATTGAGATTGATGTGAATCTAGGTATCATTACTTACTGAGTTTCCAATTTAAGTATTGTTTATGTTAGTAATAAAAAAATGCAAATCCAACTAGATGAAAAATATTTTTTTTTAGAATTTGTTGTTGTAATGCATGGAAGATGCATGATATTTCATTTGGATATAAACTTTTAAAAACTTTTTAGCTCATTTTCTTTGTTTTACTTCTTTCCAAAACAATATTTGAAATTTTTTTCACAAGTCAAATTAACACTTTATAGTTGACTCCCCTTTTGAAAATTAGATTTAGAAATGGATCAAAATGCCAAAAATTGAGATTTTATTTATTTATAACAATGTCACTTCAAAAAACTCAACTCTTCATTAAACTTGAAGAATAAAAAACACCTATACTAAATGGACTAGTGAAAAATAATGAACTGGAAAAATCATATTCTACTCTCTCTCTCACACATATATATATTATCAATATTACTCCATATAAAATTATATAACTTCTAATAGTTGAAAATTTTCTAATTGTGAAATAATAAATT